>JAVKLF010000152.1:11262286-11274729 GCA_034783495.1 Millerichthys robustus | reverse complement strand
TAGCGAAGCTTCGAGGCAGATAAATTTCCTCGAGGATTTTTTGTAATCGAGTTACTCGATGAATCGTTTCAGCCCTAAAAGATATAGAGATGCCAGAAGGATGTGAAAGTTTGACTTCAGATAAGGTAACAGTTCCTTGGGTCACTGGAAGGGAATTCTTGAGGTAGGCAAACAGGAAACAGCAGGCAAGGACAAACTGACAGAACAGACAAATGGACTAACAAAAACCATATCCAGTATCTTCTTATAAAATAAAAAGGGAGGGAAAGGATTTGTAGGTCAGCATGGGAATTATTTCACTCTATCAAATTACCGCGAGCAGTGAGAATGAGATTTGCCCGAGCACAGAGACCTGAGAGACAGGAAATAGATGGTTATCAAAAACGTAACACAGAAAGAGAAGGAGCAAGGAACAGATGAAGAGAAAAATGGAAGTAGGACAATGAATGGAAAGCAGATATTATTAGGACTCACCCGCGCATTCTCCGCTTGTACCAGAAGATGGCGCCGACCACCAGCAGAGCCAGCAAGAGCAGCAGAATCACTGGGACCACAATGGAGGCCGTATCTGTGTGTGAGCAAACAAATTGAGACAACAAGACCAAAGTCTATGTTTTCTTAGCGAGACCCTTTATTCAGATAGTGTGTCACTTACTGCTGCTGGGACCAGGAAGATCCAAAGCACTGGCAGCTGTTTCACACCTGTAGCCGTCCCATCCAGCGTGACACCTAGACACAAAGACGAAACAATTGTCAGAGTGTGACTGGCAGAAGAAGAAGGAATTGGAATGATGTGTTTGGCTTTAGCTTTGGTTGAAAGGATGGAGGACCAATCTCACTTGCACTGAGGAAGCAGCGTTTGGGTGTCGACGGAACACTGGCCGTGTGCGCAGTAGTTCAAACAAGAGTAGCAGCTGGGCTGAATGTGTCCATTGGGACAGCTACACAAACAGACAAAGAAATAATCATGCTCATTGTCCCTTCACAGAAGCGTCATTTAAAGCCTGAGGTTTTAGAGTTAAATTTGAATCAGTTCCAAGGTGAAACATGGAGAAACTCCTCCGTGAGGAGGCCGCGCTCACCTGCAGGCAATTAGTCCCGTGGGCAGCGTTAGGCACTTGCCCTCTCCACAGAACTGACATTTGTCCACCTCACAGTGGTGCCCGCTGTACTGCTTGGAGCACCGACAGAGTTTGGTGCCGTTTGAGGTTTGTAAGCAGGTTCCGCCGTTCTGACAGAATCCCTCACATTTACCTGAGAATGAAGAGAAAGATCGGTGGGAATAGCTTCGCAAACCTTTAAACAAACCGGTGATGTGAAAACCCGATGTCTATGAATTTGAAGAAAGACACACATGTTGTCCACCTGTTGAAACAATTTAATGATTTGTTCCCTGTAAGTAATGTTGTAATATATATACACATCACTTTTATTATTGTGTTTTTATACGGCTGCTTCACTTGTATTTGTCTCGTTGATCCATGATGCTAAACAGCTGGTAATCACCAGATGCAGGATGAAATGTGGTTGTACTTGTTGCATTTACTTTTTCTTTGGAGCGAAAGTTTATAATTTACCTTCACCATTTCCCTTTTTGTTGCTACACATAAATCCACACAGGCTCAAATCTTGAAAGATGATCTAAAATGATATGAAAATGCTACTCACTGTACTGGCACTGGTCTCCCTGGTAGGCTGGCGGGCAGCTGCAGGTCGGCTGGTTGCCCATGTTAACCGAGCAGTTGCCTCCGTTCAGACAATGATCCTTACATGTTTGAAGGTTGCAGTTGGGTCCTGTGAAGCCGTTAGGGCATCTGCAAGTGGGCGCACCTTTAAAATAGGTCAAATATGTATTAGATGCTAACAAAAACTCCACAAGCAGAACAGACAATACAACTGCAGTGGCAAACTTCAATCAGGTTTTCTTACTTTGAACTAAAAAGGTTTACTTGACCGACAAACAGAATGAGAAAACAAGCAGCTTCTTAATCATTTTATTGGTTATAAATAATTGGTTCAGCATCACTTGAGAATAATTAAAATGTCTCATAAATGGATGTAAAGTTCAGGAAAGACTAAAGGTATCCAAAAAGAAGGGACAAAAGTTTGTGAAAAGAACAAAATATTACAGTCTGTAACAAATTTTATTTGGATAATTTGAGACGTGGTGGGACAAGTGAAGCAGCTAAATCATTTTTTAAAAGGTGTCACTAAACGACCGATTTAGAAATGACAAAGAAGACAAAGGGATATTCAGCCTGGATGAGAATCGTCGTACCTGTGTGAGAAGCGGTGCAGGTGCCTCCGTTCTTACAGTAGTCCCTGCACTGGTTGATCTCACATCGTTCTCCGGAGTAGCTGGGCTGGCAGCGACACTTCGGCACCTGACGTGAGTTGAGGAAGCAGCTCCCACCGTTCTGACACTGAATGTTGCAGGGCCCCGAGGGCGGTGCTGTGAAGGGGGTGGTGGTGTGTATGGGGGACATTTTACTCCACTAAAGTTGAGCTCGTTGCAGCATTGATACCGCTGTAATGTGCGTGAACTATACAAGCGCAAACTTACAGAATGGTGACTGAGTGGGGCTCGGCCTCTCCACACACGTGCCGTTATTAGCGATGTAGTTGTTTGGGCAGGTGCAAACGGGCCCACTGGGGCTCAGAAGACACAACCACTCGCACTTTTTCTTGTCGCAAGGATTGGGTACTGATAGAGGGAGAGACAAAACACGTAGTTAAAAATAAGTTCAATAAATGTACAGAATATGCTTAAAAAAATGTTTAAGTAGGTTGAAAAAAAAAAGATCACATTTGAGACTTACGGTCTGGCTGCTTGTAACGATGGTACAGGACTATGTCAGTGGCATGATTGATGCCTGTAGTGAGATTCTCCATTGGGCCTTTGCCAAACTTGTTGACGCGGAAAACAAAGTTGTTCATGAAGGTGACTCCGTATATATAGTCCTCAAAGATATCTATGCTGAAGGGATGCAACAGGTCTGGAAATTAAACAAACAGAAAAATGCAGGTAGTGTATTATTGTTTTAAGTTTTCTGGATTCATACACGTTTATAAAGAGTATAAAGTATAAAAAAGCATAAAATACTCAACTGTTTTTGATGCCAGAGACAGCTATAACAGGATCGGAGCCGTCGAGACGAACGCTGCCAATGACAGAGAGTTTAGCGTCGGCCCAGTAAAGACGCTCGTTGAAGTAGTCCACAGCCAGACCTGCAGAAACAGAATAGATGTGGAAATGTGAATGAGCAGCTGGGCTTTAATTTACTTAATATTTTGGGTTCAAACAAATCATTAGATGCTCGAACAGTACTGACCTGTTGGCCACTGAATGTTTTCATGAACCAATGTTTGTCTAAGAGTGCCGTCCATGGCAGCGGTCTCAATTTTAGGATGGTTGCCCCAGTCTGCCCAGTACATGGTACTTTGAAAAAATAACACAGTTACAAACGCCAAACAAATGTGCTATTTTGCAACTCAAAACCATCTCTTTTACCTTCTTTGTGGATCCACTACAATAGCATACGGCTCATCTATCATGCCAGAGATGAGGGTCTTGCAGTGCTGGCCTGATATCTGAGCAACTTCAATGACATCTCGACCAGAGTCAGTCCAGTACAGGTTCCCAGCCACCCAGTCCACAGCTATACCACGAGGCATCTTCAGCTCTTTGATCTGGACGAGAGCAGAAAGGTCTTTACAGAGTGCTCATCTGTTTTTATTAGAAGTGACAACATTGAGCGAGTTTTGCCAGCTTTACCTGCAGGTTGGTGATCCTGCCCTCGTTCTGGCGTCGGTTATGAGGGGAGTTGGACGAAGACGTGGACGAACCCGAGAGATCGTAGGAGGAAATGTGGCCGGTGTGCCAGTTGGTCCAAAAGATGTGGTTTGTCTTGACATGCAGATCCATGGCATCGATTCTGACGCTTGCATCACCCTGGAAAATCTGCTCATAGCGCCAGTTTGGCATCCCAGGATCCAGGCTGCGGATCTCATTATCATCAGCTATATAGAGAATCTGCCGGCTGCTGTTTATATCTGTAAGAAGAGGAGGAACTTTTAAAGTTTTTTTTTTACAAACATCAAAACCATAAGCTGTAAAGGATGGTCAGCACGGGGCAGTTCCTCACTGTCAGCTTTGCAGGTGTCGTGAATCTTGGTGAAATATTTATAGCAGCTGCATTTGTAGGAGCCCTTGGTGTTGTTGCAGATCTGGGAACACGCTCCAAACTGTAAACACTCATTCTTATCTGGAAAGTGAACAAAAAAGTCCCAGTCATGTGTCTTGTTTCTTAAGCGTAAGCATCTTCCACATTGGAAATATTCACAGTTAATAATTTGCCACGTGTACCTCCACATGTGCGGTGCCCTGTCTTCTGGAAGCCTGGTTTGCAGGAGCAGAACGAGTCGGTGCTGTTGGTGACACAGTGAGCCTCGTCTCCATCTCCACACTGAGTGCTGTTACTGCGACAGTCATTCAGCTTTGTGTCTGAATTTGAACACAGACAGGCGCACAGACACACACTGGAAGATGAGCTCAAGGGTTTTAAGATAAGTTTTAGACCTCAGTTGTGTGGTGAATGAAGGGGCACCTGTTTTACAGTTGATCTCATCAGAGCCGAAGTCCTCGCAGTCATTGAAGAAATTGCAGCGCAGGTTGGAGCTGATGCATCTGCCGTTGGAGCACAAGAACTCATCCTTCTCGCACGTGGGAGCAGCTCGATGGGACTCTGTAGATGCAAACCACCGACATGTCAGCCATCATCCTGCAAGATTTCACGTATCTACTCAAAACATCAATTTCTTTTGCATCTTACCACAATAGAGTTCATCAGAGTTGTCACCACAGTTATTAACACCGTCGCACCTCTTCGACAAACGCAGACACACGCGGTTGTTGAGGCAGCGAAACACTCTGGTGGGCGGACACTGGAACCTCCCTGACAGAAAGGGGGAACAACAGATTAGACTAAATGACATCTAAATGTGTAGGGATATGTAAAAAAAAATTTGCACTGACTGCATTCTTCTGGGTTCTCATCGGAGTTGTCTCCACAGTCATCTTCTCCATCACACTTCCAGGCCAGTGGTTTACACAGAGTGTTGTTACACTGGAAGTCATCTGATGGGCAGTGGCGTGGAGCTAAGAAAACAGAAGGCGATGAAAGAGATTACCTTCATAACTGTTATAATAGTCAGAAATCTCTGTTATTTTAAACTGTGGATGTAATAATACCGGCACTGTGGCAGTTCTGCTCGTCGCTGCCATCGATGCAGTCGACGTCGGCGTCACATCGCCAGCGGATTGGAATGCAGTGGCCACTCTTGCACGGGAACTGGTCCTGTTCGCACTTCAGATCACAGCCGTGCTAAAATCAAACACAAGCACAGCAGCTGAGAGTCAAGTTTTAGAGTTAGAAATCTTTAACAGCATGCGGTTTTTGTCCCTGGCAAGGATTTTAGAAAGGTTAAAATCCGAACATGAACTGGCCTCACCTCATCAGATCCATCTGCGCAGTCATGATCTCCATCGCACTTCCATCTCCCAGCAATGCAGCGGCCGTTTGTGCAGGCGAACTCACTCTCTGAACATTGTCGAGGCTCTACAGAAGGAAACAGTTTGGGTCACTGACAGCAATAATAAATAATAAAGATCAGGTGAGCTACAGTTGTTACTCTTACGCTTTCAGCACAAAGCACAAGACAAAAATGTAACATACATACAGATGACCTCAGACACATCAGAACAGGATGTGACAGAGTGAAAGGAGCTGGATATGAACTTAATCTTATTTTACATAATTTTTGCTGTGCAAATGTCTAGCATTATCCCTCATATCTTTATATTTTGCCTTCAAGGAGTCTGAAATGATCATAACCTATAATTCTTCAGGGCTTCTGTAGATGTTTTAAAAATTACTTTTTTTCCTTGTGGGGAGGGGGGTGACTGTGGCTGTTTTTAAAACCAATTTTCAGATTAAATTCTTCAATTTACATTTGTGGTTCTGAAGAAAAATAATGTAAAGAGAAAAACGCATACATTGTAGCACGTGCATTGGCATTTCAGTAAGACTTTACAGTTTGCATTTGGTATAAAATTACTAAACGAATGACTTTACAGCTCCACTCAGACTCTCACAGATAACAGATCACAGGAGGGTGTAAAAAAAACAAAAACACGATTGGTAAAAAAAAAAAAAAATAGGCCACTGCAGACAGGAAGACTGATATGGGTGGTGAAGAAACTTACCTCTGGGTGAAACCAACAGGACAGTATGAAATGAAACAAGCATCAGATGACATAAAATGTTATAGAAGTGACTGAATGGACAATGAACTTACATTTAGCTCTAATCTACATGTTACAGGTTAAAACGTGAAAAATAAGGTGTTCCCAGTGGGAAATGTGAGAGCATGAGTGTTACTGACAGAGGACAAAGTCAGCTTACAGATGTTGATAATGGGTAGCAAGGAGGTATTGTTTTAACTGTTAGGAGTGACACCTACGACATTTTTCTTCGTCTGAATTGTCCCCACAGTCGTTGTCATAGTCACATTGCCAGCGGCCCGGCACACAGCGGTTGTTTTTACATCTGAACTGGTACGGTTCACACGTCCTCTCAGCTGCAAAATTTACAAAAATAAATAAATAGGCACAAAATGGTACAATTAAAAGAAGAAAAACAAACATTAGCATCTGGGAACACTAGCAATACTGCTTTCTCACCACATTCCTCTTTTGGTTCATCTGACGAATCGCCACAGTCATCCTCGCCGTCACACTTCCAGCGAGCAGGAATGCAGCGCCCCGAGTCCTTGCATCGGAACTCATCCACACCACAGGTCATCTGGGCTGGAGAGAGAAGCGTTTGATTTCAGTTTACATTGTTAGCATAAAACAAGACAAACTAATAAAATTAAAGAAGCGTCTTACTGCAGTTGGCGGGTTCATCAGAACCGTCCACGCAGTCATTGTCTCGGTCACACACCCAGAGACGAGGTATGCAACGCTTGGTGATGGCACACTGGAACTGAGTGGGTGCGCACGTGACCTCAGCTATTAGAGGAAATTAATTTATAGTAACTGGGAAATGTGAGCAAAGAACATCGGTGAGAGAAGAAACACTCACGGCAGTCCTTTTCATCCTCCCCCTCTCCACAGTTGTCCTGACCATTGCAGCGGAAGATGCCCGGGATGCAGCGGCTCGGGTGGGAACATTTAAACTGGCTGGGCAGGCAAACATGAATATCTGGGAGGGCAGATTTGACGAACAATAAAACTGTCACAAAATTCTTTTGTTTTGGTTACAACTTTACAGTTTAAAGGCGTAGGCGATAAGGGAACGTACCACAATTGGCCTCATCCGAGTTGTCCTGGCAGTCGTCGTCTCCATCGCAGATATAAGCTGGGTTGGTGCAGATACCTGTTCCACACTGAAACTGTCCTGGCCTGCATCTGAAGTCCGCTATCAAAAAAGTCACAGTTTTGTCAAGAACTTAAAAAAATAAAAATAAAATTGAACTCGAACATTTCAGCTCCGCCCTTCAGAATTGTCTTTTTCATGTTGTGTCACACCAAAATAACCCATACAGTGTTTTATAAATACAACACATCATCCTCTCATCTCCCTATTAAATTATTTCTCAGACACTTACGACAGTCTCCTGGTTCATCTGACCCATCTCCACAGTCATCCTCAGTGTCGCATTTCCACCAGAAAGGAATACATTTGTCATTCTTGCAGACAAACTATAAAAGATAAACAAAAATTAAAATAAGTACACCCTCTTTCAATTATAAGGTCTTATTTACCAAGACAATAAAAAATTACACGGTCTTCTCAGGGAATTCTAAGTTGGCAAAAAAAGGGCACAACAAACACTAAGACATATTATAAAACATTTGTTACTTAAGTAAAACTAAGACAAAATGCATAAGCTGTGTGTTAAAAAATGAATAACTTCAAAACTTCTGGAATGATTTGTTATCAGTACATGCTCCTTACTTGGCTTGCTGTGCAGTTGGACATGCAGGTCCGCTGATCACTGGCCAGATAAAAGTTAGTGGGACAGGCACACTTGTAGCCTCCTCCGGGTGACAGGAGACAGAGGTTGCTGCAGCCGCCGTTGTCTGTCTGGCATGGATGGTTGAGCACTGAGAGGGAAGCATAAAAACAAAACATGTTTTAATCACAAAAACACTGAGCTGAGATGTATTACAGCAAGAGTAAAAGAAGGACCTTTATAATCTCCTGTTTTTTGCAAGACTGCATATTAGAGGTAAAAATGTGAATCCACTGCAGTTAATAGCTAAAAACATGATTATTTCTCAATTTTTACTTAAAGATTACAACTCCCACCTGGTGGCTGGCGGTAGGGATGGTAGATGTGAATATCCATGGGTCGATGCAAAGTGTTGATCAGTGTGGTTGTGTTGGTACCAAGAGTCTTATGAGCTCTGTTGATAGACTTGGTCTCCCAGTCGGTCCAGTAGATGTACTCCTCAAACAGCGTCATGGCAAAGATGTGAGGGATGTCATGGTTAAGAACTGTGAACACACACACACAAAGGTTTTCTAAACAATTTCAAATGAAGGATCACATTGATGTTAATTTTTAATACCTTTTCTTGAATTGGTATCCAAAATGACTCAAAAAATGTTTCACTGCATTGTTGACTTGTGTTAACCTGCATATGACAATAAACCTATCCAATCCTAAATGTTGGGTCACTTTTCCACAAAAAAACTAAATAAAATGTGCAAAAAAAATTGTACGACAACCAGCTCTTTCCTATTTTTATTGTATATTTTAAAACAATATGGGATCGCAAACAGTGATTTATGGCAATAAAGAATGTCCCAGTTTTTCAGTTCAGATGTCGCCTTTAGAGAAAAACCATTCATTCTCTGTTAATGTAAAACTTTAGCTGGCTGGGTGAGATACCCAGCTGCAGCAAAGCCACTGTATCAGGGTTGTGCAACGCCTCATTAGGTTTTATGCTCTGATTGCACTTTTTTTTTCTGTCAACATGTACATTAATCTCATGCCAGCTCCCAATGTCTGAAACACATTGCGCAAATTCACAAATCTGCAAGAGCAAACACACAAAGCACACACATAGGTGGCACTTGTACAAACCCCCTCTCGTTTTCATATTGATTTTAACATATTAATAATTAAAATGTCACAGGAGTTTTACAGAAGTAAGTTCAAGCTTACAGATTAGCTCAGGGTGCCATTCTGTCTGTCCTTATCCAAGTTCAAACAGAACAAGTCCTGCTCTACAAACATACAAGACCACAACTGCATCTTAGGGTGGGTGTGATGATAACTCAATGCACCCATTAATGCCAAGACTGCAAAACAAAAGCATGACCTTCTGAGAATTTATTAAGACAAACAACATATTTTTTTTCCTGCAAGTTTTTTTTTTGTTGTTTTCTGGCACTGTGTCATTATTATACATTCTAAGCCAAGATTCGATGCAATAGCAGCCATAAGTCATCCTGAACATATAAACCAAGTACTACGAAGTGCACAAGATCCAGGCCGCATGTGTGTTACCTGTGTGCCTGTTGGTGCCATCCAGGCTGGCAAACTCAATGTAGTCCTCCCTGGCATCTGCCCAGTAGATACGGTCATTAATGAAGTCCAGGGTTAGTCCGTTAGGCCAGACGATCTTATCCTGAATGATAACTGTTCTATTGTTGCCGTCCATCCCAATTCTTCCAATGTGAGGGTTATCACCCCAGTCAGACCAGTAAAGGTATCTGCAAAAAAAATTGAGCCAAAATTTAAGTTTCAATGACTCACTGCATAAAAAAAACTGTGAAATTACAACAATGGTTCTTACCCATAGCGCACATCCACAGCCACAGCTCTTGGCTCTCTGAGGCCACTGTTGACCAGCACAGTCCTGTAGGCCCCATTAAGCTTTGAAACCTCAATAGTGTCTCGGCCTTTGTCACACCAGTACAAGTTTCCACCAACCCAGTCCACCGCCAAACCATCTGGATTATTCAGGGAGGTTCGATGCAAAACCTGACAAATTGATCAGCCATAAAAATAAACACTCACACTTTATAAGTCTTATATATATAGTGGTCTACTTTAGACAATAAAACGTGTCAGATTTCCCCCCTGACCTCCATGTTACTGCCGTTCATGTGCATGCGTCGGATCATGCTGCCCTGAGTGGTCACATCTGTCCAGTAGATCATCTGCTCTGCGTAGTGGAAGTCCAGTGCAACTGCATTGTTGAGACCCTGAAAATAATTTGACAACAATAAAGCATTTATAAAGAAAGCTAACCCCCCCCAAAATTCCCTGTTTCTCTAAAGATAAAACCCTTCACCTCACCTGTTTTATGAGAGTGTAGTTAGATCCATCCAAATTAAGTTTTCTTAGGTAGTAACGATTTGCAAAAATCAAATAAGGCTCCACTTCTACACAACAAAAACAAGGTGACAAAACATTCAGGTATCAACAGCAAATGTGTAACTGGTTAAAGTAAAGCGCACGTGAAGCTGTCTTACCTGATGTGGACTTGCAGGTGGTAGGGTCATTCGGGCTGACTTCAAAGCCATCTACGCAGAGACAGTGGAAGCTGCCGTGGGTGTTCAGGCAGTGCTGAGAACAGGGGTAGGTGGTTGTGCACTCATCTATGTCCACGCACGTCTTCCCGTCACGCTTCAGCTGAAAGCCAGGATGGCACCTGCACTAAAGGGTCAAAGGACAGAGGAGAGATGTCAAAACGATTCTGAAATGCTCACTTCTACTTAGGATCAACGTCACTCTCTCTGTAACCTTACGATAAGGTTATCTTTCATCTATACTTTGTTGCTGCACCACTGCTTTCTAAACTGGAACAGCTACATCAGAATGAATGCCAAATTTAGCTGCACTTGGGAAAATAAGCATCTTTTTTTTGTCGGATGTAGGATTTTGTAGTCTACTAATCCTGTTTAAAAGCTGATAACAAAAACTGTTTTACATTACAATACAGACATCAAACTGACAATTACCTAATCTTTGACACCAATGAAACCTTAGTCAGAATAACATGGACATAATTATTTTTTCCTTGTCAGCTTCAAAGGAAGCCCTGACCACAAACTAAACACTACAGTTCACAAAAAGTTCAAAACTTCCCAAGACTGGCCTCCTGCTCTCAGAAACAGAGCTAAAGTATGTTTTTCTTGCATAACTACTGGCTGGAAGAGAGAGCATCCAGGCACTTTTTTTAATTTCAACTCCTCCAACTCATAAGTAGAAACTATGACTTACTTTGAAGCCAATCTTGAGGTCATCACAGAGCTGCGAGCAGCCACTCAATTTGCTGTTGAGACATTCATTGATGAAGCAGTTGAGCTCGTCGGAGCCGTCGCCACAGTCATCGTTCCGGTCGCACAACTGACTCTCGTTCAAACACTTCCCGTTACGACATGTGAAGGCAGAATCATTGCAGGTCCTCTCTAAAATCAGAGACAAACAGAAATTAATAAATGTAAATCAGGTAGAGAACACAATCACGTTCACGTTTGTTGTATTAGAAGAGTTGATAAAAAAACAAAAATTCTGAGATTTTAAAAGACTGTATATGCTAAATTGTTCATCTAAAAACGTAACTGACACATAATCATAATTCAAAATGATAATCTAGATATCATTTTGAAATTTTACCAACATTAATCCGAAGGTAATATTAGGAAAAATAATATTTATTGGCAGAGTTAAGAATCTTTTCCCCTTATAGTCATATTAAAACATGTTTAAAACACATGTATACAATTTATATAAAAACTGCATGTAGAGGCATTCTAATTGATAATGTTTGATTCAAAACATATAAATTAATTTTAAAATATTGTTAATAGTCGACTATTTATTTATGGTTTGCACATTTTAACTACATACATTTCTATTGACCCTTTCATGTATTTAGTTTAAACACTATAAAATACTAGTCCAGATGAAATTTCACTATGATGACTACAGCTATGCACAATTTATAGCGTGAGGGAGCGAGAAATTATGACAATTTATCCCCTGTGACAAAATATTTAAGTTATAAAAGAAAATACTAAAACATATTGTGGTAGTACATTAGGAAAAAGTTGGTCAAAATTTACTCCCATGTATAATACGACCTCACGACTTTATGGACGATTTGACCGAGTGAAATAATTTAATAATTTATTGGCATATCTTACCAGAGTCGATGCAGTGAGGGTTAATGGGAGCTTCATCAGAATGATCCTGACAGTCGAACTCTCCATCACACTCCCACTTCTTCTGGTTGAGGCAGCGACCGTTGGCACAGCGAAACTCATCTGGACCACATGATCGATATTCTACACACACACACACACACACACACACACACACACACACACACACACACACACACACACACACACACACAC
>JAVKLF010000152.1:11245117-11262186 GCA_034783495.1 Millerichthys robustus | reverse complement strand
CACACACACACACACACACACACACACACACACACACACACACACACACACACACACACACACACACAAACACACAATTAATAGGAGATGATACATGATGGACTTCAAACTCAGCAGATTGTGAACAAATCTGACATTTTTTAAAAGTAAAACTCACCACATTCTGGAGATTCATCTGACCTATCAGAGCAGTCAAAATCATGATCACAAACGAAGTGCTTGGGAATACACTGTCGGTTCTGGCACATAAACTCATACTTCCCATCACATGTATTGTTGCTGTACACTAAGAGCAGGAAAAAAAACAACACTTTTGGTAATGGAACGATTATAATTCAGGGTACTTGTCTTTAGCTATAAGAAATGATCTATTCAGGTTATTCAGTGACCGGTCCACTTACTGCAGCCAGCTGTGATGCTTTCATCAGATCCATCAGGACAGTCTTTATCTCCGTCACACTTCCAGCGCTGAGGCACACACACATGGGATCCTGGGCACTGGAAAAGCTCAGGACTGCAAGTCTTGTTTTCTGTGACATCATGTAATAGTTACATGACAGCATGAGTTCGGGAATAATCTAATTCACGCATTTAAAATGTTGGAATGTAAAACGAAGCAGCAAGCAAAATGTCAAGCTACCGCATTTCTGGTCTTCATCAGAACCATCACCGCAGTCGTCAGAGCCATCACACACCCAGTGGTTGAATATGCAGCGGTGGTTCCCACACTCAAACTGGTTAGATGTGCAAAATTTGTCTTCAGAGAAAAAAAAAAGATACAAAATAAATGCACTTAGCTTTTTATAGGAGAGAACAAAACATTTTACGAAAAGCCTAAAGAAAAACACTCTGGTTTTCCTGAACTGTTGTTTTGAGGAAGTAAAGTGCAGCTCCGGGAAAAACTAACCACAGTGTGTTTCATCAGTTCCATTCTCACAGTCGTTCTCCTTATCACAGGTCCAGCTCATAGGAATGCAACGGCCGCCGGGACAAGCAAAGAAGTTCACTGGACACTTGAGTTTCTTTTCATCTGCAAAAACAAAGGAAGAAAAACATGATAAATGGGGGTGTCTCTGGGGTGTTAGAAAATACAAAAAGTACATCAAAGAGGGGGAAAATAAACTCACCCAAAACTGGACAGTTTCTTTCGTCAGAAAAGTCTCCACAGTCATTGTTGAGGTCACACACCCAGGAGGACAGATAACACAGAGTGGTTTTCTCACAGCTCAGGAAAGAAGCTCCCTTAACTCCGAGGCGGAAAAAACGGGAGCAGTCAGTAGGTTCTGAGAAAACAAGAACATTTTTTGAAAATCACGACCAATTGAACGTAATAAACCATCTTGATTTTATAAAATAAATCCAGTTTTTTGCTACGTACGGCAGTTCATTTCATCACTTGCATCTTCGCAGTTGACCACCTGATCACAGCGACTGAAGTTGGAGATGCAGCTTCCATCTTTGCACTGGAACTCACCTGCTTTGCACAGGGTCACTGCAAGGCAAATTGAGTTTTTAAACATCTGATTAAATCCACTTAAAATGAATTTATTATGGAAATGTCAAAAAAGGTTTCATTAAACAACAATAAAAAGAAAAGCACTTCAGGAACTTCTCTCCGTCTCTGAGCACTAGGGACATGTTGCTGTCTCTGTACACCTTGAAAAAGCTAAAATTAGACCAGATGTACTTACTGTTGCAGGGCAGTTCATCTGAACGGTCACCGCAGTCGTCTGTACCGTCACACCAGAACTGGTGGCCAATACAGCGACCATTAATGCAGCGTCTGTAGCCCTTCTTACAGATTCGATTGGCTGCAGAGAAAATGTGATTTCAATTTAGATGAGTTTCAGAGCTTATTTGATCTCTATCAATTAGCCCTTTTACAAATGAAACAGATTTGAAGCAAATTCTCTACGATGAAAGATATAACTCTTAACCAGTGTCACTTTATTGTAAACGTCTAGAGTATCTTAAATCCTCACCACAATAGGACTGCTTCTCGTCAGACTTGTCCTTGCAGTGAGCCATCCCATCACATGTAAGGCTGTAATTGATGCAGTCACCATTTCCACACTCAAAATCATCAACACTTCCACATGACATATTCAGTGCTGGTAAGGTAGAAACAGAGACTCAGAAACTCAAACTTTTTAAACAGAATAAAGGATTTTGCTTTGGTCTCCCTTACAAGAGCAGGTGTTGTCTTCAAGAAGTTTTCGGTCTCCACGGCAGCTGCAGTTGACACGTCCGTCAGACGTGGGCAGACACAAGTCCTGGCATCCTCCGTTATTTGTTCGACATGGAGAAAACTCACCTGAGGAGCACAGTGGTGTTAGTGAGAGAAATATTGCTACATATGCTACATTTTTCTCTGCATTCCACTCAACAAAACTAAAAGTATGAATGAATGAAAACATTCCACGTGCTTTGTCCAAAGCAGCACACGAGAATGCCTTTGCCCACATATAAACAAACCTCTGGAGAAAATTGCTACTAAGTAAAGCCAGTGCAGAGCCTAGCTTTATTTGCCTTAGCTGGCTCAAAAACCTAAAGCTTCAATGAGAACTAACATTATAATGATTGTTTACTCAGGATTTTAAGTTCAGTCCAAATAAACAAGATCATTTCCTAAGTAATTTGAACATTCTTCTGCACAAACTGCAATAATAAACCAGAGGTCTTCCTTTTATTAAAAAAGAACAAGTTGTATAACTGGGAAGTAATGGAGTAAACAACATAAAGGAAACATTACAGGAATAGCACAGTCTCTACATTTAGGTGAGGAATTACAACAGAAACGGTTCCTTCAGCACATTAGTAAAGCATGTCTGCATGTGGAAGGAAAGTACATAATCTTGTTACTTGAAATGTGCATTACAATGACCCTTTCAACTTCTTGAGCAAAAAAGTCTTTATGGTGTTAGAAATATGGCAATTATTCATGAGTTACTCTGTCTGTGATACTCACAGCTGTTGGTGTCATTAGCCACTGCAATGATGCCCATCGGCTGCTGAGGGATGTCAGCACGCAGCACTTTCATGTCTCCTCCTGTGAACTTGTCAGCCCTGAGCACAGCCCTCCTCACCCAGTCAGTCCAAAAGATGTAATCTCCATAAACAGCCAGGCCAAACGGGTGGACAGGCTCATTCTTCAGCAAGACCTGAAGTAGCAAATTTTACCAATTTTGAGAATGAAGTGTGTGTCCAAGCTCCAATAACATATAAAGAACCAATTAAAGAGCTGCCTTACGTAACGGCTGCTTCCATCGTATTCGCAGCGTTCAATCTTGTCCAGCGTGGCATCAGAGAAGTAGAGCTTCTCAGCACGATGATCTATAGCCAGGCCGTTTGGAGTTTTTATGTCACTCCCGATAATCACAAGCATATTGGCTCCGTTCAAGGAAGCCCTCATGATGCTGGGAGCCTGCTCATTCCAGTTGGTCCAGAACATGAGACTATAGTGGCAACAAGCAAAGGACAAACATTATGGTGAGAGCGCCAATAGAAGGTTGATTGAACTCAAATAAATCGGCTGCACAAGAGTAACAAGAGAAAAAAAAAAGGTTTGACATTAATGACTCACTCCTGACACTCATCCAACACAAAGGCTCTGGGGTGGTCTTCTCCAGACATCGTGACTACGGTGTTGCGGTTGTAGGCCACAAACCGGCTCTGATCCACAGTGTGGCGAGTGATGGTGGACGTGGTGTAACTGGTCCAGTAGAGTGTATCCCAACCTCGATGGTATGCCAGGCCCTCAACGGATCCAACATCTGTCAAACAGAGAGGTCAGAAGCTGGAACTTCAATGACACTTTACCAAAATATCTGTGAGAAAATTAAGAAATATATAGTTTCAGGAATGCAAATAATCTTTCAACTGAACTTTAATTTCTGTCATCGCTACGCTCACATTTATCACAGTGTGACTTCATTAGGGAGCTGCTGGAATATGTCATTTAGGTTCAGTATCTACCTGTATCATTATAGGAACTGTTAAGAATGGTTAAGAACTGTTAAGAACCAGAAAAATGTGAGAACTTTAAGACTCAAGTGATACTACAGTGCTCTGAGTGAGTGTAAAGCTGGAAAAACGTGTCAACCTGTCAATTTATTATGGCTGTCTGGCTAAACATTATAACACAATTAAGAGCTTTTGTATTATTTCCTTCATGGAGTTAACGTCTCAATGTGGAAAGAAAACTGCAATTCAAACAACTTTAATCTTTTTTAGGGTTTAGAAATTGTAAATTAAAAGGAAGACAAATTCTAAGTTTTTCAATTCCTTCCTTTCATCCTTTGAGTAAAAACTAATACTACATGCAATTATATTCTGATGACCATCTTAGATCATTACACTTACAAGCACAGAGCTCTCTTCTTTAATTACATTACAAACCACATTTATGACCACCTGCAGGGTATAATAAAATCCTAAACTCACCATTTTATCTTTGCTGCAAGTTTACTATTGCAAGCTAATAAACATCTCAGATTATGCTGCATGTGCTGTCGTCAACATTAATGCAAGGCATTTTAAAAAGCTAAAGTCTGTCAACAAAGCTAAAATTCAAAGACCATCACTGAACATAACAGTCTCAAAAACAAACTATGTTCGCTTTTTTGTTAATCGAAAATCAAACCGTAAGAAATAGAAACAAGAAAACTGATTTAGTTTGATTGTGGGGTGATCATGTATACAAGAGTAAATAATGCGTGTTCAGACCAGAATTATGTAATGTTGAACACGACGGTTTACCCTCCCATGTCCTAAGTTTGCTTATCCCCTGGTTACTGAGCAAACAGTGCACATAACCTGTTGTGAAGACTATAAGCACACAGACCAAAGCGTTTTACACAATCCCAGGACACTTCAGCAGTACATGAACACCTGAGAATTATTTCTGTTTCTTTTGTCAATTTTCATGACAACTCACCAATTTTTCTCCCCTTTAAGGATTTACAGTCACCGTACGAGTGCTACAGTAACTGCTCTGCTTGAGGGAGTCTACATGCTACAAGTCTGAGAGCTTTAAACTGGACAAGATGCCTTCTGCCATGGTGAGCACTTTACATCAAGTAGCATTGACTGTTTTTAAAGAGAAATATCTGACAGCAACCACCCAAATGGGTTTGTCTACTGTTGCTTAGTTTCAAGAATCGATGGAACCACAGAGGAATTGCTGCACCGACATCTGAATTTTGATCCAAACAGCATTTCCTTGGATGATATCAAACATGCTGATGCAGCTTAATAAAATCCAAAGACTTACAGCAGAGGCTGGTTTTTAAGATCACACGGTCATGTTTTTGAACGCCTCTTCTAAGTTTGTCTTTTTTTCCCCTCATACATGTGATAAGAAAACATTTGTAAAAAGATTATGGGGGCATCACCAAGACAAGTACATTACACAGGAAGATGATTTTTGAGCACTGAAATACAATAACTACATATTGTATCTACAGCTGCAGAAGGAAAAAACATATAATGCACAGTACATCCCTTCCTGTTGATGCACAGTGGATGTCAGTGTAGGAGACAAACAACCGGTTTGATAACAGCTTAACTAATTGCTATCATTATCAAAGTAGTAGTCGTCTCACTAAAGTGTAATTATGCACATTTATTTTAAGAGATAATTTGGTGCAAACTGATTAGTTACCCAGATTTCGTGTCCAGTTTGGATTTTCCAACATGGACAGTGTGTGAGAATTAAAGGATTTTACTGTGGCTCCATGGAGACTCTGAGACAGCTAATAAACAACAGTGACCCTGACCAGACAAACAAAAGGCAGGAGGGTTTGATTAAAGCCTTGGTTCCCATCTTGGATGGGCTGATTCTGGTGACTGGACTTGTGGGGCAAACTCTGATCATGACTATTCTTACTGGCAGGAGGAAGAAAGAAAGTCAACCACCTCATGGTACAGACACGCTGCTGCTGGCTCTGAGTGCTGCAGACCTGTTGCTGCTGTTCTGCCTGCCCTTTCACACCTCTGCCATTACTTTAGGCTTCTGGCCTTTTGGCGATTTCCTGTGCAAAGCCATCAGTTTCCTGAGCGTCGCTTGTTCAGCTGCCTCTGTGTTCACCCTGGCAGCGTTGGCAGTAACAAGATACCTTACAGTAGTACACCCCGCCTGGACGTACCGGTCAAGGATGCACAGGCGAATTAAAGTAACAGTTGCCCTGCTCTGGGTTCCTGCCTCGGCGCTGGCAGCGCCACAGTTTGCTTTCCGCTCAATTACTTTTTCCAGCACAGTTTATTGCTTTGCCTTCTTGTCTGACGTCAGCCAGCTGGTCTACGGCGTTGCCCTTTTTCTTTTTGGCTTTGCTCTACCATTAGGCATCATTGTACTAATGTACGCCAAGATCTATTGCTTTCTTCGACATGCACGACGGATAGGTAATGCCCCCCAACTGGAACGTTATCAGCGGCAAGTCACTCACACTTCGGCACTCCTGGTCCTCATTTTCACCCTGCTGTGGCTGCCCTCCTATATCCTCATGTTCTCCATTATAGGGGGAACCCTAACAGGCTCACCAGGCTACAACAGCTTTGCACTACTGGCCAGACTTTTGTCATCGTCAGTAGCAGTGGTAAACCCTGTGCTGTACGGTTTCATGTCTCATAAGTTTAGACGGGACCTATTAGTACTAGGAAGAAAACAGTGCACATGGTGCAGAAGCTGTTCAATTGGTTGTCCATGTGTAATAAGAAGAGACACTGTGTATCCCTTTGAGCTGGACACAACCTCAGAGAGAGGTCAAAACTGACTTTAACCAGAAGGAATATCCTGCTGCTTAATAGTTACTTAATAATGGACCAAATCAGTTTATAATATTGTGCTTTTATGTGTCATCTTGTTCTCACAATGGAAAAAAAAAAAAAAAAAAAAAAAAAAAAAAAATATATATATATATATATATATTTTTTTTTAATTTATTTTTTTCATTCAACAGTTTTTCAGATATGTAATGTAGGTTTTAATAATAATAATAATAATAATAATAATAGTTTTTAAAGTGAGATATTTGTGCAGAGAGATTGTCACAAAACAGTGACAAAATCTAGTTTGATTATTAGAAGTTTGAAAACAAAAATGCCAAAAGTGTTTACATCTAACCTTGATATACATCAATAAACTCTCAAAAACTTGTGTGTATCTTCATTTCTGTTTTGCCATACGAGTCAATTTTAAATCTGAGACAGGAAAAGTGTGGTTTGGATGGAGTTCATTTATATAATTTTGGACTAGCAAAATAGAACAGGAATAAAATATAATTCTATGAAGAAACAAGTAAAAGCAGAGATTAAGTGTATTTGAGCGCAAGTTTTCTGTCAGTGACAACCCATAGTGATTTCAATTTCTATTTGTCCATAAGCAACTTTTCAGTTGTGTTATTATAGTGGTTGATTCTGAGACTAAAATAAAAGGTGGCACCAAAGAGTTGTACTGCCAAATTATAACTAAAAGGAGGTTTAGGTAGGAAAGGTTTAAGGTCTTGTGAGGTTAAACATTTTGTTTTAAAATGTCAAACAACTGATGACTCAACACTTACTGTCCACCACAATCTTTCGATTGGTGCCGTCATCATTGATCTGCTGGATGTTGCCAAAGTGAATGTCACTGAAGAAGACGCGGTTGGCTCCCTTCCCTCCAACCCCGTGGTAATCGAAGCTAAGGGCAATGACGTTCTTCATATGGTCCGGGTCCTCGAACGGTTTTATCGGTGCGTTGAGGTTCGTCTCGTCAGACAAGTGAATGCTTTTCAGTATGGTTCGCTCCGAATACAGCAGGTATCCATCATAGTCGCGACAGCTGCGGTTGTCTTCTGCCAGCATGCCATGTGCACAGGCGCAAGTGCGTTCCCCGTTGCCTCGATAGAGACACAGCTGTTCACAGCCACCATTGTTGTCTTTACAAATATTTGTGCCTGTGGAGAACACAACATATTAGTAAATACACATTTATTCAATGTCTGAACTCAAGGGAGTTTAATTGATTTTAGACAATTTTATCAATTTAAATTTGACTGCTGGTCATGTTATGTGTTCCCACCTTGCTGTCTGTCCCTGTTGAAAACCTTGATATCTTTCAGTTGGACACCAATACCTGTCCTAAGCTGCACAGCATCGGTAGCATTGTCTTTGCTACCTCTCTTAATAGAGCCATTGGCATGAGTCCTAAACAAAAGGCAACACAACTTTTAACTAACATCAGATGGTAACTTTTTATGGGGTACATTTAGTATAAGAAAATAAAATCTCACCTATCACTCCAATAAATGTATTCCTCAAATACAGACACTGCAAACATGTCCATGTTGTTGCTGGCCAGAACCAGCTCCCTGTTCTGCCCAGTTTTCAAGTTGATGCGCTCAATCTTATCTGTTCGGGCATCGCACCAATACAGCTGACCCTCCTGCAACGCAAAGCAGAAAAAAGAATTGCCCTCAAATATCCCCTTTGAAAACAAAGATTATGCTAATGTACCACAGAGATGACTAACTGTCTGTAAGTAGCTCTGTCATTACAAAAAATGTGTTTAGGGTGATCTTAGGCACACCTTGTAGTCGATGGAGATTCCATTTGGCCAGCTGATGCTTGTGTTGACCATGACCAACCTCTGGGAGCCATCCAACCGAGAACGTTCAATACGGGGATACTGACCCCACTCTGTCCAGAACAAATACCTGCAGACAGAGCCACAAAAGACAATTAAAAAGAGTAGTAGAATAAGAAAAACTTAAGCGATATAAAGTTTTAGAAGTATTTTAGGGCAGCGTTGTAACACAGGGCAGATTTATACTTACCCTTCGACTGGGTGGACAGTTATAGCTCTGGGTTTGTCTAGACCCTGGGAAATGACCACATAGCGGAATGAGCCATTGAGCCTGGCCACTTCAATCACATCAAAGCCCTGGTCAGTCCAGTAAATATTTCCTATAAAAGAAAAGTTTTTACAAGTCAAATGTTGTACTTTGCATATGCATGCAGAAGACCTAATTAAAAAGAAAAAGAAAACATAAACCACATTTCAATTCTGTAATAATTTCACCTGCAATCCAGTCTACAGTTATGCCCTCCACCCTGCCGATCCCATTAGTCACCACATCCTCTCTCCACGTCTGATCTCTCTTCGCCCTGCTGATGGTGCTGAGTCCCATGTCCACCCAGTAGATGGTGTCATTCTCTGTAGAGGAGACAGTGACAGCTTTAAAATGTCACTCTAGATAAGACACCCATTTACTGATGACTTTAGGTGTCACTCACCAGCGTGGAAGTCAATGCCGACGGCCAGAGAGGTGCCAGACACAGGCACCAAGGCATCAGATTTGTCTCCCGGGTCAAGAGGTATTCCTCTAATTCCCTCATGAACAGAGTAAAGCAGGAAAGATCCCATACCTGCTCAGGAAAAGCACAATAAAGTTTGTTTTTTTAAAACAAAACATTTTCATTCCATGAAACAATAATAGCTATGTAAAACCAGCTTACCCTCGCATGACTGTTTCCCCATTTTAAGGCTGTATCCAGCTGTGCACATACAGGATCTGGTTGTTAAAGAGGTGGGCAGACACAGCTGTGAGCAGTCACCATTGTTGTTACTGCACAGATTGACACCCGCTAAAAGAAAAGATCAAGTACACAGATCAACAAGCTATTTTCTCCTTCTTGTAAGGTTAATTAAATCATAGCAGGCTTGCTTTTTAAAAAAAGTTATTTTTTAGTGATATTTGTTACCTTTCTGCACATCCTCATCATAGATTCTCATATGCATTATCTGTGATGTGTTGTTTCGCAAAACTTTCCAATTACCACCATCCTTCTTGTTGCAGGTTCCGATGTGATCGTTGGCCCACCAGAGTTTGTCTCCTGCAGTGATGGACATTTTTTCATATCTTTTTAAGTTATCCTATTACTCGTGGTTGATTTTAAGTTCAACTCAGAAAAATGTAAACAATGACACCATATGATTCTAAACATTATTACAAAAATATGTATACAAAAACTATTTTTGTTAAACTTACCCATAATAGCCAGTGCAGTAGCTTTGGTAAGTTTGCCTTTAACCCCTTCTAGAATCTCCAGTTTTGAACCATCAAGTTGACATCGATTAATGGTGTTGTTTCCTGAGCTGATCCAGTACAGCTGTTCCTTTTCATAGTCAATAGACAGTCCTGAATAGAAAAACAAACTATGTTACAATGTATTTATATGTGTTCAAAATGGAACTTTAGTTGTGTGCATACCATAAAGACTCAAACACTGATTCTAAATATTACCTTAGCTTTGTCTACTTACCCACTGGGCCTTTTTGATTGGTGAAAAGCAAGGTGAGGTTGGTACCGTCCATGTTAGCCATGCTTATGTTGTCACCATCAGTCCAGTAAAGCTTCCTGAGAAATAAAAGTTGATAGATGCAAGAGGTGTCTCAGTACCAACGAAAACAGTAAGAGAAATGAATATTAACAAAACAATACATCTACAATCTGCGTGACTAAAATCCGATGTGACTGTAAAGTTTTGAAAGTGAATCAAATAAAAAAGCTGGATAAAAATAAAACTAGCATTCTTTGACAGGAATGCTGTTTTATAATTTTCCACTTAGCTTTGTGACTTTCCACCTTTAACGGAAGGATGTACTGTACTGACTAACTGGAGAAAATACTCACCCTAGCGGAGGATGAGCCACCAAACAGTGGGGCTTGTCTAATCCCTGGAGGACAGCATTTTTAAAAGATCCATCTAGTCTAGCCACATTGATCTGTTTCTTATTGGCATCATAGCTGGTCCAGAAAAGGTTCCTTGACACCCAGTCTACTGCCAATCCATGGGCATTAGGAAGGTCTGAACAATGTCAAAATAACAAAAATAGGAATACTTTGAACTTCAGTAAAAAGAGAATCGAACCAAACCAGGGTTAACATATACTTGTAACATTGCTCTTACCTGCCGACACAACAGTCTCCACTCCTGTGCCATTAATAAAAGCTCGTTTGATGGTCTGTGTTCGCACATCTGACCAGTAGATACGATGCTCCACAGCATCATAATCTACCACGGTCACATTGTCGATGTCTGGCACAGTGAAAGAGATGATGTAGTTGTAGTAGGGGTTGTCGATGTCAACCCCTCGGATCTCAATCTGACGAGCATAAAGTAGGAACTTTCGAGATTCTGGAAACCATTAAAAATATATAGTTAAATTCTGAACATATATATCAGTTAAATATCTTGCTTCTTTCTGCTGTGTATAACTGTCACAACTGCAGGTTAGTCAAAGAAAAAACACATTGGTGGAAGTAAGCCACAAAATCTATACTTGCCTTTGCAAGTGCGTTTGTCAGGCTGCAGCTTCATGAGGTGCGGGCAGGCACAGGAATAAGTTTTGTTAAAATTGATTAGACACAGGTGGGAGCAAGGGCTTTTACCATCACTGGTGGCACATGGGTTTGGAGCTAAAGGTAAGGAAAAACATCTTAAGGATATCTCACAAAAGACAGCAGCACAAAAGAATAATAATAAACAATCAAAGCAGAGCATGCTCATCAACACCCAACAGATCAAGATGAATAAATCACTATCCACTGCTATTATGCAAACCCACATCAGATTCGGTTTAAATCACAGTAATTGAAGTTGAATTTAAATCATCTTGAGTGTTAACGACTCCTACACCAAAAGGCCCTTAAGGATAATAAAAGCAGAATAAACTTTGGGTTGCCAGATCTGTCAACACAACTTGTCTCATCACTGTCGCGAGGATTTGTTGAGGCTGTCAGTTAACAATTCATTGAGATCTTTTATCTTGTCACTAATTAAACAACACAGCACCTATCTGCTGCTCGCACACATGGGCGAACTCAAAGCCTGTGCTCACAGAATAAAAAGGTGACAGGTAAAAATGACAGGACACCGTAAAACTCCTGTGACAAGCCTTTGCAATCTTGTCAGCTATGCAATATTCCTTTGGGATTAATGTGTAACATCTATATTAGTGGAAGAAAGTTTTGTTCCTTATGCAGGCAGTAGGAAAATGCTGAACACTGAGGTGACTTCTTAATCAGCAAGGCAGCAGAGGTGTCCAAATTGCTCCTTCGTGAGGGAACAACATGTCTCACAGCTTTAAAAGGTCAGCTGTCTTTAGAGAACAGGAGGTATGAAAGAAATATGAACTGTGAACTCATTACTATTTGTCATGGAATCAAAGTCAAGCAAGGTAAAATCTGTGATAAAGCTATTTTTTCTCTGGTTTTCTATTAATGTTTGTATTTGGTACGAAACATACCCAGCGGTTGCCTGGATGGATGATAGACCTGTAAGTCAAAAGGCTGTGTGTTGGTGCGCTGGACTACAGTGACGTTATGTCCAGTCCATTTGTTGGCTTTGGCTAGGGTGTTAGTCCTCCAGTCAGTCCAGTAGACCTCTCCTCCATACATGGTGACAGCAAATGGATGTGATAAATACTCATGACCTCGCAGCACCTCGATCAGTCCAGAACCGTCATACATTGCAGAGTAGATTGCATCGGACCTTAGGAAGGATCAAATCAGAGGTGTAAGCATGAAATAAAATTTACAAAATCAGATCAGTAACATGAACGACATTTTATATATTAATCTTTAAGTTGTATGCAGTATTGCAAGGCTAGTCTGCAGGTTGTTAAAAATCAGAGATGTGTAGATTGCAGTAAGGGAACTGAAGTTCTGATCAGCTGATTGTGATTTTTTTAAATTCTATTTTGTCTCTAAATACATTACACACATGCACACACAAATATATAAAATCTTTAGATATGTTTAGCTGAATTAAAAATGTACCTCTAAAGCATTTGTAATATATTTTTTTTACATTTTTCTCTAAAAAGACACAGGTTTTTGTCTTTTTCCCCTATAACTGGAATACCATAAATAAAATGCTTTGATTTTTCACATTTATTTAATATTACTATGTTTTATAATTTCTTCAGATTTTCCCAGTTGCTAAACTTTGAAAAACCTTAACACAAAGTTTGTGCTATCAGTAAAAGTAATTAGCTGCCTAACAACAGTGTGTTCATAGACAAGAATTAAAAAAAATTGGATGTGGGAGTGTCATGTTTGTCAGTCACAGATCATGCAAGTTATCCAATTCCAATGACCTCAGAGGAATCGATGACCCACAAGTAAAAATGTATATGGCCATAAAAAATTTTTGATGAACTGTGTGAGTGGGTGGATGCAGTGCAGTGGAAAGCTTGTGGCAAATGCTACCTGGCATCAATCCAGACAATACGTCTTTCCATGTAATCCACAGTGAGTCCATTGGGCCAGCCTCCACTGCCTGTCTCCCTGTGGATAGTGCGTCTGCCTTGACCGCTCATAGATGCTGCCTCTATCCTCGGCAAAGTAGCATCCCAGTCGGTCCAAAACAATATTCTGCCAACAGAAAGTTCCCAGTGTGAGGGCATTACCAGATGTGCTTAGTATTTCAAAAGGCGTGACGTTTTATAGAAAGTACAGTATGTTGAATAAATTCATCTTTATAGCAAAAGTTTGGGGAATTTCATTAGTTTTACTACTGTGACTTCAGAATCCCTTTATTTATGGTTCTCACCCATCACGTGGGTCAAGAGCGATTGCACGGGGATGTTCTACTTCCCCAGCCAACAGGGTGGTTCTCATGGTCCCATCCAGTTTGGCCACCTCAATCTGGTCCAGATTACTCTCCACCCAGTAAATGTTTCCTGCTATCCAGTCCACAGCCAGGCCCTCTGGAGTAGCCAGACCATACTGTATCACCACCTCAAAACTTGTCAGAGCTGATTGGACACAAAAAAACCACAAACAACAGAGATTTAAAAATTGAATCCTGTTTTGTTCTTAATAACACATTTGGCAAAAACAAAGAAATAAAATAAAATAAAATAAAAAAGAAACAGCACACTAAGTACAATTAAATAGGAAACACTACTGATGTAGCTCTGATTGCCACAAGCACAATTTTCCTAACCTTATCCCTAAGAAAACAAGCACCATGCATCAACTCTCTTCTTTATCATTTTCCAGAAACAACTGGCTATCTTGTGAAAAAAGAAATAAACATGGCCTGATAATGTCTGAGATCGGAAGTTTGTCTGATAACGATGGATTGACACTGCTTTGAGGAATGCTGTGTGTTTTTATTAGGTCGTTGGCACCATTCAGTATATGTTTGAGTGAAGTGTCTTCCATAACGAGCAGCAGGATCTGATCTATGAGCTGGTCACCATGTCCCTGCTCACAAACCCTATATTTATGGTGGACTCGCAGGGCTGGAGACTGAAACAGCAGAGTTGTGTTCCTCCTACACAACAGTGTCCTGGCAAAAGTCACGTACAGCGAACACTGAGACAAATGGGAAGAGACAAAGCCTTCTGTGTGCCCCCAAAGTGCTGTGCTGGGAACACAACCTTGACTGGCAAGGGGACCTGGGGTTTTGAAGCAAGAAAGCAAACCATGATCTGGAAGACTTGCTCAGGGTCACAGAATATCACTGCTGACCTCAGACTCTTTAAAAACATCTGGTTCTGAGAAATTACTGTAAATGTACTCAGTGGATGTTACTTTTCAGGGAATTCTCAGTTAAATGTAGGCTGTCCAAACACACTTTTTGTCATAAATAGATAGCACAACAAATAAATGGCATTGTATGGTTTTCAACCTAATTTAACATTCTGACAGATGCCTCACCTCCATTTTCAGACAGTTTCCCACGATAGATCTTGTCCTCCACAACATCAGTCCAGTAAAGTGTGCTCTGGTTGAGGTGGAAGTCCAAAGCAATGGTGTTCCTTAAGCCTGGAACAAGCACACTGAACTCCCCTTTGTGAAGGTCAATTCTTCTGATCTCATGTCGATTGGAAAAGATGATAAAAGGTTTGAAGTGATCTGAAGGAACAAAATGTTTATGTCTCCAAAACTATAAACTCCTATCTTGAATATCAAGTTTAATTTAAAGAATAAATGAGATGGTGACATGCTTCAAAAATCATTTTATGTGAGAAAGATTTGTTTAAAATCTTACCAGTGCTTTTGCAGCTTTCCATATCAGCCTCCAGCACCCAGCCCTCATAGCAGGAGCACTTGACGCTGGATTTTTCCTGTTCACACTTCTGACTACACTTAAGATGTTTGGCACAGAAGCTCTGGATCTGGCAGGTCTTGTTGTCATGTCCCAACTCCATGCCCAGGGGACAAGAGCACATGAAGCCCTCCCCAGGAATAATGCTGCAGTTGTGACTACAGCCCCCGTTGTCCACAGAACACAAGTCTGCAAAAAACAGAAACACCGAGGTTCAAATGTATCCACAAAAGAAGAACTGCATGTCCTATTTTTGGTTTGGATATCGAACTGGAAAATGTTGTGCTTTTTGTGTACCGCAAAGTTTCTCATCAGATCCATCCGGACAATCGTCGGTGCCATCACACAGCTTCTCAGCAGGCAGACAGATGGAGTCGTTTGTAGCACACATGTGGTGAGATAACTTGCACACTAATGCCTCACAGTTGTCCTCATCTGAATTGTCCTCACAGTCACTGTCACCATCACACACCCAGGCCTTGCTTATACAACGAGCTGACAAAGCAAAAGTATACACAAAATCTCAGTTTATGGACAAAATTTTTCTTTTTGGTCTATTTTAACATTGACCATGAATAACAAGTTCCAAATGTAAGGTTAAAAAATTCAAACAGTAATCTTTAAATGGAAACAAACAATATTAACTTAGAACAAAGTCAAGATGGCAGCCACAACGAAACATCCTTTGTAAACATAAAAATGTCTGTAACTAGGCAAATTTTACAGATATCAAGTTAAAATGTGTGATAGTAGCCAGCAAGTACCCTGAGTGCCACAGAATTGTAAAAGATTTTGCAATATTGTCTTAGCTTGTCCATATTGGTCTATTATAGTTCTGCCCAATATGGTAGGTAAAATGTCATATGGCCTCCAACATTTTTGCTTAAACGTTTGATTGAAAGGCAATTAATGATATGCATTCCTTCAAGAAATACTAGGTCAAATTTATTATGTAATTTAATAACATGTCTAAGACATGAGAGAACAAAAATTCTTATTCAGGCCAGTCCACAATAATAAATTACATAATGTCATTAATATGCACAAAACATCTTATGCTACACAAAGTTCACAGGAAAGCTTAAGGGACAATCAAACTGACTTTTAAAAAACATTGATTATGATACAGGGCATTTAAAATATCCCTTAAAATGTTTTTTATAACAGGTTTAGAGCTTAGCTGTGTGGCTATTAACCAAATTAAAAT
Organism: Millerichthys robustus; assembly: GCA_034783495.1. NCBI lineage: Eukaryota > Metazoa > Chordata > Actinopteri > Cyprinodontiformes > Rivulidae > Millerichthys > Millerichthys robustus. The sequence goes on along the minus strand of JAVKLF010000152.1, from coordinate 11,245,877 downwards.
GAAAGTATTCAACTATGAACTTTTAAGTACTTAGTGGATTAAATTGTACTTCAATGAAAATATCATCCAGTTATACTTCCATCATCACTATTGATCTCTGCAACATACATAGGTTACATAAAAGATCCTTACCAGAGTCTCTGCAGCTAAACTTAACTGCTGAGTCACACATGGGGGTGACACCCTCACAGTTGTTCTCGTCACTGAGGTCCATACAGTCGGTGTCACCATCACAGCGCCAGCGGTTGGGAATGCACAGGCCATCCACTCGACACTGAAACTCCTCTGCATGGCAGCCGCCAGGAGGACGGGTTACTGGGGGAAGGGAGACTGGAATCAGTGTTTTATTTAGCAAAACAATAATGATGGACTCCATGTTGTACCCCATGTTAAAGCATTGAAAATAAATCTACAAATAAAAAAATGATTAAAAACATTCAAAAAGGCCATTATAGTCATTCGCTTTGTAGCTTTTAGACAACCTGATACTAAGCCAAATTAAACACCTCTCATTGACAAATGTAGAACAGAGAGGAGAGGCCCTACCAACACCCACTTCATGGGAAAAAAATAAGAAGAATAAACGAGACTGTCCTTGTTAAAACAAGAAAGGAGATTTTTGACCTTTTAATATTGTACAGGAAAGAATAAGGAAAGTATGTGTCCAATTCTTTTTTTTTTCTAGCTCAAACACACACACACACACACACACACACACACACACACACACACACACACACACACACACACACACACACAC
>JAVKLF010000152.1:11210726-11236024 GCA_034783495.1 Millerichthys robustus | reverse complement strand
AGAGGAATGTAAAGGCTGTTTAGATTGATAAAACCCAAGACAAGGTATGCAAATGCCATCTAAATGAGCACACACATAAACACCCCGCCCCCCCAAGGTAGAGCAAATCACTACCTTCTCTCTATCATTTGATCATGGTCTTTAACTATGCTAAGACTTTTCTCTCAAGGCCCCCTTGCCTCTACCCTCACCATAGACAGCTCTTCAGACCACTTGTCTCCAGGACGTTTCATTATGCTCTTAATGCAGATAGAGTGCTTTTGCAATTATGTTTGGGTGCGATGTCTGGCTGCGTTTGGTTGAAAATCATTTAAGTTTGCTAAAGTGGTTGGAGTGGATGGCACACAAAAAGCAGAGGTTCACATACAAAAATTCCATTCTGTAAAGGGAGTTAACCTGCAAAATCACTTATGTTAAAAAAAGTAGGTTTGTCATATTTTGTCAGCACAATAAGCATGAGCTAGGATGTGAGGAATTCCGTTTTGGGATGGTGGGGTCTCCGAGGTTGTTGGGCTGCCAGCAGTGACAGAGGTTACACAACTAAAATTACACTTTGAAATGATCCGAGGAACTCCTAATCACGTTACAGGGTCTACCCGACATAATCAGCCCTGCCACTCTTTGTTGGTATGACTGCTGTTTCAAGCCTGGGGCTAATTCTCAAGGGAAAGCTTCACACATGCACGTACATGTGCTCATAAACACAAACTTACACCCCTATTGCTTTGAATGTTTTGACTAGACTAGACATTTAGCGTATGAGCACTCTGAGAAAAGAATAAAAATGAAACTTGTCTGGTTTGTAATCAGATAAATCATGTCAACGATATATGGCTTTAAAATGTGAGCTATCACATACCATGTGTTTTGGTCGGTGTGTGTGTGTTACAGATTAGAGAGCCTGTGTGGTAAACTACATCCACAGGCCAGATTTTTCACTTGTCATCATTACTCAACAAACAAACATGTGTTATCTTTCCATTAAACATTCAGGAACAAACTGTGCTGTCCTTTGATTTATGATGTCAGACAGGATTTTTCAGGAAACAAAACCTTAAATTCCATCATACCGGAAATTCAGAACTTAGAGATTAAAATGTGGGTCTATGTTATGACACCTGAGCTTTTCATTGTAATACAATAACTTTAGGGGAAATACTTAGCAGCTATTGTTTTTTATATTTTAATACAGCGAACCCTCGTTTATCGTGGGGGTTACATTCCAAAAAGAACCCGTAATAGGCGAAATCTGCAAAGTAGTCAGTTATAAATTCATACAATTTTTTACAGTATTATAGAAGGAAGCCAATGATCAAAACCTGTTTTCAGTCCCAAGCATTTGTTTAAGAAATAAAAACAGAAAGTTTTCTTACAAATTACAATGATAGTTCTTAGAAATACTGTCAAATAATAATTTTAATAATCAAACTACATGGTTGGACACATTGTGACCTAAGCGTATTTCACAGTTCCTCTGACTGTGCATCTTCGTGCTAATTCCTCTCCACTGTAGCGTCTGTTTCTGACTAAGGACGTGGTGCAGGTGTGTTTTTCTGAGAGAAGAACATAGTTATGGGTAGTTGTTGGCGTTCTTTTTTCTTCTGAGCAAGAATATTTATATGAACAAACATGCCATCTTCGATTATATTAGAGAAATGTATTGTAATGTGTTTTCAGTTCAGGACGCAGAACACAATGTGCGTTCATACAATGTACAAAATGCATTAAAAACTGCAATAAAAAATCAACGAAACAGCGAGACCACAAAAGATCAAGTGCGTTATAGCGAGGGTTCACTGTATATGTCACTTGAGCTGGTACGATGAGTCACATAAAATACAGTTTTGCCTTTTTTTAGACGTTCAAGACAAAACAAAGATTTTACCTGATATATCGGATTACACCCTTATACATTAAAAAAAACATTTCCAGCTTTCTTCATAGCCATGCAAGCTCAGTCATAAATCTAGTTCCATAGTATATTTCTGTTTGCCTGATAAGAAATGTCAAAACGAATGCCTGAAGGCATGCTGGCAGTCATGTGAGCATCATATTACTGTGAATCAGCCACACAGATACTGCTTTAACTGAATGACTTAGTGGTGTGTCAAGAGTTTCACTGTTCCTAAAAGACAAGTCTTGAGAAAAATGTAACTGAAATCTGTGTTTCTTCCTGGCGCATTTTTGTATTTGCAGTTAGTACAGCAAATACAAAATGTTGACATTTATACAGAAGTCAGAGTATTTATAATATTTAGACAATCTGCAGCTGTTTATAGCATTTTGTCTATAGGTAAAATACCAAGTGCACTAGATACAACAAGCCTTTGAAATGGTGTTCCAGATAACATGTTCCAGAGGAAAACGTTTACACAGTGAGACATACATTTCCTACATATTTTTGTCAAAAATAAAAAAATAAATAAATACTCACGGTGCAGGCTGAGAGTGATGTTAACGATTCGGGTGTTGCTGACTGTCTTCAGGTCCTGGATGCTGGCACACTTCAGCTGAGTAGCAGCAGGAATGTCACCGACATCAATCCAGCAGACAGTCTCCTCAGAATAAATAAAGTCCATCGCCATAGTCTGTTTTGTGGGGATGGACGGAAGTCGGGTGCTGGAGCCACTCAGAGAGGTGCACCGAATATCGTGAAGGTTGGCAATCAACAGAACAGGCAGACGATCTACTGGCTCTGAGTTGGGTTATCAGAGAGGAGCGGAAAGGAGACACAAAGGTGAAGAAAGCAGCATTTGAGTTGGAAATGCAGGGAGTCAAACATTCATAACAGCAGTACAGCAACCATGGTGAACAGCATTGCAGACCAGCTTCTATGAGACAGCTCCAACGTCTTGTTACCCCATGTTGAACTGTAATCATTGGTGCTCATTGCCGTTTTTGTGTGTTTCTACTGACCATTTTTGGCTTTGCAGGAGCGGTTGTCTGGCTGCAGCAGGTAGCCCTCCACACAGCTACAGGTGTAGCTTCCATCTGTGTTTGTGCAAGTTTGGCTGCATGTCCCGTACACACTACACTCATTGAAATCTACCAAGCAAACAGAAAAGGTTATCACAAAATGAGAGTGATGAGTTACAGTACTGCTGCTCTTTGCTGTCATTTCTTAAAGTGTAAGACATTTTCTATGCTAATGGTCACAAAGCAAGTGTTAAAACCAAACCATAAAAAAAATCTATTTTTTTGTATCAAGCCAAACAAACTCACAGAAATTAACGATTTCCACTTCACGTTGAAAGAATGACAAATTAATCAGAATTACGTTAAGTTATAGTGCGTTTGCCAAATCACCACACACCTTTACATTTCTTTCCATCTGCAGCAATCTCGTAACCATGTCTGCAGTAGCAACGAGGCCCATCATGAGTCACTCCGCAGTTAAATTCGCAACCATAGGAGGCACAGTCTGGTGCGTTTTCTGAACCAGACAAAAGGAGAGAGACGTATAGAGAATTATATAATGTAGATAAATTAATATTTACACTGATAGTTGAGATAATCCCAATACAATCCTTACAGAGCCATACTTTCTGATTTAATCCTATTTAATGTTAGTTGGGGTCACACACAGGCAGGAGAACGGGTGATCTGAATGTGCACACATTACTGGGCCTCTTCTTTTCTTCTTACCCAATGCCCAGGGGGAACTCAAGGACACATCTTTTGGCAGGAAATTAGACAGAGGAATCTACACATCCTCTTATCGTGGCCTCAATAGGGTGTGTGTACATGTATGTGTGTTTACGCGTCAAGGCTTGGAGATAAGTAGAGTTGGCTGTTAATCAAAGGTTTTTTCCCCCCCTTTCTAGTTTAATTGCTTATACGTTTTTGAGATAAAACTAAAACAATCAAAACTGTTTTGTTTTTTTAAATAAAAAAACCTAATAAACCATGCTGTTTTAAAAGAGAAATCCTGTTTTGGGGCCAGAGTTATACTTTACTTTAGTTACTTTAAAAAGGTACCAAATAAAAACCTTCTTTCAAAAAAGCTAATTTAAAAAGGCTTCTAGATTTTTGACTTGGTCCTAAACTTTTAAAATGCATTTTTAAAATGAAGGTTTTTGATATGATTTATTGTAAAGGTCAAAGCTCCAAGGGTAAATAACTAATCTTTGCTGCAAACATATTGAGAAACACTCATTTTTAATCTTTAACCAAATGTGATCGCACGCGTGCAATAATTTACAAGAGTACAAGAAATGACGTTACCAGTGATTTACTATTATGTACCACAGCATTCAACAAAAAACTACTAATTTGTCACTTTGGACGTACTGTACAGTAGCTAGTGGTAGTATGGCTGTAAGGAGCAGAAACTGGACCAGTAAAGGGCCCTTGTTATGTAAAGCCCGTAGCAGTCTGAACCATAATGACTCTTTTGTTGTGGCCACATTGAAAAGAAAAGCCCCCCAATCCACTCTGTGGCCCACATCAAATCCATTCACCAAGTCTCACACTGTGAAAGACCACAGGCTAATGGAGAGCTAAAATACTCACTTTATGTACCACTGCCTAGGGTTATTGTGCTCCACTTTGTACTTTAGTGTCAAACTATGGGTGGGCAATATGTACAAGTACCACAGTTTAGTATTACAGAATTACTTGAATACAACGGATATATTTTTAGTTACATTTGGAAAAAAGCTACAGAGCAACTAATATTGAGGAGAAGAAATAGAAAAAATATATAAGACACAGAACAGCATGCCATTAAGACATTAGATCAGATAAATAAATCAAAAAAACAGCTGCAAAGTAAAAACAAATAAAAATAAATCCTCAGTGCTATATCAGGAGTTTGACCAGGGGTTAATGAACAGAGAAAACAAAGCAACAAACTAAAGGTCTTTGTAGACACTGATCCCTTCGCTGCACGAATGGCAAATCTCAGCTTCACTTTTAAAGCTCCTAAAAGCTGCAACAAGATGCCACTGTGTATTTCACTGTAATAAGGTATTGTTGGTTCTATTATCTGTAAAAGTAAACTTTCCTATAACTCTGACCGACACACCTCCATGTCTTCGATCACAGATTACGTGTCTAGTTGCTTTGTCTTTTTATTTGCTACGTTCTGGTTGACTAAGAATCAACTCTGTCATGATATTAATGTTGATTTTGGGTTGTATCGATACTAGTGTAATATGATCGATACTTGAGCCTATTTTCATATTCAGTTTGTCACTCCTGTTCCAGAAGTGTAATTCTGCACAAAAGTAGGAGAAAAGCAGAAAAATCAAGCGTAAACACTAGATGAAACAAGCATGTCAGATCCTAATTTAGTTGGCTCTGATTACACAACACCTTTAATACTGATGCACACACTAACATATTTAGCAAAGAAAGGGGAGATTCCAAGCTTTATTCTCCCACACTCAGGAAACAAGTTTACACATGTCTTTATTTTCTTTGAGGAACTGACAGAAACCTACACTTTCCCACAGTCTCATCAAATTACATCATACAATTTACTGTCTGCGGGTACATGTTCTCCAAATATATGAAGTATATATTTGTACATGTTTGCCTGGGTTGACAATCGGATTATTAAGAAAAGTAACAGGTCACCTGGCTCTTTTGTGTTTCTGTTTAAACACATATCCTTACTAATAATGATTTCATGCTGACATTTCAATTATTATGCATTATTTGTCATAGCTCTAAGTTTGTCTTTTCATACAAAACAGCTCTGGCAACACCAACCCAACACCCACTTGAGAATAAAGATGATAAAATTGTCTACATCATACCATCAGTCAGTTTTAGGGAAGGCAAAAGTGTTATGGTCAGTAGTTTAAGACCATATGTATTTTATTAAACATGAAATGAAGACTAGAGGTGTGTCATAACCCTACAGTTCTTGATAATACACATGAACATTATTACAATGTACATGTACAATGTACATACAAGGTAAATTATTACAAATATTGTTATAACACATTTCCTGTATTCCTACTGTAATGCAATTTAGAGTTTAAATCAATTAACATTAATATGCTAATAATGTACCATGACTACAACTAATGCTTTTACTCAAGACTGTTAAAGACACTGGATACTTTGTCACTGGCTTGCAACAACTCCTATTTGATAGATTTGAACACAATCTTTTCATTGATTTAATTTGACTTGTGTTTGAACAAAATAAATCTTATATAAAGTGTCAATTTAGGTGGCAGCTTTGCCATTCTTTGAAGCCACAATCTATCTAAACACATGTTACTGAACCTTTAAGTCATCCTTGTTGCTTTGTGTTCTCAGGCCTGTAAAAAGTATCAGACTTAGCTGCACCACACACCATGTAAAATCCGGGGTTTATTTCCACCACATTCAACTCCTGCTGGATCTGTTGAGATAAATTCTGATTTTTGCCCCTTCTTGTAAACAAAGTTGGCAGTGTTACTTAAGCACTCTGACAAAGTGTGCTTTTCAGAAATCAGCTGCCAGGTATACTTGCACAACATCACAGTTTGTTCAAGCAAACACTTGCATGCATGTACAAGTGTTTCCCCAAAATAAATGGTAAAATGCGTATGTGTGTTACAAAACCTGACAGTGTGAATATATCTTTGAAAGCATGCAGAGAATAACAGGCAACATGAGCATGTGATTCAGTGCTGGTGGGGGTTGACCACTGCCTTTTATTGGAAACAGCTGGACTTGTGTCTTCTGGGACAGGCAGTGCATGTCGGAACTTGACAACATAAATGCGTTAATAAAAGACTTGCCTGGCAGTGATGATTACGCAACAACACTTGCACCCACTCTGTACAACTAAATCCATCTGATAGTACTCCTTCTTTACTGGCCTAAACTGACAATGCTTCAATATTCAGACAAGATAACCTTGAAATCTAAACACTGCTACCCTTTATCATTTAGAAAGGGTGGTCAAATAACTTTCATGGGAGCGCTGTAAATAGGAAAAGACAAAAAAAGCTAGTGATGATAACACCACAAGAACAAACATTAAAAAGCTGACAACACATGAAGCTGTAAACTGCTAAAAGAAAGACAGCATTAAAGAATAATCCTGATAAAAAGGCACTGAATTGACAAAAGAGACATTAAACTGACAAAGTAAACAAATCTGTCCAACTCTACAAAATGTATCTTTACATATTTCAGTATAGACAACAGAAGCTTTGGTTAAGATTTCAGGCTTAGCAGAGGAGATAAGCTGATTCAAGATTACAGTCCTTATTTGGGAATTCTGTGGACACGCGCTGTCCGGACTTTAATTTACTCACACTCCAGATTAAATGGTTTTGAAATGGCATTACAAAACAACCAAGGAAGGTTAGCGCAAATGTGAAATAATGCTGCTTTAAAACTAGGCAGAACATCAGACAGCTGTGTCTGAGAAGATTTTTGTTAATACAGAGGCAATTCTCTGAAGGCAGCAAACATTTGCTCCTGTGTTAACTGCAACAATGTCAAACACTATAGGCATATTTTATTCAGCTTTTTAGGATTTTTCAGCTTTCATGCCCATGTGGTTTCTAATTAATACTAGAAGATTTGATTGCATTTTTCCTTAACTGCATCTGGGTTGAATACTTATTATTCCTGCAGGGTTGGAGGAAAAATCCTTGTGGGTAAGTTAATTGATAAATTAATGACTTTTTTTCTCACACAAAAAAAATAATCTGATGGTAATTTTACATGACAGAAACTACCAATTTGTTCTGGAAGCAAATAAAGAAAATCATCTGGTAGAAATTATAGTTTGAGATTGAATTAAAAGATTATGTCTTACAACAAAAAACGGCTGGTAATAAAACAAAGTTAGTCATGTTTGTAGTTTACAGCAATGCAAAACGTAGCACAAGCTAAAAACCAAAACAGAACATCACAGTATCACGCAAGCCAGGTGCTTTAGAGCTGTTTTAGTGATTTGTGAACCGACTGAATTTGGTAATGTGTTGAGTGCTGCATGAGTGGATCATTGTGAAACAAACAAAAGCAGCAGGAAGAATCTGAAAGCACGTTAATTTTTACAGAAATCTGTACAACTGAATAGAAGCCAGGGGTTTACATTGATTTCAAATGTTATAAATAACCCAAGAAATTCCAAGAAACAAATGCAGAATAACCAAAGCAGTGAAGCTCTGCTAGTGGATAAATGATGTACTAGTTGTGTACAGATAGATATTAATACCAACACTGGCTGGTTGCTAAATTATTTTGCATAAAATCCATCTTACACTATTAACAAGTGTAAAGCCAAAATCATAAAAATATATTTAGATTAAGCATTTTGATGATAAAACATGACACAGTCTTATGTAACCCTAAAGACAGCCCTTATAGGTTAAAAGTATAAGAATAGATCAATATCAGCAACACTGGAATTGTATTTACTTGGTATTGAATCAATACCAAATTTAGCAGTATCACACAACACTTTGATGTACTTCCTATGTTCTTCTCCCATCATCCCTGCAGCTGAGTGGTACTGTGACAACTATTGTTTCGGTGAGAAATGCAGTGAGTGCAACATATCTAAAACATCTGCATATTTGACAACTCCACTACAAGTAAATCACTTGTGACATCAGTCCGACAAATTACTTTGCTCTAAACCCAAATTAAGGACAAGACACGCAGTCCAACCAAAAAAAGAACAGCGAGTTTTGGAAGTGGAACTTAACGAGTGTGTGCGTTTTTACTTCTGCAGTGAGGCCCCTCGTCCCAGCCGTCTGAGCAATCAGGAACTCCATCGCACAGTTTGCTCATGTGGATGCAAAAAACCAGGTCCAGACACCCATGCTCATTAACAGGACACTTGTTTGCCCTGTTGTGTGTGCCTGGAAGAAAGAAGAAAACGTGTAAAACAGTATGAACCAAAGGCAAATGTCCAAAATTAACTTTGCAATACAGTAAAATGAAACCATTTAATACAGTTACACTAAACAAAGCACACTTGTAATGATAAATAATATATTATAATGCATGTATTCACGTTATGGCCATTATTTGTATTTCTTGAGCCTATGCATGACACAGACTTCAGTTGAGCAAAAGACATGAAAACATCCTTACAAGCAGTCTCTTTGAAAACTAATTTTTTCCCCTGAAAAAATAGAATTGTTTACTATAGCAAAAAAAAAGTGAGAGTGAGAAGATACACAAAGTATCAGAGCTAGTTTCAGAACCTCTAATTAGTCTTCTTGTCCTTAGTTCTTTTCACACAGACTGTTAGGTCCTATTTTCTATCTCTCCTCACACATTCCAACATCTTTACATAACAACTGCAACATATTTGTTTCTGTGGAGAAACTGTTATATCCTGAACTAAAGAAAATAACTGCTGTAAACTGGGGTAAGATAGAGGCTTCAGAATGTGTCTTTTTGAAAGAAAAGGAACTAAATGTTCCCAGCTTTTGTCAGACCCGCAAAACAAAATATCAAGTGCATCCAATAAATCTGTATTTATGCAGCTACTGTGTGTCTCTTCAATGTTTATATAATTTCCATTGAGCGTTGTGGAGAAGTGTGAATATAATCATTTGGCTGACAGTGAAGGGAAAAATCAAACAACAAAAACAGGTTTATTTTAACCCAATGTCAAACGAGAACATACAGACACAGTCTCCTTTTCTCACTTCCTCCCACACTTCTGTCTTTTTCTCTCCTCTCAACCCACGCTGCAGAGCAAACAGTTTGCTTGGCTTTTTTTCTTTTTCTTCATTCTCTTCCTCCTCCTCTTTCTTTTCCCCCCTCTTTCTAACATCTACTGACCCGTTTTAGAGAAACACTTAAAGGAGAGAAAATAAAGTTCAGCTCCTTCACAGGAAACAATCTGTGGAGTTCTGTGGGTCATGTGACGTGTTAGAAGTGACTTTGAGGAGCTGGTGTCTGACGCAGGTTAACTAAGGCTATATTTATTTTGATGTCTTCCTCATACACATAAAGTCTGCAGTTGGAAAATTAAAGCAGCTGTTGCAGAAACCAAAAGGATTTATTTGACTTGTTATGAGTTTTACATATGTAGAGTTCATGCTTATTTGACATTTAGCATGTGAATATTAAGAAACTATGTATGTATTTTAACAAAAGCCTTTAAAAGCATTTTTAAACAAGAAAACCGTATACAAATCTCAAAATTTGTAGGGGAAACTTACGCAAAGTACTCAGTGACTGAACAATGTAGATATTTGTATAAAAGCCAACACGAGGGAGAAAGAGCACTTGTCTGTGCATCGACATTCCCAGAGGAAAACCACAAGAATTCCCTCTGAATCCTTTCAAACCATCCAAGAGATTAGTTACCACACACAAAACACAGACTCTAACTCAGTTAAAATAACTGCCTTAAAGTGACAGAAGCATCCATAATGATCCCACCACAGCAGCCTGTGTGGAAAATGTGCCACATTAGAGCAAAAAAAAGAGCTTTCAAAACATCTGGCTTAGGAAAAGAGAAAATAACCCTGCCATATAAGGGATGTTAGCATATTAGCAGTCCTCCTACAGCCTCTCTAAGCCAGCCTGATTTACATTCAATAAAAGCCAACATAGGGATTTCAGCAAGAACTGCAGTACCAAGAATAAACTGTCATGTACACTGGAAACAAAACCCCTGCCGAGGGTTTAGCAGTTGTCAACAGTTTTCAGGAAATGATAAAAGACAAGTCAAGCTGAAACTCCTCTAATGACATCCACTGCAAAAGTTTGTATAAATTCGAACTACACATTGTGTAAGCCTATTTCACAAGATGTGATGTGCTCAGAACTGAATGTTTTGATGATACATACTGTAGAATTAAAGGAATCAGGTTCTTCTTCCACATCATAGGTGAAAAAATGCACTTGATAACAACCTGGCACTGCCACAACAACCTCTGCTCCTACAAATCTTCCTATATTGCTACTTGCCAAAGAGCAAGCATATGATTTTTGAAAAGACAACAATAAGTACAATTACATATTTGTAATCATGTCAGAAAGAACGGATGTCCAGAATGAAATATTAATGTGGTAGGTAAAAAATTAAAATAGTGAAGATTAAATAGATCTAAATGGTGTTATGGGGAAGTAATGGTTTGTTTTTCTACATCAATGACAGTAAAGCAGAATCCTACTCATAGTTGTGTGTACAAAAAGGGTATTTTGAGAATTTTGTTTTTTTATGTTAAGTAGTTTGGGTCAAAACAACCAAACTGGAACCAACAAAGTGCTTTCAGTGATTAATTTCATGTCCTTTTAATGTTTTGAACTGTTTTAATCTAAAATCCCATTTCCCAGTAAGACTAATAGCTGTTGGACTTTAAACACAGATTATGCAGCTCTCCCTCGACTACTGGCTCAGAGGGTTGTGATTTGTGTAGTCTCCAATGAATTGCTAAGCAGCATTCAATTTATGATCGGTTCTGACAATTTTTTCTGTGCTGAAAGACATGGCTCCTACACCGAGATAAAAACATCATCATATACATAACTTTTGAAAACTGAAACAGACTGAAAGTAAATGGCTGCAAAGTTGTGGTGATAATTTATGTATTTATTTTTTTACTTAAGTGCTGAAGACAACAAAAAAGCCAACACTGGCGCCTCAGCGATGACATGCTAATGGAAATGTCCACAATCACCACAAATAGAGAGAAACGTGAAAAACAGTGAAAAAAATAATTATAGGTGCAAACAATGTCTGCAATAAGCAGTACACTTTTAATTGAAATGTTTAAAATGATGTTTACCTCTAAGGAAAAGAAAGCTTAAAAAAAAACAAATGAAACAATAACTCCATTTTAGCAGCTCACTACAAGAAGTCCACTTAAAGAAATCCTCGGCTCGAACAACAAAGTACAGACAAAATTGTGACCTTTTCCTTAAACCTATTGCATATTTTAATCCAAGATCTAAAATTAAGCCGTTTAAATATATGTAAGTTTTCTGTGCTTAATAACATACATTTGGGTGCCTAAAGTTTGTACCAAATTTAAAAAACCCAAAAAAGCACAAGCCTGGCACTTTTGTTGGTCTCTTCATTCAATGAATTCTTCAGATTTCCAGAGAACAGTTACAAAATTTCTCCAGTTCAAAGGTGAGTTATCAAAGCACTTTTGAAATGGCATCACTTCAATTTCATTTTGTCTTATGACAAACAGGCAGAGTTAAAAGACCTTCTCTGGTAATGTGTGCTTCCTTCCAACTCCTCAAGCTCTGAATTCAACCATCCCCCACCCCTCAGTCTTGTATAGTTATGCAACAACCTTAAATTTGGAGTCCTGTTGATCCTTTGTCTTAAGCCCAAAAGCTCGTGTTTCCTTCTTCTCCTGGGTTCCATGGTGGCCCCTGAATGACTCCCATAAAGCCTGCTGTCTCCTTGAATTAATATATTATGTCAGTTGACAGGCAAGTCTGTCCAATGGCCAACTCTCTGAACTCATTTTTTGTAGCAGACCACCCAAAAAATGCATGTGCTGAAACTTTATAAAACCACAGCCAAGGCACATAGCATAATCACTGTTGGGACAGTTCTTTGCTCATTTTTAAAAACAACTTATAACTAAAAAGATAATTCAGTTCAAAGGAGTGTATTTAACTTTCGACCACAGAAACTATGATTCTGGCTATTTTAAAAGGTACGTATTGCATTTCATAGCTTTTTGCACACATAACTTCTCGAGGTATTCCTGATGGGCACAATGCATCAGCAACGTGACTGGAAATATAAAGGAACAACGGATAGGGTCAAAGTTCCACCTCTGAATTGCTGATGGCAGTGGTCAGAGTTGAATTGATGGACATACAAAATTGAGGGGTGGCGTGTGCTGCACATTACACTAACTAATGACACTATTGTAACCCAGCTGATTCTGTGATGTTGGCTTGTGAGCGCACCTCAACATGGCTCTTGTCAACAAGTTGCTTCTGTCTCATCTAAGTGAAGTGCCACAAAAAAAACGAAACAAGGCTTCAAGAGAGAAGACTTTATAGTTGAAGCAACCAAGAAGCTTATGTCTTAAAAATAAAAAGAACTAGTGCATTCTTCAAAATCTTTCCAAATTGTATCAGTGCTTTCTGTATGCACTTCTTTGCTTTCAAATCAGCATATTCCACAGAGTAATCACATTTCCATTACAAGAATTTTTGTCACAGTATTTGGCCCAAAAAATGGTTAATGTGGCGATGTAAAGCTGATTTTAATTAGCGTGTTTCCACAAATGAAGACAATAACTCAGCAGTGACTCAGCTTTAACTTATGTTTTGTTCTAACTACTTTGGAAAAATATAGAGATTTTCAGATGTTTCTTCCCATGAAAACTTTATTCAATAAAAGACAGTCTCGATCAAACCAGCCTCCATATGTTTTAAAACTACCTGTCAAGGTTCAGGACCTTTGGTAAAATAGAAGTATATGTGTATCTGGATGCCCAATCATTCTGGAAATAAAACTAAAAGGTTTCTACCTAGATTTTTGAGATGCATCAGGACAAAAGTGAAATGTGATCAGCTTCAAACATAATCAGAATCAGTACAATGAGAGCTGAGCTGAACAAACAAGTTATCGCCTCTTGTAGGAGGAAGGAACACAGATGAGATATGAGGATGAATCCCACAAGGTGACTTCAGTCCTGTTTGTCTGTGCATTGCAGTCAGGAGGGGGGAAACAAAAGGACACAGGAAGTAGAAAAGATGCAGAGAAGAGACAGAGAGTGGAGGAGACAGCAGAGGAGGGTAAGTGGTGCCCTATGTGGCATGAGAAAGTCCCATGTTTGTGTTCTGGCTGATGAAGCTGAGGAAGGCTCAGGGCCACAGACCAGCAGGATTTACAGTGCTCTGCCTGTTCCTCTGTGGAAGCAGTGTCAGCCACTGTCACTACTGCGTCATATCTCCCGCAACTTCAATTTCATGTCAAATAACAAATCTCCCTAATATTTCTGCAAAAGCCTGTCTTAATACTTCAGTTCAATTCATCCCCTTAGTCGAATGCTCTCTGTTATATTTTTATTGAAAGCGTGTCTTCTTTTTTTATTCCAACATACCCCCCACCCACACAATAACATTAGGCCACAAGCTCAGCAGTGGGCTCTACTCGGTTGTCTTGGAGAGGTTGCTGAGACATGGCTGTCAGGTGGTGCAGAAAAAAACAACAAGGCCAGCAACTATCTAGAAGGGACTCAAAAAGCGATGGACAAATAGCATTGTTGTGAGGCTCATGGCTACTTGGAGCTACGTGGACATACAATCATCACATCTGGCCTTCCTACAAGCTCAGTTTATAAGCCATGACAAAAACCAAAGTGTGTGTTGGCCTGTTACAGTATCGACATGACCATTGTATAGTTAGGAATGTCAGACTACATTTTCATTGTATAGTAATTTCTTGAGGCCAGGGAGAATCTGCTTCATTATGAAACAGCATTCCAAAACATATCCACTCAAAATTACTTTATGAACCATATTAATGTGTCTATATTTTTCTGCACAATTTTTAATTAACTGCATATTTTATTTCCCTGAATAGGCCTCGAGAACACAGCAAATAAAAAGCAAGTGTATTTGCATGACTGAGATACATTTCACCCACTGCTTTGCAGTCCCTCTGTGGATATTTTAATGCTAAATCAAGGATAAAAAAAAAAACCCTACAGAGAATTAGGCACAGACGACTGTTGCGTAAGGTTGTTTTTCATGTTGAGATTCTTTAAAGGCAAGCACCCCTCAAGATGGAGAAAGTGCTTACATGCAAGGCTTATTTAGACATCTGTTCTTATTTGCTGGCTCAACCACAATGAAATGGTAAATGGCCTGAACTTGTGTAGTGTTTTATCAAGTCCAAGGACTCCAAAGTGCTTCACACTACAGCCATTTACCCATTCATACACACATCCACTTACTGATGGTGGTAAGCTACATAGTGGCCACTACAATTACTAAAAACATTTTACTGCAGAACTACTTTAAGGGCATTTTTAAAAATTTGTCTGATGAACAATGTTGATTGTGTACCTTTCTACCCAGTTTGATAACAGACAACAAACACACGCGCACACACACATTGGCACTCACATCATCACCAACCGTTCATGCAGCAGGCAACTACAAAGACTAAGAAATACTGAGTATACTTAACAACTGACCCACACAGAGCAGCACTGTTGATTACAGACAGAAAAAATCCCTGCCCAGGGGGTAAATGTCAGCCACTTCCTGAGCCATAAGTTAGTATGTAATGGTATGGCAGGGGAATGTATCATCTTTTGTATTTATCTCACATGGTTTGAAAAGAGAATCTAAAAATTTGGCAATAAAATTCATGTTAACTTAACTTTTATCAAAACAATGTCATATATATATATTATATTTCAGACAAGAGCAGACATTTATCTTTTAGCCATATTGCATTAAAAATTAGTTGAAATGTCTCGTCTAAAACCGGGCAGGAAAATGTATGAGAATCTGGCTACCAATCTGTCCAAATGGCACCAATTCATTTTTGTCAACACATGACTACAAGAACCACAGTATCACTCCTATTTAGCATCCCACATATAATCAAGTCGACAGTCTAAAGATGGTGATGTACGACTGTACCATGTCATGGGATGCAATGTGAGCTCAGCTACAGAGAGAGAAGCCCGGCTACTCAACATAATTACAGCCTCGGTGAATAGTTTGGAAATGACAGGCAATTAGTCCCTTAGACAGTATGGTACAGAGGAGGACACTTACGTCAAGCATGGATAGCTACTAGAAGTGCAGATCAAAGATCCATCACAGTGACAACAAGCAGATTCATTATCGTTGTAAACAAAACAGGTGGCAGAACAAAACTCAAAACTGGCAATCCAGCCAAATTAGCTCAACTTACGAGGTTTCCATAATAACACTTGAGCCTAAGGAAAATTGGACTAATACAAGCAGATTGTTAATTGCACTTTTCACAAGCACTCAGCCTTTTCAGATGATGCACAATTCTAAAACAAAACCAAATCTGCATATTGGCAGCATGCACTGGCAGCAGTGCTACAGTGTCTCATTAACAGGCTGGACAGACTGTGGGCCAGTCCCACACCGGGACAGGAACACAACCAGACAGCAAACAGGAGTGGGAAACAAGGAAAACAACAAGAAAAGAATGAAACAAGAAGAGAAATGTTTTTTTCCTAGAAATACCTGTGCACATTTTTAAGTATGTCTGAGATAATATGGTATTTATTGCAGAAAGCATTACTCAACTTTCCAGCCAAATTGTTAAATAAATGATTCAAATTAAACAGTGGTTTGGAGGCATGTTGGTACAAACGGTTAGAGAACAGAAATTTCTTTGAATTTCTGAATGATACAAGTTTTTGCGCTTCATATGAAACTTTCTGAAAGTTGTCAATGGATGTACATCTACAACTGATCAAATTTTGAAATCAATATCAAGAAGGTCACCACAACTAAATGACATTTGCCAACACGAAAATTGCTAAAACTCAATCAGTTTCACTAACAGTCAGTCAGATTTTGATTTTTCTGTGGTACTACCAGAGTATTTATAACAAATATTCTGAGGGTTACATCTGGCGATATCGCATAGGATTGTGCATATATTCAAGGTCTGACCAAAACGGCTACAACTTTGATCATCTTAGTCCAAACCTGTGGCATGGCAAAGGTGATAGGTAAAATGTATTTCTTCAAAAAAATGCCCCTTTAATATTTATAACTGCTTAGCTGAGAGAAGCATTGTTACTATAATAGTATATTGGTCAGATTGCATCTGGTGACGCTTTACAAAAAATATATAATACTAATAATCAGGGCAATGACTTACAAAAGTCACAGTGACGGCAAAAGCTCTGCGAAGGAAAACAAGATTTTTCCATTTCTAGCTTAGCAGGATTTTAAATAATCTTTATATTGAAACTGAGATCCTTTAAACTCTTTTGTCCCTTTTTATGTTGGTTCAGACTCATTCACCACCTAGCTTCTTTCTTTTAATCTGAAGCCTTCTATTCTAAACACTACTTAGATTTAATGGATGGAACAACTTAACGACTGTGGATAAAATCAGTCTGGTTGCTTTTATTGTGAAACTTATGAGGCGCCTTGTCTTTGACTAGACTTGTCAGACTGCAAAATGCATAGTGAACCATATGAAAGAAAGCAAAATCTAGCATTAAGATATTTATAGCAACTACCTTTAAAACTAACACTGACTGAGAAAAAGCACCTTAACCAAAAAACTAAAGGCAGAGTGGCACTCATGGGAAATGGGTAATTGAGCAGAATATGCCCCAATGTTTTGGTGAAACACTTCCTTCATTTCTCCATGCAGTGGATAAATCCCACTATTGTCTGAGTCATTAAATTACATAAGTCCTATGAAAAACTCTCAGTTTATTTTCTTTGCAGACAAAGGCATAACGTGTTGTAGGTGTTGTACACTTTCAACAAAACTGGTTAAGTTCTGAAACTATTATTTACAAAACTAAACATAATTTTCCTTCCTTCTGAACGTTGTGCAATGTGTTTTTTTATTTGAGTATCTTCAACCCTTAATAAGACAAAAATCTCAGTCAGGTGGAAGAGAATGTTGTAGGAAACTGATCAAATTAGTATAGTATTAGTATTGATCAATACTTTAAACATAAAATAAATATTTTGCACCACAACTTTAAGTTCACTTCCATTCACACCATTTACCCTAATTTATCTCAAACATTTCTGGTTACCATGTGTTAATACTTTGTTGTGTTTCATCCACAACATGTCCCCCCATTAATATGTCGAGCTGCCTGGCACCACTCTGTATGCCAGGCTACAGTGAAAATACTTGTGGCATGACGAATGCGAGGCGAGGCACGAAACAGATGGTAAAAATCACTATTGCTGCCTTGGTATAAACAAAAGAGGACAGAGTTTACGGATGGATAGGCTGACAGATGAAAGAGGTTGAGACCGAGCTCTAGGACTGCAAAGGTCCCTCAAGAGTCCAGACAAGAGCAGACATATCCCTGAGGTTTCAGACTAAACAAAACCACAGAGACGAGGGCTATAATTCGGCAGAGAAGTGTCCTCTCTACAAAAGGTCAAACGTTCCAAATGAAACTGGGTATTGTGTTGGGGTATCTTGAGAGCCATTTAAATAATGTAATTTATAGCATCCTGTGCTGAAACTAAATCGTGATCATACAAGGAAACAAATAACAACAATAAACAAATAAATAGACATCGTAAAAATGGTAACGACTAAGTATAACTGAAAATTCTCAAGCTGGGGAGCTACATGAGAGCTACAAACACAACCTGCTGGGTTTTATGTGGGCATACTCACAGATATCTGGCGATTCATCTGAGCCATCTGGACAGTCCTTTTCTCCATCGCAGCGCCAACCTTTGGAGATACAGGTCACCTGGTCCCTACAGGCAAACTGCTTCGGATTGCAAGTCTTGGGTAGGTCATCAGATTTGGGAGCTGAAAAAGAGCAGAAGAATGATAGTGTATTATCTGTAAAATAAAAAACTTTGACATTTAATAGCAATAAGAAATACATATAAATATAGATTTGTTTTTTGTTAATGTGCCAGTAAATTAGTAAAGATCTTAACTTGGTAGCATAGAGCAACACATGAAGGTCAAGCCAAGTTTAACTAAAGATTTTTGTGCATGAAAACACTCAAATACACACCAGTTTTCAAAATAAACTTACTCTTAAGGTGTTTTTCAGCCTTAAGCACAAAGGTTCTTTTATGTGTCACAGCTAAGATGTAACTGGGCATTCAATCACCATCTGGCCCATGGGAAAGTGCAGAGCACGGCAGTTCTGGGCAGCGAGTCAACACAGATTGTTGAAGTGTACCACAGGCTAGCAGCACCACAGCGCACTCATGACCCGCTAGACATCTGACACAGTTGCCACAATTTCACTTTAAAAAAGCTGAAAAGTGTATTTTCTTACTCAGGCAGCATCAGTCCATCAGCACTAAATTTGTCCATAGTTCCTACTCTTATTCATCTGGTGGCAGTTCAATTTGGGCAATTTATGTTGGCAAGGGCAATATCATGCTTTTACAACAGCAAATCTGCTTGGTGGATTCAGGTAGCATCTACATTTCACTTTTCTAGCTGAAAGTGAAAGACACGTGTTCAAAGTTAGTCTTAATTTAAGATATTTTCTGAGGAATGATGATCACTTGGTCAAATAAATACTGAACTGTAGATCGATTTTTATAAGAATCAACAGCTGCAGAATCTAGAGGCTTTATAACAGCAGTTGAGATAAAATAACAAAAACAAAAAGAAAAAAACTTTCCTTAAGTCTTAATACTGTATGCTGTGATGTTTTGTGTTGCACACACAGATCAGGTAGTACAGAGATGCTAACAGAGAAAGTGTACTCTGTTTTTGTTTTCAAAAAATGAAAACTTCAGTCTTTACATTGCAGTTAAACTAGTTCATAATAATTATGTCAGCGGTTTGTCAAACTCAAACATTTAGTTAAGTACGTTCAACAGACCACATCTGTTGTTAATGTGCTTTTGAAAAAAATTACATGAGCATGTTTACTTCATTGTAAAGGGCAGGCCCAGGACTGGATGAAGCCTCTGTGAGCATTAACACTGAGGTAAGCCATGTCTGACTGACAGAATGCAGTGGCTCCAACAGATTGTCTGATGGTGTTTCCCTTTGCTCTGAATGAGTAGTGAAGGAAAGTGTAGCGTTAACAAAACTGATAAATTTGATTTATAATCCTTTCGAGCAAGGTACTGATTCTTTTAAAGTTTTAAAACAGTACCAACTATTACAAATTTTTTAAGCTCCAATATAAACAATAAAACCTGCTCATCAACAAAGTTTGTTTTTGTACAATTTATTGAAACTGACCCTAAATCGAAGCAAACAGCAAAAATGTTTTAAATTTGTATGTGGAAATTAAAATTACAAATGCAAACTCTGATAATATTAATCACTGACAATTTTACTATGAACATGAAGTTCAAGACAAACCATAACTCCAGTTAATGTCTACTGTTATTCTACAGAGGAGGGAAAATATGTTGCCAAATATATTCAAAAAGGAAATGCCTTCCTTCATTTTTGTGGCAAAAAGTACTGTCTTTAAATAAAAAAGAACCACAGTGGTCATGTCACTGTAGGTTGTTGTTGCTGTACTGTTGATCTGGGAAGGACAGCAGTGAAGGTCTCATTGTGATTCTCCGCAGAAACTGAGCCCTCGCTCGCCTTGGATGACTTGCCTTCCTATGTACTTGGCAGGCAGAGAGGTGTTTAGAGTGGGTGGTGGAGGGGAGTGCCGCAAGAGGGCTGAGATGTGACTGAAATTACAAGAGCACGAAGCTAGTGTTTCATTGCAATCACGTTCCAAACGATTGTCAGGCAAAAGGGGTTAAACTTTGGTTCTTTTTAATGTAACAGTGCATGTGCAATAGGTAGGGGTGTTGAACAATACCAATCTGTACCATCTTTTTTGTATACACAATTGGAGGCTAAAGAGTTGCTCTGATCCAATTACAACACATCCATTATATGAAAGGCATCCTGATACTTCAGGAAATTACCAGACAGTGTTGAGTTTCAAAATTCAGAGAATCAGAACAGATCTGGTCTTCTGTTCACACAATGCTGAGCACAAGGTTTACAAGTGCTGCTGCAGGATAAAATTAAAACAGTTTTTTGACATCTTGGTCAAGAGAAGTTGAAGATGCGAGGCCAACTTTGGCATAAGACTAAGAGGTGTACGGGAATGAACAGTGTAATTAGTTAGACTTTTTCAATGAATAAGGTCCTGAAACATTTTGAAATTTATTGTAGCAAATATACTAATTTGCCTGTTTTAAAACTGTAGCTTAAACCAACTTCCATTTTACCACATCCACTTACTATACATCACTATCTCTATGTTTTGGACATTCAAAGTGTGAGGAGGGGTTGGAGTTTTTACAATGCTTTTTGAAAATTAGGGGGATGGCTGAGGTGCAGGGCTATCTGGCTCTTCAAACAAAGATTTTTTTTTTTTTTTTTTTGGGGGTGGGGGGGCGCATTTAAAAACTCAGTGTTAAGACCTTACAAATAATCCATTTTATGAGCTTATATCTTCACTGAAAAGTGTTTACAGCCACAAAAAACATTGTAATTTCTAGTTTGAAGTCTTACATTTGGCATCTCTGTCTATTATCCTTAATAGCAATAACGTAACAAAAATTGTGTCCAATTTATTTCTTATAAAATTTAAACAGCAGGGTTAAGTTAGGGTTTCTTGACTTTTATGGCCATGGTCAACATGGGCCTGTTCTTGCCATGTTGCAGTGTAATATTTAACCCACTAGTCATTGAGACTTCAAATTTAGTGTCAAGAAATAGGGGTAACACTGTGAAATGGAATGCTGCCCTAATTTGTCTCAACAACCAAAACCAGCCTTAAGCTGAACGGAGTTACAGCATTGAACTCTGTGCCATGGGAAGGCATTCCTTTGTACTTTGATTTCTATGTAAAGCAGCTGGGCTCAATGAGTTGCTCCTTATAAGCAAGCATAAAACTGAAAATAAAACATTGTGGGTTCTATTTATAGCATCATTTTTTTACACACCACCATGAAATGGCCACAGAGGGAGAACCCTGAAGCCTAATTGGAGATTGTGGTTGAGGAGGGGTTGAGGACTTTGGAAAAGATGGACTTTAGCAGTTCTTCAAAGCCAACTGAAAAATCTCTAACAACAATGTGAGTTATTAATACAACATATACAACTATAGCTAAACAATTGCTATCACAACACTAGCTTTGATTTTATGTCAACTGTTTCCACTCTTTTTTTCTAAACACTGCAAAATCTGCAACTGACAAAGACTCCCGGATGGGTGTCGAAACATCCTCTAAACAAGAACTGATCTAAGTCCTGTTGCCTCTGATTTAAGCCTGTTTGCTACTGCAAAATCCTTCAATGTCCTGACTGTTGACAGGCTGCAGCTATGCTCAGATTTTCTTATTTTCCAGCCACTTTAGCTCATTTTGTCTCTGCTCCTGAAGTTTTCCTGATTTAACTTTACCAACGTGCATACTACCATCATCACCAACTGGCCAGAAACACTGAAAGTGGTTCTGGATCAATCCCAGCAAGGTGTCATTTAAGTTCCATTGTTTTATTGTAAGCCCAAAAATCAATCTCAGGGTTTGAGTGAAAGTCTTTGGCATGGTACAGTTTGGGGCAGTTGAGTAAATGGTGCTGTGGCAAACACCCAATTCAGTAACCAAGAGATGGAGGCCTCGAGACAAACACCAACACTAGCTGGGATGCAACACTAACCTATTTTTCCTCTTCCTGTCTGAATATGGCCATCTGACTCCACAGATCAACTCCAGATCCATGCAGCACATTCCAGCACCTTTTAATTGGTTTCATGTGTTTAACTGTGCCTCAAAAAGACAAAGTGGTGTAGCGGAACAATTCACTTTCAAATTTAAGGGAAACCTTCTGACGTTTTTATGATTTAGAAAGTGGCTTTTGGCACTGCTATTTTTATTGTGAGTTTGATTTATTCCAAACTGACACATAATCATGTTTATGGCTCAGAAATTTATCGTTTTACTTTGACTTTTTCTTTAAAGCACAACCCTACGGACTGAGCACATGTGAACACTTCATGCACCCAATGAACTTGCAGATAATTTAGAGGCTGAGCAACAGAACAAGGATTCTATTAAATGCAGTTGAAAGATAACAACACAAATGGGAATGTGAAATGGAGTGAAGGTTTAAATAAATCGGACTGTGGGTGTCTTATGCTGGGTGCAATAACAGTGACATGAGAAAGGACCATTTCTCATCAATCATCACCGCCACCTTTTCTGGTCCTCAAGTGTGGAACTCAGATCTTCCAGGTTTATAAAAAGAGTGGAAAGAAAAGCAAACTGACAACAGAAAGCAATTAGATTCCATGTGTCAAATTTAAAGGAAGTTGTAAAATCTACTGGACTGAATTTAGTTGAATTTCACTATTGGTTAACACCACATTAAAAGCAACAAAACCAAACATGGACCATAGGAAAAACAAAGCCAATACCCTCACTTGTTCCCTTTACTAAGTTGATTATCTCAGAGGGAGGTTATTATTATTAGTTATTTCAATCAAATTCAAATTATTTTAGGTGGAAAATAGTACACAGTATGACATGCTTTCATGTCATAAATACCATTTAATCTATGGCCACACACTAACCATTGCAGTAAATATTGAGCTACCTCTCAATATGGCACTGTGTGCCCAAGCAGTGTAAACTATCTTGTGTCGGCCAAGTCATAGGCGGGCACAAAACCAGTAAAACAAGCTCAAAATCCACAGATTTTTTAAAGCTATGTGCTTAAAAAGATTAGCACGATTAAATACGTTAAGCTTAAATTTGTACTTTTGTGACACATCCCAACCTAAGAGTACAGCATTGACCTCAGAGGTAACCCGACTGGGCTCAGCAGAATCTCACAGTAAAATACAATACGGTACATTAGAAGGCATGAAGAGTGAGTGGGATTGTTAAAAATAAACCTAAAACAGGCTCATATTGGTTGCCAGAAGAGAGTTGTTCTGAACCCATTCTGAAGACTCCACAACGCAGAGCTATGTGCAAACCGCAGAGAAACAGTCAACCCACATTTGACTATTATCAAAACAGAATATGAGAGCCACAAAATGAAGGCTGGTCCACATTAACTCAGGCATTCTCTGTAATTCTGAATATTGTAAATCTTGATTTAAATCTGCTTTTTCAAGGGAAAGCTAGGAATGGGGAACCAGGTTAGTATGCTCCTAAATGAGATGATTTACTTCAGTTGATGGGTGTTTGGAATTGGGACCTAATGACAGTGACTCCCCTCATTAGAATCCCTGCCAAAAAAGGTAGAAAACAAGAATTATTTTGGTTTAATGTTTTCTGGCTCACAAAAAGAAACTGGTTTTACTTTGGGTTTTTAATGATGACATCTTTGTTTATCATCTTTGTAGATGTCTGACCAAAAACGTTTCATGAATGATCTTTAGACTTTCTGTAAAGAGCCGTTATACAACAATGGAATGAATGGGTGAGTCAGTGTTTCCAGTGAGCAGGGTTTTCTATTGGATAAAAGTGAACAAAAATGTTTTTCATTTTTAATGTTCTAGTCAAAGACAAAATACTGCTTTATTGTTAAGAACACTACACCCAACAAGACTTTTGTCCTTGCATAGAAGGCAAAATGTTTTTCAGCTAAAACTGTAAAACAAATAGAACATAAAACTTTGTAATCAACAGAACACTTTTATTGTCTGCAGTCACAAAGGACAGGAAATCATGTAATTGGCTGTGAGTGTGTGTGTTTGTTTATTAGACTAATATGTCATAAACCACTGGATAGATTTTAATCAAACTCTCAGAAAGTGATTATTGTACATACATCTGCAACTAATTAACTTTGGAAATTAACCCAATTCAAGATGGCTGCCACGTTTGATCATACAAATTAAAATGGCTATAATTACAGGTATTGAGCATCCTCCACGACACATACTTCAAGCATTACACATTGTGCAATAGTTTGGTTAAAACAATAATTATTGGTGTCAACCCTATCTGCTTGTCAGCATAATATCACATGGACATGGCTTCACATGATTGTTATATTTTGAATGTGAGTATTGCAATGTTTTTCTCAACACAGGCACAGTAAAAGTTCTCTGGATGTATAGTTACTTTCCAATGACAGCAAGCTCTGTGACACTGATTAAACAACTTGGACAATTTGCAGAAGTGCATGAAATAATTGAAGCCCATCTCCATCCATCAGACTACCTCTGCTGATCAGCAAAGCAATCGATCCTTTCAGTCAAGCAACATGCCAACACTGCTGTCAACATATGTGTGTATAAGAGCTGAGAAGGCCAAATAATTCAAAACATAAAGAAATAACAAGCCAAGATGTTTGGTTTTCAAGAAAGTCCAATAAAATAAAATTAGGTTAACAAAATGTAAGGCAAAATTACAATTTTAAATCCCTATGTGAAGTTTACTCCATACTAGAAAGCTAAAATCATCAGCAAACTTGATTCTTCATCTTAAAAAAGTGAATTTTCGAGGCATGAATTAAGATAGACCTACACTTCCCATTTTAATTAAAGAAGCCAGTACATTCCTTTTTAGGATCATAGGTTTTAAACCGGGTAAATAGTGATGTCGCTTGCAGAAAACACCAATTACAGTTACCCCTGCAATTCAGTCAACAAACGCTGCTGTCTCTGTCTCACGCCTACAATATGTGGGCAAAAACACAGACATTAATGCTGACCTGGTTTTAC
>JAVKLF010000152.1:11185484-11196934 GCA_034783495.1 Millerichthys robustus | reverse complement strand
TGTTGTGTTTTAAGCAGTAAAATGAAAGGGGACTGAATCAGGATCATGGAGCTGCAGAACATCGAGAGTTTTCAGCCCTTTTCTTGATTTACCTCTTTCCACCTTTTACAGCTTACTTTGCCTGCATTGTTTTTTTTTTCTTTTTTTTCTTGCAGCTTTAGGAATTAGAAAAGAATCTCAGTTGCATAACTATGATCTTTTCCACATCACCTTTTATAAAGCAGGTAGGACGTCATATTTAACATTATATTTAACATTTATCTCTGCGATGCAGTGTAAGATAACATGTATTCTTAAAAAAACTAGAAAGATTTGGTCCAATTTGTTGAGTTGCATAACCAGTTGTACTTTTTTTTTTTAATTTTGGCTTTTTTTGACCCACCACATGTGATTGTACTAAATTAGATTACGCCCCCCTTGTTACATATTTACACATTTTATTTGCAGAGTTAAATGTAAGAATGTCCTTATATGTTGTTGGAACTAAATGGAATAATCTAATGTTCTGAAATCCCACAGGATGCATTAAATGTTATTAATTTGTTGTTAATTATAAATTTATTGACCTAGATTTTTTGGACAATAATGTCAGAAAGATGCTGCATTGAAAAGTTAAAAAGTAACTCTCAAAGCTTTGCTAATTCTAGAAAGTCAACATCCTGCCCCTTCCCCCAAGCTCATATTGTTCTCTTCAACTAACAAAAAAAGATCACTTAGTTACCTGCTCTCCTCTGCTCCCTTCAACTGTAATCATCTCATCAGTCATCAGTGCCCAGAGCACCTTCTCATTCGCTTTAACACACTGTTGGCCACTTGTACTTCAAGCACAACAATAGAAATAACACAGAGATTTATCTTTTTTGCTGCAGTAATTGCTACATCTGACAGTAGCAGCGACGGGAGGATAATGTACGTTTCCAACTTCTTTATACATGGAGACAAAAAAACAACGACGCATTAATTGCTCATACACTGCCATAGGCTTCAGGCCAGTTAGCTGTTCTGTAATAAAAGATATAAAGTAAAAAAGAAAATATTTTGGGGTCACTTGTGTATGAGTGATTCCATCTCAAGCAAAGAAACCCATATTTGGGCAGAGGAATGTATTGAATGCTGAGAGATGATACTGTGGATGTACAAAAAAAAAGTAAACAGATACAAGAGAAACAGGGTTATCGGGTCATAGCGGTTCTGTAGTGGCCATGTAATATCGCAGACTGTAAAACAACATGCAATTCTTCAGGATAAACCCTTAAGAATTTAGCCAGGATCTCCTTCCTGAAGTGCACTTGTGTTGGTCTGCGTGAACATTTTCTTGTGATTGCACCATTATTCTGAACATTACCAAACATGGCTGCCAAGACACCTTGAGTCGGTGCAAAGTGTGGCTGGTGGGTAGATGCTCAGTAGACTCCCTCCCATCCTTTCCTCAGATGAAGCTTAGCAGAGCGTTTTTAATGAGACACTACCTTCTGACTAGGGTGCACATGAGAGGGATTAGCACTTCCCTCTAACAAGCTCAGGTCCCAATTAGACAGGCCTCGGCAGCCAGGCTCCGCTCCGGACTAGGTCTCCCCGTCAGATCCCATCTCTCTGAGGCTCTCCAGGTGCATCCTTCCTGTGTAGGCAGCCTACAGTGAAGGCAAAAGGGAGGCTGTGACTGTAACAACTGTCAAGCACAGTTGAAGCTAATGAAGAGATAAATATTAGAGAAGCAAGCCAAAGTAAATAGGTTTTGAATGACTGTGACATTTTGACTTGGAAAAGAAGACTGATTCATATTAATTTGGAAAACACAAGGCAAAAAAAAAAAAAAAAAGCTTGAATCACTGGCGTTCCAAGCTACAAAGACAAAGTTTTTATTCATCCTTCATTTTTAAAATTCTTCCAAGCAATGAGACTTTCTTGTTATCTAAGTGGTTTTAATCAGTTCTTTAGGCGTCTCTTTGAGAGTCTTTCAAAGTTTTTCTTTGAATTTTGGCTGTAGTTTTACTTGTTTTCTGTCTCGTGTCTGATTACTTTTAGACAAGGGCCGGATTGTTTGATTATATGTTCACCGTGTCTCATATTTTTAATCTATGAATCATTCAGGATGATAAAAGCTCCTAAACTCAATGGAGGAACCAGTGTTGTGGACATACGGTTGACAACTTAGCAAAGAACCAATTTATGTGTTCCTAATTTGATAGTTTAATTTATGCAAAATAATGAGGATAACAGTTTGATAAACCTAAACTCATATAGTAGCACTAGTAAGGTGATTCATAAAGAGCTGAAACCTTAGCGTGGGTAATCGGCTGAAAGATGGTGATTCTTTCAAGAACTGTTTTAGGCTTTAGTTTGGATTTTTCCTGTTTCATATACTGTTAATCTGCTATATATATCTGAGTACTACAGAAAGTAAAAAGTAAAGGAGTCTGTGTTTTAGGTTGTGTCCAAAACATGGCAGCCATCTTGAAAGCTGCCATATTGGATCAAAATCAAAAGGTGTCCTGTGACTTTGGACTCCACTATTGCTAGTTTTCAGTTGGGATATTATTGGACAGAAAAATGTGTAAAAACGCTATTTTATTTGAAGGAATTTATTCTGTATGTTTTATTTACAGTGTCACTCAGGGAGGGTCCTACTCAGAATTGACAACCTCAGTTTCCTTTTAGATTGGTGCAGAATGATCGACATTGACTTTTAGGACAACAATTTCTTCATGTCCTGCCAAAGTGGTGCATGCTGGGAAACCCAAATAGCTTTCAAGAGACTTCAGTATTGTATAGTTGTTATGTTTGTGTGTTTTTTTATGACCTTTCATTTGTTCTTTTCTCATAAAAATGTTTTTTCCCATACCTATCCTTTTTATTGTCTATCTCACTCCCCCTATTTTTCACCTAACCAGGTCAGATTGAGCAATAAATTTCTAAAGTATACCCGAGCATCAATTGAATGGTCCCATTTGGCCAAATTGTTTTTTCATGTCCAATTTATGTGCCCATTTTTATGTTTTTAAAGACATATCGGCTCTCCACCCCATTTCAAATCTGATTATCCTTTGTCTTTTTCCACAGCAGACATATGTGTCGCCTTCCAACCATCAGATGGCTTCTCCAAGTCCGAACAGCAATTGCAATAGCAACGCCGTGACCCTCAGCAACGGTAGCAGCAGCAGCAGCAGCAGCAGTGGAGGAGAGCACCTCAGCAAAACCAACCTTTACATCCGTGGCCTTCCCCCAGGAACCACAGACCATGATCTGGTCAAACTCTGTCAGCCGTAAGTTACACAAAAACCAAACGCGCTGTCTTCACACACCTAGTAAATCTCTGTGGTTGTCCACTGCCAGCAGGAACCCTGTTAGAGGTGCAGGGCAACTTCAGTGATAGGAGATAGTCGACTGGTTGAAAGGCAGAATGGTTTGCATATCTAAATGAGCAAATGCATTAAATAGTTGGCTTTTCCTACACTTAAAATACACATGGATGTTGACACACCTACCTTATTGCACATGTGTCAAATTCAAGGCCCGTGGGCCAAATCAGGACCTTGTTAACATTTTGTTTGTCCCCATAGGTAATACTTGAAATAGTTTGAAAAGCTGAAATGGGAAGTTTTGTGATTTCTATTTTTTTTGTCACTATATTTAGTGCATTCTTCTCATGACAGCTGGCCACCTTGAAAGCCAAGAAAATGAAGTTTAAACTTTTCAGTACTTTTTGACTTTCGTGTGGAAAGAGCAACAGAAAATCGACTTTAATTATCTTTTCTTTTTTTATTTTAAAGTTAAATAATTGGATTTTTAGTGAGGCCTTTCTATTTTGTAGTTGATTGTGATAAATTGTTTCTTTAAGTTATTGGAAACGTTGTTGATAGAAAGCAAGGCACAAGAAATGAATGTTAACAATGTGTCTTTCTAAAATGAATCGTTTTTTAGTTATTCATTAGGTTTTGTATGTTCTAAAAGCTACATACGATATAATTTGGAAAAGCATTTCTATAAGAATAATTTGTTACATAATATTTTTTCAACAAGTATTCACAGAAAATTGGTTCTATGGCTTGGACCAAGTTTTGAATTTTGGCCCCCTTATGTAACTGAGTTTCACTTTTGTTTTTTTTTATTTTTCATACAACAAAATCTCCTGGGCTGCAAACTCAGACCTTTCAGTTGGACTCAACTAAGTCCAGGCTTACTATCTAGCAGATTTGAAATGTTGAATATTATTTTCTCATTTAAAAAAAATCTTGTATGTTTCTCATTTATCTGTAAATCTTTAGAGTACATCAAATGTTGTTGATCTTTTTTTGAATACAGTTTGACAAAAAATATAGACCCCTGAGACTCAAGGACAGAGTCATAATCTGCGTTATAAGCACCGCATTGTTGCTCGTTAACATAACAGCGAGGCTTCAAAAAGTCAGACATCAAAACAACGCCACCATCCAATCCATCTGATATGTTTGTTAGGCCTTGGATGGAAGACATCAAAACACAGAGAGCCAAGATGAATGATCTGCTTTTACCTAATTGAATTCTGGAGCCTGGTGATGAGAACCAGAAGAGCAGAGGGGAGAAAAAAACGCAACAGAAAAGGAGGGAAACTGGAGAGATTGAATGAGGTAGGGAGGGAGGGTGAGGCCCGTTATTTTACAGCTGTCTGGAAGATATGGCTCACATGAGGCTGCCCAACCCTACAGGAAACGTCGAACTCAGGGGAAAGGGAAAGACAAACAAGGGCAATGGCATGGGGGTAGTGGGTCGAGGATGTAGAGAATCAGAGGGGGAGGAGGAGTGAGCAGAGTCCAGGGTTTGTGTGTCAGGTGGTGCTGTGTGGGGGTAGTTCTCATATTTCTGCTTTTACCGAGCAGATAAAATCACTGCATGAAATTCGTCTTTTCACAGCACATTAAAGTCAGTGTAATTTTCACTTAAAGCAGACTGAAGTCGGGTCTCGTATTCAGCAAGAAAAAAATCTTGTACAGTATGAGGAAAGAACATGACGAGGCAGCCATTAGAGGGAATTTGACTTTCTCAACTTTAAATTTGCACATGAAACATATGAAACCCAACCCAGGCATGTTCTCAGTGGAAGGTGTGGTACGCTGAGATTTTCTTTGTGCAAAATTAGAGATGGTAGGGAAATTACTGTGACTTGATTTTCCTTCTCCAACCCGTGAAGTTTTTCCTCTCTGGGTGCTTTGCTGCCGGTCGTTACCAATGAATGAACCCTGGGTTGAACTTTTAGGTCGTGCTGTCTCACACATGGCTGAGCCTCTTGCTCCTCTTTTTCCTCTGCATCAGGCAGAGAGGGACCTTTGAGCATGATTTTGCAACTCCAGCGTGCAAGCATGAAAGTAGTGCTTGCAGCTGAAAAACAGCTTTATTGTGGCGTTTTGGACTCTTTGTGTTGCTGTCCAGTTTTAGGGATGCAGGTCGGTTGGTGTCACTGTAGCATCAGATTGAACCATGAAATAATAACGTTGTTTAGAAGGACTAATCTATAATACAACAGAGCTCCAGTTAAACAACGCTGGGGGGCAGTTATAAATATTGAGATCTGACTGGCTTTTTTTTTGTTGCTTATAACAGTGTGTTATATTACATTTAGTTGAATATATCTGCTTTTAAAGAGATAGCTCAGATCTTTTGTAGTGGGGTACGGTGGAAAAGGTTGGAACAATATTTTGTTTGTTTATGGTACCTCTTTGAATAGCATCAAATGGAAGAAATGAAGATTGATGAAGGAACTGACTAAATTTTCTCTTGTCCAATACCAGCAATCTTAAAACAACTCCACATGAAAACTTTCATTGCAGGAATATTATTTTTATAAACTTTACACAACATATGTTTTGCATTACACAGTTATTCTGGCAGCAATAGTATTATTATTTTATTTTTGCTGGAAGTGCCTCAGGCTACACTAGTCTCGAGGTGCTACAGCTAGCTGCTCTTTCTGCTATTTTTTTCTTGCAAATAATCCAAGAATTGTATAGCAGCATAATGCAAAATTGGCCATGAAGGTTTACAAAATGTTTGCATGAACTACAATAAGATTTCTGAGTTTGGAGTTGTCTTAAGAATGCTGAAATTTGTTTTGGAATTGGCCAGTCAGAATTAAACTCTGTCGCTCAAAAGCTATCTGTAACAGGTAAGACAATAATTGTTTATCAGTTTAAGAAGAAAACAAAATGAATTATTCAGGAAAGAAGCTTAACAAAATGTGACTTTTTGTAGCCTGTGCTTTAGTATTTGTACACTACTTAAAAAAAGCATACAATTCAAATGAAACCAGCGGCTCGGTTGGTTTATGGGTAACTTTAGGGCACTTTGTTAAAAAAGAGGGAAAAAAGACACCTCTTTTGCTAAAAGGAGAAATCAAAATTTTAATTAGTTTGCAATTTGGATTAATCTAGCTGGAGATAGATTTACAGAGTAGCGCTGGCAGGTCATTTAAAACTAAACATATTCTGAAAGTGACTTCTGTAGCCTGGATGAAATGAGGCAGAGGTGGATCATCACTGGATGGAAGACGGATGGCACCTCAAGTCACTAAAGGGGCACTAAGACCCAGTGGAGCGTAGAAGGGCCGCACACGGAGAAACTGGTTAGTTGAACGAGATTGTGGCTGGGAGCCAACATCGGACAGGACAGCCAAGGAGAGGCATATCGGATTACACTGCATGCACATGCCTGGAGAGATGGGAACTGATAGACACCAATGCACACAAAGCATTTGCTAAAAAGTCAGGCACTATCCTCCCTGTGCTTCAGTAATGTCTTCATGTGCCTCACTGTGTATAGATAATATAGGAGGTGCATTGTGAAATTATCTGAAAATGCAACAGGGACGTTCATCTTCACCAATATGTCACATCGGGTTGGCTCTTCCATTAGGTTTAACTCGACTGATACTGTGCACAAGCCGAAATAGAAAGAATGAGACAAACTGTAATTTTTTTTGCAGCATGGAGAAACCCACTGGACATGATCCTCATTTCATTTCATTTACCCCGGCTCATTAAAGATCTCCTTACGCTTATAATTTATGACTAGGTTTTATAATTGCATTCAGTGTCACTGCACAGAATGCATCAGGGGAATTTTAATTCAGTCATCATGAACAACATGTATGTTGGGTTGAGAAAGGAACGGCTTTCCATCAACAATGTTGTAACGCAAAAATGCTAATGAATTAAAATAAAGTATTTTTCAATACACAGAATAAAAATGTCACTGTTTTGCAGGTATGGGAAAATTGTATCCACCAAGGCCATCTTGGACAAGACAACTAATAAATGCAAAGGTGTGTGTTTCTGAAAAAGCTGGGATGTTGTGTAAAATGGTAATAACAACAGAATGCAAGGATTTGCGAATCTCATAAACCCACATCTTTATAATGAAACACACTAAACATATCAAATGTTTAAACTTATCTTTTCTTAGTTAAAAAAGGGTAGTTTTGAATTTGATGGCAACAACGCATCCCAAAAATGATGGGGCATATCAGTTCAGCACCCAGCCTCTTCTCATATGAAACCATGACGATGTCTTGGAGGCAGTGTTTGGTTTAACATTGCCTTGCTGAAATATTCAAGGCCTTCCCTACAAGAAAAGAGAGCATTTGCTGTTCTAACTTTGCTGCATCTAGGGTGCTTTTCCACTTGTGGAAGCTGCTCGTGCTATAAGGACTAATGCACCCCCATACCATCAGCAAGACAGGTTTTTGAAGTGTGTGCTGATAAGAGTTCAGATGCTCCCTTTCCTCTTTAGTGGGGAGGATATGGTGTCTGGTTTTTTTTACAGCCTTTTGTTGCCCAGTCCCACCTCTTTTTTTGACATATATTGCTGCCATAACATTCAAAATGCTCTTATTTTTTTCTTGAAATTGTCCAGTTTTTAATATGTTTACATGTACAAAATATGGGTTTATGAGATTTGCGAACGACTTTATTCTCTTTTTGCGTACATTTGCACATCTTAACTGTTTTGTAATTGAGATTGTCATTCTTGACAATTCTTGACTTTAAACAAAGACCGTAACTGGTAGAAAGTCAAAAGTTGCCAACATTTATACTGAATGTGTTGGATTAGCATCACAAGTACAAGGTGTTTTTCTCATCTCTGCTATAGTTCAAACATGTAAAATAATCTCTGTTTTGTGATGAAGCACTCTGTAGAGCTCTCAGTTGCCAGGTGTGCATTTTGTGTTGCACTTTAAACTTTACCTGTTTAGCAGGTATATATTCTGCTAACATAGTATATCCTGACTCTGCAGAGAAACACGACTCAAATCTGTGAAAGCTGGTTGAGTCTTCTATAGTCTGCTACATGAAGTCATGTACTGTACATGCTTCTTCTTATGTATGTGTCACATCTCTTTGTCATAATGTTTGTTGATGAATGTTTTGATGCCTGCAGGCTATGGCTTTGTGGACTTTGACAGTCCAGGCTCAGCGCAGAAAGCGGTCACAGCACTGAAGGCTGGCGGAGTGCAGGCTCAGATGGCCAAGGTAAGAACCGTGCTTGACATGTAAACCTGCGGCGGGCAATAATTGTTTAAAAATTCAGACCTTTTTCAGCTCGAAATCTGTAGGATTTGCCTCAATTTCTGTTATCCAACATGAAATAACTGAAACGCATCACGAGGGGAACTGAGAAAAAAGTGACAATGAATGTTGACAAGAATAATAAAAAAGAATAAAAGGAGCTTTAGTTTAGAGCGAGCTGTTGTTTTGTGTATTTGCGTTTACTACGTGGTGCGTTCAATGCCCGGGTGTGGTCCTCAATCGGTGTTTTGTGGGTATTATTGCGCTGAAGAATATATGTTTGCACAAACAGGAGCTCACGGATGCACACGGGTGCGCGTGTGCTCGGAGTGGTGACGATGTTTGGGGAGTGTGTCCCCAGGGAGGGGCTCATGTATAAAGAAGCTGTCTGTTCTCCCTAGTGGCATCTGACTCAGTGTCTGAGCAGTTCCCCAGTCAGCAGGGTGATGGTGCCCAATCACCCGCCCTGTCAACACACACATGCACACAGTGCGCTTGACAACCTCACGTGCACTTCATCTGCCCTGCCTCGGATGGATTATAACACTCACAGTCGCACTCACCCCACCAACACCTCGGGAAACCTGATCTCACGTTAAGCCGGATCACCGACAGCCATACTGCCTCTCAATCTCAAAATAGCTGAATTTCACCCAGCCGTCCTGCTGGAGTTTACAAGAAGCCTTGTGTCGGCGTCAGTGTTCTCCCTGACTCACTCTGAGTCATTTCGCTGCTGAAGTGCGCAGCAGGTTTTGGCTTCTCCAACGCTCACATAGTTGGCACAAGTGTGAGAGAAAAGGAGGAAGGCGGAGGAGAAATCACCTTCATCACAGGTCGTAGCCATTACACATGCATTATTCATGGCATGGAAATGAACTCGCACTGCATTTAGAGATTCTTAATCAAATCTAATGATAAATATGCATCACGGCTTGAGGGGATACAGATTGGTTATGTTAGAGCAGAAACTAAAGGGAAGAAGGGATTCGTCTGTGGCAAAAACGAAACCGTGCCTTTTATGAGTTACTTTCCAGATTTTTAAAGCAGATCTGCAAGAACTGCAGCCTTTCCCTAAATTTCTGAAGCGTGTGTCTGCATTCAAGGTCAGGATTAGCATATTATTATAAAAACTATAATGCAAATGGAAGATTTTATTTTAATTTTTTGAGGAAACCAGATAACAGTGTTTGTTCTGTGGGGTAATGAGAGCACACGTTTTGATATTCTTCAAAAGCGTTGTCAATATCAAGGCCACAAATACCTTGAATAGAATAGAAGAATAGAATAGCTTTATTGTCACTCATGAAAGGAGGACCTTGAATGGCATTTCACCCACCACAGAATTTTAAACAAAAATTATCTTATGTTGAGAAAATGATGGCGCTATAGCCATTTTGGTCAAACCTTGAAAGTAACACAATATCTCACAACGCAATATTGTGAGATGCCAAGCTCAGAGTGTGAGTTGTGAATGATACTCAGCTGCCACCACTTTAAATTTCACCTCAGTATGGCTAAATTATAGACTATTTTATGTGCTAATGTTGATTAATGGCCATCTTAAATTGAAGTTGAATGTTTCATGGTTTAAAAGATATTTTGTGAACAAAGAGTGTCAACTCCAACAGATAATGCAAAAATTTGATTTAATCAGAAGCACTTGGTGTTTCTGCTGTGATGGACTCTCGGCTACAACCAAATCCAATTTTAGCAAAATTTCTGAGCGATTAACCAAATTATATCCATTTTGTGTTTTCTCATATCAGTAAGCTGTGATGGCCTTAATGAATTGGATTGTCTCCCAAAGATAATCAGTTGTAGGTGTACATCCAGTGTTTCTTTCCTGAAAAATGTATTAAAATACATTTACTGGTTTATTTTGCTAACAAACACAGACTCTTACAGACACACATGTAAAATCCACCCCAAAAATTTTTTTGTAAGAATAATTCCAAACTTTGTCTCCACTGAAAATGCACATTGATTTATTTATTTTTTCTTTTGGTTTTGTGGTTTGGCAGCAACAGGAGCAGGACCCAACCAACTTGTACATCTCCAACCTTCCTCTGTCTATGGATGAGCAGGAGCTGGAGAACATGCTGAAGCCCTTCAGTCAGGCTATTTCCACTCGCATCCTCCGTGACGCCAACGGGACCAGCCGAGGAGTTGGCTTTGCCAGGTGGAAGCTCCTCCATATCATTCATGTTTTAGCAGCTAGTTACAGTTGATTAAAATGACTCCTCTATGCGTGGATAAACTATACATACAATATTAGTACGCCCTCTGGTGTTCTAAAGTGGTAGAACATCTAGAAATGACCTTTTTTTTTGCTTGATAGTTTTTGTTACTGATAGAAGTTAGTTTGCCATCTTCAGCAGTTTTAACTAAACAAGTGATGTTACTTTCTACTACAGGATGGAGTCAACAGAGAAATGTGAGGCTATTATTCAACATTTCAATGGAAAATATATTAAAACTCCAGCTGGAGTTCCTGGTAAGCTATTTTGTTTCCTTGATTTGCCTTATCTTCTTTCTTTTTTTTGAAGACAGAGTTTGTCAAAAAGACCAGAAAAAATATGTTTCCTGCAAAACAAGCAGTGGGAAAGCTGGGAGCTGAATGACTGCTGAGATTTGTTGTTAACGTTCAAAAAAAGTCAAAAGAAAGCTAAACATTAGCTGAACATCACCTCAAAACAAAAGCTAAAACAAACAGAACAACACCTAAAAACTAAAATCAGCAGATTAGTCACTAAAAGCTAGAAAATGAAGCAAACATCCCAAAATAGTTTGCAGAAAAGGTTTCTGGGATTTGATGACAACAGTAGCTAAAATCTAAAATGAGCAAAACAGTCACTATAAAGTCCTGACTGATCCAAACGTTTTATTATCTAAATGGCTGACACATCTAAAAGT
>JAVKLF010000152.1:11171372-11183522 GCA_034783495.1 Millerichthys robustus | reverse complement strand
CACACACACACACACACACACACACACACACACACACACACACACACACACACACACACACACACACACACGCTTTCTCTCTCTCTACATAGAATGTTTTTAAGCATCATTCATGTACTTTTCTGAATATGTCTCCAGTGAACTAGGAAGGAAAGCAGAAAAAAAAATCCACATCCTGTTTTCTTTCATACTGATGACTTTTTGTCTGATGTTTTTTTTTTTTTAATTCTTTTTTGTATATATTTTTTTTATTTGTGGTGTGTTTCTATTGTCTTGTGTCCTAATTTTATTGCTCAATGCAAATTTCTGATTGAAGTACTTCAAAACCTTCTCGTAGACAGATTAGACTTGTGGTTTCTGTTTGAAGTGTGGGTAAGATTGTCAGGTATAAAATCTTTAATTAAAAAGAGACTTTCTCTTTTGAGGCACTTGACTCTCAAGTAATTCTATTAGTACAAATACTGTAGTTTCAACTAAGCTTCAGACAATCAGATTTACCAGGAAGGACTTATTTTTCCCCAAAAAATGTTTATAGAAATAAACAAGTCGATTAAAAGCATTCCAGTTACAGGGGCCTGCAAAAGATTTGTTGAACTTTATCTTTATGCAACTGTGTGAGTAAAAGACAACCAGATTTTCAAAAATGACTAAGATCATATAGTTTTTATAACATTTTTTAGCAAGTTTAAGTTTTCTTTTATTTATTTTACAGTTTAAAAAGTATGATGGTGCAGATTTGTCCTTCAGAAAACTAATGACTTTGTGAAATTGTTGAGTTCTCTTGCTTGTTCTGATTTTTTTGTCCATTGCTTTGTTAACCAATTCAATATTCCTGAAACCATTTATTGGAACAGAGAAGCCCAAATCATAATTAAACTCACAGGCATATTTACTAGTTGGTGGCCTTTTCAGGAAATTTAACAACACAACTTGCTTCTATAACCACGGTTGAAGCAACGGCCAATGGTTACAGCAGCTGCTGTTCGGGGAAGCTGCTTTGTTTTATTTCGGCTATGGCTCTAACCACCAGCAGTGTGGCTCTGGTGCCATTCGGAGCGAGTCGTGGCCCTAACAAGCAAAAGAAAAAGAAAATGAAAACATATTTTCTTTGGGGTTCCCAGATTTTTGCATTTCTTTTCCTTTTATTGTATTCTTTTAAAATCAAAAATGATAACCAGAACTTGCTTCAAATATTGAGAACTTTTAACTTTGAGATCCATTTTTGTTTTGCACACAATGTAAATGTCAAAAATGTAACTTTTGCATGCCGTTGTTTTATTATCAGATTTGATTACTTGGTGCTGCTCAACACAACACAATCCAAAGTTTCTGAACAGGGATCTAAATACTAAGTGTCTGTGTGTGTTCAGGATTTTCTTTTACTACGTTGATGAAGTAACATCATGCTCAAAGGCAGCTTCACTGGTTGTTTTTTGTTATTCTCAGAAGGGGAAGTTCAACTGAATCTCATGATATTCATTATTTAGGCAAGATTAGGATGTTGTTATTAAGGTGTAAAGAAGCGTGTCGCTGTCCTGTTTTGTCTCCAGAAAACACAAAAAAGGTGGATTATTGTGGCCAGTGTAGAGGTGAATTATTACTGGCCAATGCTGTATGTCTGCATCCTTATTTTTTCTCTTATAACTGTTATTTTTGATGTTTTTGACATCTGTTATTTAAAGCTTTTTTTAAAACTATTTTAAAAATGTTTTCAATGACGTTTCGATTTTATTTTTGATAATGTCTTGTTTCCTGCAAAGAGTGGGAGATAACGTCTTCTTTTATCTAATGAATTTGACGATTGTTTTTAGTGTTTGAGTCAAAGGTTGTTTTTTTTTAGTTTTGTTTCATGTGTCACAAATGTTGGTACTTTATAAACATGACTCCAAATCATGGATATGTTAGGTTCAGATGTATAGTTGCAGAGTTGAAAAATAAACAGTTAGGGTGGATAAAAGGAGAAAAAAACAGCACTCAAAACCTCAGATTACCTCATTTTGTCAGAATAACGTAGACTCAGTTTGTGTACAAAGGTTCACAGGCGACGATCGGTCAGTCAGTCGGTCTCATAAGACTCACAGCTGGTTCTGTGTTCATATCCGTCCAATGTCTGGAAACGATACTCGAGGTCTGATGATCTATGCAATAATTGTATTGTCCATACAAATGCAATACTATAAAAATCCCAAACCACCTCGTGATAAAAATGCTGAATTTTTATTCATTTACAAACTAAACATGGTAGATATGAAGGCAGGCGTCCATCCAGGTTCAGACTTTCGGTTGGTTGTTCATATGCAGACTTAGTTCAAGCTTCCCTTAAAAAAATTCACATACTCAGATGCCTTAGGAAGGGATTGTGAAATGCTACGTGAGGTTTGTTGGACTTCGTCTCTAGCTGGAATTTCACGCACTACAAATGTTGGACACATTGACACTTCACATTGTGATGATGTCTTTTAGTACAAAACCTTGAAATGATGGTTTGAGTCCGAAATACCTGCTGCTGATTTTGGATTGCTGTGAGTTGAGGGCAGTTCAACATTTCATATGTAAGGTCAACTTGTAAACCATGTTTCAATGTGCGTGAACTTTTTTGTTTGTTTGCTTGTACCGCCATGACAAAACTCTCTACAGCTTGCTTTTTTTAAATAAATGTTTTTCCACTGTACTTTGTGTTGTACCAAGAATAATTTTTCTGGCTATAAGTTCAATTTCCAGATGATGTGGAGGTTCTACACAAATTAAAGTGCTGGATAATTTATTTGTGGGAACTGACTTCAGTCCAGATGTAATAGCAAGTACATACAAAAATGTTTATTATGTATGTTTAATGTACAAAATTCAAAATATACTGAATATGCCACAAAAAAAAACTGCTGTTGAACAAAAAAATAAAAAGACAAATACATAAAATAGATTTTAATTTACAATCTTATCAAGAATAATGAATTAATGACAAATTTTATTACCCTGCAGTTTAAGATTATAACTGATCTGTTACATTTGAATCACACTCTGAGGAATTGTCCAGACTGCAGCTTGAGTTGTGTAATAAAAAACCCAGATGAATACTCATTTTGAGTAACCAATCATAGTTGGTAGCCCTTTTGCATTAAAAAAACGAAAAAGATATTTTTTTTTCTCCAAGTAAAAGAAAACAAAAACAGATGTTAGCCTAGCTGCTTGTAAAATTAAATTTGCAGGAATCCCTCTTTGAGCCATACCAAAAGCATCCATGTACCTTTTTTATTTGAAATAAAATAATTACAACAAATGTAACAGATCAGAGTACGACTTGTTGGTCAATGTAACTGTGATCCAAAACCAGTTCTGGCTAGCCAATACAAAACAATGCTGTGTTCTAGCTGCTATATTGCTGCCCCAAATGGTACAACAAACATAAAAAACTAGAACAGAGGACTGTGAGGCAGTGATTTGTGCTCCAGCAACATCCCATCTGCCAACTACGGCCGAGGAGTTTAATGTCCCTTGAGAACAGAAACAACTGATTCCTGGTCTGAGGAGCTGGTGTGTGAGCCTGTCTCAGAAAAAAAGGACTGTTGTCAGTGGCTCTTCCTGAAGACGGTAGCTCAGACTGTAAAAAGTCTTAGTCACAAGCTCGACATCACAATAATGTGTGGTTCACAATCTCCCAAACCATCCGTCTTCTGAAGTAGGGCATGTGTTTCTGTTGATCAAAGCACAAGTCCTCCATTTCTAGACTACTGTGATTAAGACTTAGAAGATCAACATTTATATTTACTGTTGGTGGTTACCTGTGTGAAGGAGATTCGCTTGTCTTTGGTAATGTAATCTGCATATTTGCATGTGAACATTCCACAGTCACTACCATTCATCTGCTGTGGGATTTCCTACAATCAGAGAAGGAAATCAAAAGTTTAATTAAAATGTCTAAAATAGGTCTATCTCATGTCAGACATTTTTACTTTAAGAGAGCTTTAAGGGAAGGGACAGGTGCAATTACAAGGGCTACATTCCACTTCTGTAGCTGCACATGTTAGTTGTTCTGTACAAAATCCTGATGAACAGAACTCTGTAAATGGAATGCACCCCTCACCCGTGCTTCCCATTCTTTTTCAAGTCAAAATGTCTGCCTTGAAATAGACCTGTAGGATTTAAAATATTTAATTGTGTAAGTTAAGTCTTGATTATTCCACATGAAACTGACAATTAAAAAAATGTCATTGCTCTAAATTTAGAATTAGATGCATGCAGAAACCTATGCAGAATTTCTTAATACATAAAACCAAACATGAGCAATAAACTGAATATTTTGGCTGGTGTTTGTGACAAACTTACACTGGGCTTTTTGCTGTGCAGAGTCCAGCCTGAGGTATCCAGTTCTTTGCCTTTTTTGTCTTTACTTTCATGTTGCAGATAGTCACTGAGAAAATGAACAAAAAAAAAATCTTTCTAACTCCTCTATTGACTGATAAAGCCTATTTTAATTGTTAAATTGCTCTTAAAGTACATTTCCCAATAATGAAACAAACATACATGACAAAAACTTACAACAACATTTGGCATGCTTCATCATTTCTTCCTCCCATAGAATCAAAGTACATGACAGACCTTTTGCGGAAATCCACTACCTACAAGAAGAGAAAATATAAAGAATAAACAACATACATATCAAACATTATTTTTTTTAACTTTAAAGTTAGTCATTTTGACTTACAGAGAGGCACCAGTGCATCCCCAAGTGAACAGGAACTAACAGGAGGTCTTTAGCAAAGATGTCCATCTTTTTGGTCCAGCGGCGAACAGCGGAGTAGCCGCTGCTCCGCAGCTTAGGGTAGAAAAACGTGTTGAACGTATTGACTGATGGCAGCTTGGGGTCTTTGCTGCGTTCAACCAGAAGATTCATGTAGAAGTTGATGACCTGAGAAAATAAAAGAAGCAGTTTCAGTTAACATAAAGCATCAATGTAGAGCTGTTAAAAATTATATTAAGCATTTTATTTTTAAGAGGACACATCCAAGTTATTAGGAGGTTATCCCTGACGATTTCCACACAAAGACGTAAACTTATGTTAGGATTTCAACTTTATTATGTTCTTACCTCATCATTGAGCCAGTTGAGGTTGCTGAGGGTTTGTAAGTCTTTTCGTGTAAGGCTGAGACCGAAACCTTCACTAAGTATTTCATGAGGACTTCCTCCATTCATCAGCACCCTGTTCACCTCAGTCTCCATTTCCTGAACAGAAAATGTGTATATATTAAATATTTCTATTTAAAAAAAAAATAATTTAAAGTGAGAAAAACAACATGGTGTTTATTTTATTTACAGCAAAGAGCCATTTAGATGAGCTTTACTTGTAAACGTTTTTCTTTTATTATAACATTTGTGGAGTGCCTGTTCAACAGTTCATTTATATGTATACACATGGATAACACTACCAGTGTGCTGAGCTACTTTCCCCGACAACAGCAGTTCCAGTTTTACTCAAGAGCCAGTTACCAATAGTCAAAATAATTTTAGTAAAAAAACAGAAAAAAAAACAAAACAATTTCATCTTTTTGAGTAAATTTACTTTAAAGAGAATGCTGTTAAAAATAAATTTCCAACAACCAAAACCTCAAAATTAATAGCAGTTCAAGTAAATGTTCTGTTATAACTTTTTACATCTTATATATTTTTTGATTAAACAGATTTTTTTACACTGCTAACTGTTTGAGTTGGGACATTCCTTTGCTACATCTTACTTGTGAAAAACTTGTTGCAAGACAGTGTTAATCGTAAATTCCACAACACAGCAAAAGGAATTTATTGTTTGCACGGATTAATTTAAATGCACCTCACATATATATGGTTTTATTGGGATGTCCAGACTATTTTATATAATCAAATGAGTAATTATAGTTTTTTATGTACTGTGATTAATTAGTAGTATATGCTCTGTTTTGAGTGGCCCATGACATGGGTCATCTCAGAACAGACTGTGCTTATGACTGACAGTTTAGTTAAAACACCTTACACTACCAACAGACAGACACAAACTGTTTTCCATCAGATTGCAAGACTTGTGTTCAAGGACCGAGCTCGAGACAGGGAGGGCTCTTCCTATCGGAGGTGATGTTGTATGTTCCAGGGTCAGGGTGAAATGGCTCAGTTCTAAAGGCAGTGTATAAAATTTTCTGCTGTTTTGTTTCCGGTACCAAAGCTTGGAGACTTAAATCAGGTCTGCTTTGGTCCAGCTGAATGTTGTGTAAAATTTTGTACTCTGCAAATAAATGTTCAGGTCTAAATTTGAATTTGTCTCCTGTGCGTGCTTCAGCTGCAAATAACAAGGAATAACGATTTCTTACAATAGAACTCACTAATAAATCTTGGGTTATTTTAGATGGCAAAAAATGTATTTTTTGACAAGTTCTCTTTTATGTAACTATGTAATTTCTCTCTGATTCTCCTCTACATTGGTTCCACCCACACTGAACCAGTGCTGGAACCACTTTGCTCAACAAGGGCAATAAAACACAATATCCATACCTCTGTAAGTTCAGGAAATTCTGGTTTCTCCTCTAAAAGCTTCAGT
Source organism: Millerichthys robustus (assembly GCA_034783495.1). Classification (NCBI taxonomy): domain Eukaryota; kingdom Metazoa; phylum Chordata; class Actinopteri; order Cyprinodontiformes; family Rivulidae; genus Millerichthys; species Millerichthys robustus. The sequence goes on along the minus strand of JAVKLF010000152.1, from coordinate 11,176,963 downwards.
TCTTCTATCACAAGAGGAGTCAAAGGAACCTCTTTTTCCAAAGGAACTCGAACATGGACCTCGACATTAGGGCTTTGATGTACCTCATCGAACAAGCGCTGTGGACCAGAAATTATGGTTAAATTAAAACAAAATAAAAGTAAACTATAAATATGATCAAATTGGACCTAAAGGACTTCTGTCCTGAGCACTAACCTGTTTAAGCAGCTGAGCGGCCAGGGCTTCCTGTTCTTCTATTTGTCTCCGTCTTTCTCTTGCCCGAGAATCATACATGCTAGTCCTGAACAAAAAAAGAGACAGATAAGAACAAAAATGTTGTTTTGTTCAGTCCAGTTCATATATTACATCAATGAAAAAACTATATACTACTACAGGTTTCATAGTAAACTTACAGTTCCTTGATCCATAATTCAGCTTGGAAACATGTTACACTGTTAAAAAAAAACATTCACAAAACAGTTAAAAACGTTTTTCATAAAGATATCAGAGATGCCTTTAATATTTTCTCACAATACCAAAACATGTTAAACAAAATGTTTAGAAGACCCTTACTTTGATCTGTCCTGCTTTTTGCCTTTTTGATCATTTACAATAATTACAGAGTCACCATCGTAAGCTACAAAATAAAATAAAAAGTATATTTACAACCCAAAAAGATCAAACATAACAAGACATGAGTGACATTTTATAATAGAGTCTAGTGTTTCAATATCCTTGAAGTGTTTATGGAGGTATCTTACCTGATGACTGTGTGTCCTCAGAGGTGCTGTCTTGTAGAGCTGATGTGAGAGCAGCTGCTCTACTGGAATCAATGTCTGCATCCCGAGACCACATCTGGGTGTCTGGCTTGCTGGAAGCTCCCACTGGGCTGGGAAGGTTACTGGAGGACTGACTAGATACACCCCTGGGACTGAGGGGGCTACTGGGTCCCTCTGAAGTTCCTCCTGCTGCTGACCCAGCTGGGGAAGAGACCTGTAATCGTCGGTGGCTGGTGAGGAAGCTGGTGCTGATGGGGCAATAAGAGTAAAAGGATTATGTTGACAGCAAGTATAACATAGATACAGTTCAGTAAAAAAATATCAGACACAAGGATTCAGTAATTTTTCCCATTCCTGTTACACAGTGAACAAATCTGTCTTTTCCACTATTACAAGAAAAAGCTTAGAAAACCGCAAATCATTTCTCCTCTGCAACCATCATTATGTCCTATTATCATTATTAAAGTTTAAGTATATTGCTTGTGTTTGCATACTTACAAATCTCTGTGTGACCTCACAATGGTGTGTGAGCTACCGTTGTGATGAAAAGATGACTGACCACCAGAAACCATAGTCAGAAGCTGCCTGTAGATTTCCTTTTCCTCTTCACGAACAGACTAATAAGCAAACAGCAGAACACTGGTCTTAACAAATGGATCAAATGAATCAGAGGGAAAGACACTGTGCCTCATTTCCTGATGTCTTACCTCTTGTGCTGTGCAGTTGGGCCTGTTCTTGTGTATGCGGCTTGATATGGTGCTGTGTGTTGGGCTCTGCATTACTTTGATGGGAAAGGTCTTCTCATACATGTTGGTGCACAAGCTGTTTGTTTTTCCAACTCCAGGTAAACTACTGACATAATTTGTTGTTCATTAAAAACAAAAATGACCTGACATTCAAAAAACATATACACCAAATAAAAGCATTCACAATATTTTATATTGGCAAAAAGTAACAACTAAAATGCAAAGAGTACCTTGAAGTTACATGCGGTCGAATATTAAAGGGCCTGCCCAACCGTAGTGTGGGTTGGACTTTGTGGGTGATAGTGGGACTGTTGAAGGAGTGTCCATTTGTTTTTGGCACCTCACGTTGTGTAGAACTCATACAAACTTGTCTCCTACAGACTTTTGATCCCATCATGGACTTCTCATTTCGTAACCATTCTAATGATAGGGGGGAAAAAGTGAAATGGTCAATTTTTCTCCATAACTTCAAGGACTAAAGACCCTAAAAACAATTACACCCACTACTGCCCACCTCAGGTCAACAGTGACCTTATACATTATACCATTTAATCTCTTACCTTTATTATATTTTCCAATAAACTCTAAATTCCCATTATCTCAAACAATGACTTAATAAAAAATCTCTAAATCCTAAACAAATAAAATATTTATTATAATACTTGATAGCATGCAACTCAAAAATGCTTTTGTTTAGATTTGTGTTTCACCAATACCTTTAATTTGCAATTTATTAGATTTATCAATTTTTGCTGTCAAAAAATACACAAAAACTAACATTTATTTTTCCCACACATATATTACTTTCAAACTGAGTTTCAAAGTGACAGTTTAGAAAATGCACCAACTATATTAACTGGGCTCCCATAAAATCTGCTAGCCACATTATCTTCAACAACCAATTGTGTAAGATCTGTACAAAACAAAATTAAATTCTGAGTAACAGTGCCAAATGTAAATACTCAGCTGCAACAGATTTACCTGATTTGGTTGATTTCCAGTCCAACGTTGTTGAGGGAGCAGCAAATGTTTCATCCAAAGAATTTCTGTTGACATTCTTAAACCAAACACAATAAATAGAAATGCATAAGCCTGAGACTACACTGTCACACACTTTCAAAGAAAAATTAAAGCTTGTGTCTCTCTTTTCGGCTCTTTGCTATTAAAAACGCACCTAACACAATTAAGTGCATTCAAACTGAATCCATGATGTCAACATATGCTCAAGGACATGTAACGAGTTAAATACTAGAGGCTAGTAAAAGTAGTAAAACAGATCACATTTTTACACCTTAGCAAAAGCACAAACATAAAATATGACACAGTAACAGTGTTGGAAACAGTACATTTAAGATACTTTTATCAAACTGACTTTTTAAAATAGAAAAAAAATGTTATATCATATTTTCAAAACTGTTGCGGTAGGCTCAACTAACCTATCAGTCAATCAACACAAATAATCCAAGTCAAAGAAGTTATGATAGCACTAATTTATACAATTTAAGTCTTACTTGTCTCCCTGTCCAGATTGCAGCTGATGTGGATGGCTGCTGCTCCCCAGCAGGGGAATCAGAGGAGGTAGGAAGAATATTTCTCAAATTTGGGCTGACATTTTTCTTCATCCATGTAGCTACACTGCTACTGTGATTTTTAACCCCTTCAGCTGCACTCTTAACGCTATCCATAAAATCCCCTAGGGAACATAAAAACACAAAAAGAAAACCATACATAGGTGAGTATAGTATATGGGTGACACTTTTACAAAGCTATGAGCCACGTGATATATTTAAACGTGTGAGTGTGAATATGAAATTACCCATTCGTGATTTCTTAATGGCTATATCATCGTGATGGACGTTATGGTCATCCTCCAAACTTTAAAAACACATTAATATTTTTTGTTAAAAGCACGACATGATGTAATAAGCTTCACCAAACTACAGACAAAATAGGTCGTTACAGTAACTTCGAGTCATTTAATGGCACGCTGTCTTATAACATTACCATTCAATAGGTCTTTTCCTTCTCACTAAAGCATCTCTCGGTGTAGGGTGTCCACGTGAGTCCTCCGCAACTGGTTCACCGTTGCGATTATTGGCAAAACTTTTTTCTATCAATTCATAAATTTTAGTCAGCATGGCTCAAAAGTTTTAAAAAATAACACAGCTGGTGAGGTTTGAAAACAAAATGCTATGGCTGTTTTCGGTCTGTCTAATAATGCCAAGTTAAATGAAGCCAAAGCGCTTCATCCAACCGAGGTAGGTTAGCTAAGGTTGTTTTAAAGGCCAACACTCCTCACAAATACCATTTTACTTTTTTTACTTCCCGCACCAACACAACTAACCGTGAGCTAGTTAGCTTGGAGTTAGTACCGTCAAGCTAGCATGCTAACTAGCGTCGTTAGCTACACGGCTAATTTTTCTGAGGAGTGTTTAAATACAAAGAAGAATGCAATAAGTTGCTGCTGGCACGGTCGGAAATGTTGCTTTCATCTTGAGCCACAGCCTAACTCATTTATATATCGTCACTTTGCCTAGAAATATCAAACAAACTCGTTGAAGAATAACATCTCCCGCTTCTTCCTCATTCAAAACCGCATCATGGCTGAACATGACGTTGTACTATCGCGCATTATGATTGGGTAACTGGCTGTAGTAAAATCAAGTGTTGTCTAATTTTACTGGTTGTTGCCATGGAAGCCCGTTTCCGCCAAAGCGATAAGGGGGGGAAAAAAATCTTATAAATAGCTATAAAAGTAACGGTTTCTTTATTGTAAGATCTTGAAATGTGATTAGCTTTCCCTCATTTATGTAACTACATTGATGTGTAGTTTCATTCGTTTCATACGTTCATAAGATACTTGCACAAGTTTTAAACGGCAAAAACAATTTACTATATTCATAAAATACCACCCAAGTGTATTTGTTATATTTATTTCATTCATTGACATATCTGTTTGTTTGCTTCCATTCATCATTTTTTTCGTTTTTGTAAGCCTACTTCAACTGACTGTGTTCTTTCTTCTTTAGAATTTCACCAAATGAATTTTAATAGGCTAGATATTATTTACATCATCAAATAGCCTGGACCTAAAGCAATTTCTAAAACAAAAGCATTACAGAGTATGAGAGTAATGGAGTTTGAAACTCTGCATATTAGTTTCTAAATTATGTTAATAAGTTGTCTTTCTACAGCACCAAAGATTCGATCCAATCTTTTGGACGTGCAAATGGTAGGTTACATAGTCGACTATGTAACCTACCATTTGCACTTCCAAAACGCCATGAAAAAGTAATAAATGTACAATCTTAGTAACATACTGGAGCTTGAAATTGCATGATACTGAAAAAGTGCAATTCTAATAACAGAAAGCTGTGGCACACACTAAATAGACAAATAAATATTCAAGATTGCATTTTGTTCGTTAGCTGGATGTATTCTAATTTGACTGTGAATTTGACTTAATTATAGGGACAGAAATAACAACTCTTTGTCAGTGATGGTGATGTTCAGTTTATTTAATCAGAGAGAACTGGTGACCATATTCATTCACGCTTTGATAAAATAATACAGTAATATCAGTTTTACACAAAAATGTAATGTCCTCTTTGCACCAATAAAGGCAATAAATGAACTTTTGAATCCAAGCATCAAACTTGCTATTTACAAGCACTCTTTCTAAAATATAGCTTTCTGCCATAGAAAAATAATTTTATTGTCAATAAATAACAATATACCAGTACTTCCACAAAAGCAGTCCCTGTCAACCAATCTTTGTATATTTTGGCACTGTTATGTCTTTATTACCAGTTGCAATTGACTCATATGTTACACATCAACAAAAAATGAAACCTATAAGGCTCAATCTAACTATAGTTTCAGAAAGAAATTTATGAAATATCCTCAATCCAAAAATATAGGTTCAAACAGGAATGTTAAGCGCACACACAAGAAATACAGAATTGATACAATGAATAAAAACATCCTCATAAGGACTGGAAATTATACAAAGAATTGTATTGACCAAATTAAATCAAATATGAGTAGCACAGTCCTTTAGACTGACTATATACAGTATATATATATT
>JAVKLF010000152.1:11147969-11164518 GCA_034783495.1 Millerichthys robustus | reverse complement strand
GGGTCACCAATGTGGCGTGAAAGAAGGAGACATTGACTTGCTGCAAGTAAGTCAACTTTATTCTTCTTGAGCCAAAAACTTGTGGAGGGGCGAGGCCCACAGACTTTTAGAGCGCCTCACAGACCAAAACCAAACCACACCCCCAACACCCCTGCGGCCTCTGGGTGAGAGACCCCGTAATAACATGTACACCACAAAGGTATGATAAAAATTCAAGGATACAAGTTTGTTACAAACAACAGATGCCCTTTTATTTAAAAGTGTAATAAGGAGAGACATCTTATGAAACCAAATTTAAATGTTACAGAAAATGTATTCAGAGTAAAAAATAACTTTAGTAGATTGCCTTTTTCAATGGAAAAAAAAACGAGGAGAAACCAAGAAGAAACCGTTCAATTCTGGTCAACCTGCTAGCCATGGCTTTACTTCTTTGGCTATTCGTCTAAGTCTCTGTTAAACTCAAATACAAAGTGTTTATAATTAAACATCTTTATTGCTGACGCTTTTGAAGTGTCCATTCATCACATCATGTCATCACCATATGGACATACTGAGGTAATCAAAAGTAACCTGGTGGAATTCATGGAATGGTTCAGGACAGTGCCAAATATTCAGCAATTTATTTTCAACAAATGAAGGTTGGCGTGGCCATGTTCCCAAAGCATTTTCACACAGACAAGAATAATATATAAACTCTCATAAATAAACAATGAGGAACTGATCTGAATACTCTAAGCCATTTTTGTTGGTTTCTTCATTTAACAAAATGTAGACTAAAATGTACTCCAGTCAAAGTAAAAAAAAATTAAAGTTAAGTCAGAGAACATTTAAAATATTCAGTGAGATAATCACAAACTGATGTGCAGCATGAGTTTGTGACTACATCTCGCCTTCCCCCCTTATTCCCTCCAGTCTCAGGTCTGTGTCGTTTCTGCCCAGGGTGAACAGACTAACAACAGCCATCAGAGCTGCAAGCATCATGACAGCACAGCCTCCGAACATGTGTCTGGTGCCACCACCTGCCTCCCCACCACCTGTGCCTGACACTTCCCCATGCAGCGCCAGCAGTCCTAAGCAGGCCAGCAGGTGCAAAGGCAACCGGAACCAGGCCAGCACGCCAGCTCGCTTCTCCTCTGGGATTACTCTGCCCTGCAAAAAGCTGACTGAAGGAAAGTACAGACCACAGGCCAGCTCCAGCAGCAAAAAGGCCAGAAAGGAATCGTGAGGTTTGGGTTGTCCCGGTACAGTGGAAAAAGTGAGCATGAACAAAGAGAAGAAAGCCATCAGTACAGCAAGACAGAGCACATGACCAGGCTGCAGGCGGTAGCGAGTGGAGGTGGCTAGGCGGTACAACAAGGAGCCAACCATACTGGCAGCCATGAGGCAGGAGAACACTATTCCTAAAGGAGGCCCATGAGGATCTAGTACTGGGGTCCACAGGAAAACAAAAATGTAGAGAACACTCTCAAACAGAGCCTGCACTCCACCCAAAAGCAAAACTCTCCTATCTGACAGGAGGCAGCGCAGCCCCTCAGAGCAACTGCGTGAGAATCGCTCCTTTGTAGACAAACGGGCAACACCTCCATTAGGGGTTCCAAGTAGAAGAGTTTGTTTTTCCCCTTCAGGACCTCCTTCAACCTCCTCCTTTCCCCATTCTGTTAGGATCACCCAGCCGCAGCAGGCCAGAAAGGGAACAGCCAGCAAAAAGGGAGCGACTGGCCCCAAGTGGAGCCATTCAGCGAGCAAGTTAGCCACTAGTCCAGCTCCCACAGCAAGGCCGTGGTTCCAGGTAGCAGCCTTGGTGAAGGTGCTGGGGATCCATTCCTTGGGAAAATCGTGGACCTCAACATGTCGGTACACATACCAGGCTTCGAATGTCGTGGAAAGAAGAGATGTTGACAGACCTCCCAGGACACGGCCCACAATCAAAACAAAATAGTCTCTGGAAAGCTTGGTGAGACAACAAGCAGAGTAGGACACGCAGAAGATAAGACAGGTCTGTCGGCGGCCAAAAACTTGATGGAGCCAGCCAGAAAAAGGGGCAAATAGTATGCACGAGGCCAGCCCGCATACATATAAAATGGCTATTTGGGATTCCAGGAAGCTGTAATGGCGGTACAGTTTGTAGAGATAAGGACCCTGTAGCCAGTCTGCCCACAAAGCCAAAAGGTATGCTTGAAGAAATATTCTCTGAAACCGTCGAAAAGCTGGGTTGGCCACAGCAGTAGGAGCAGACTGAGGTGGTGTGAGGCGGCGTGCTGTAAACTCCAGTCCAACACATAGGGCCAACAGGACAATTATGGCAAAATATGCTGTCACCAACATGTTGTTAAATCACAGCAACTCCTTGTGGTCAAAGCTGAGTTTTTAATGCGTTTACCACAGTGTTCCTACAATTTCCATGAACCTATGGAAAAATAACAACATGGAGAAGTACTAAGTAACAGTCATTGAATAACTGTTCCTCATATGTTCTTAACTTAACTATTAAGTTACCACTCTTTTGATTATTCAACAAAGACTACGTAACATCTTATCTACAAATAAAAGCAAAGTAAAACAAAAACGTGATTAACGAAAGTAAAATCCACTAATTTACAATTCAGTCAGTGTATGTGTGTGTAGCCTGTAAGCTAACCTGCTGCTAGCAAGGAAAAGAGCGTTTTCATTTTAGAGATAAATTATAAAAATATTTCCATTTAATGTCACGTACATTAAATGGAATGTCTTACCGTAATATTTGATAGCGGTCCCATAGTATATATGCCGTTTAGAAATAATTAATTTCGAACAAGTAAATGATAATAGCACATACAGCAAGTGAGAATTCAGCAGCAAACACTTCCTGGATCCGACGATTCGCCCCCTGACGTCACAGGAAATGATTGACAAGGTACTATTATTTTGACTTAAAAATTATTAGGTTAAAAGTCAGAAGTGACTGACTAATGATAATTAATATAAGATAGTTAATGATAATAACATGTGTTTTTTCCTACAATACTGTTGCTTTATGAACATAACAAGCTGCAGGTTATGCACCCACTGCGATTTAAACCTGAAAAAATAGCCACGAAAAATAATTTTGCGTTTACTAAGACAGATCCTAATTATACAGTGAAAAAATATTTATGCTGGTAGCAGCGGTAGAAGATTTTCAATACCTGTAGATTTAAAAAATTATGTTTGTGTTATTTCTCCAGAAGGTGGCGCCACTACAACACAGCCTCGCTCTAGTGAGTATTTTAAAATTATTTTTTAGGTCAACTTTAATAAATAGCTGAAAATTCAAATCAATTCATTCAAATTCACAAATACTTTATTTATACCCGAGGGGAAATTGCAAAAATGATTAAGTTTACTGATTTACTTGTTTCCCCCACAAAAAAAGATAGGCCTAATTAAATAGGCTACATTATAATACATAAATATAAAAGCAGCTACAAATGGGCTTTTAAAAAATTCACTTGGTTTATATTGCAACTTTACAACAGCATGCGCCAAGAAATCTGGACACATTAACATGTCAGTTCTTAAAGTGAATGATAATGAAAATACGACTTTAAAATGTAACAAAATCTCATCAAAATCTTGCTGTTTTTATATAAAGAAAGTAGATCCCAACTGAAAACCTGTGATTTCTCAGTGATCAATGCCTAAACCAGTCTGTTACCTTCAGTATCTGACCAGTAACAGCACCAGTTCTTGCATTCCTGCTCACTGATTTTGACGTGGGAATACCATTTTTTATGGCAAGTTTTGCCACTTCAATGTCTGAACGATGTCTTTATCATTTCAAAAACTACACAATTATTTCTTAATAAATCTTACATGAAACGAAACATGTGCTTTCTCTTGTTGTGGTATGACCTAGTTTCTCTTGAAGGTTCAGCTCACAGACACAGAGAAATCCTTTTGTAACGTTCATAACTGATTGCTTTATGTTTGATGGATAATTTAAATATTGAAGCAAAACAGGCTCAAAACATATGAGAACAAACTCCATGTTTTACAGCTGGGGTAATCTTTAGGCCAGAATGCAGTGTTGTCCTTCCACAATACAAAACATCTCATATAAACAAGAGTATTTAGACAATGTGATGGTATTAAATTAAAGATGAGAACTTCCTTTTTATTTTAACTTGACTTTATTTGCATATGCAAACATCTTTTATCAAACTGCATTTTTAATGCTCTTCTTTACTTGTTTTCCAAAAGGGAAAACATCCATCATCATCTCTTCTTCCTTATATTTTTCCTTAATGAAATAAAGACACAGAAGCAGATTCATACATAATTTGAACTTTATATCATTGATTTGTTTCTATTTAAGAGGAAACATATACAAATTGTACAAGATGTGCTCAATCAGTCATCACCAAACAGGCAAACAGTGAGAGGACCGATCGAAGTAGATTTTTTTTTTACTCCAAAATATCACTTTTGTTTGTATGACAAACATTGGGGCAGAGGAAGGATGCATGAGAACTGAGTGCTGGTGAAATCAGGGATAATGCTGGTTGGATGCATTATGTAATAGTAAGAAGCGTGCCCAAGCCATCTGAGAATCCCTACAACACACTCTCCTGTGAAGTGTCCTCCTGGCATAGCCAGACCACAGAATACATACAGAAAGGTGAATACATTCTTCTCTTTTTTACACCAAAATCTCATACAATATATTCATTTCATTAAATCTCTTCAGCAAATGATAGAAATATATTAGGACAACATAGTATTTACAGTGACAAAAATAAACAAAGGAGCTCATAAGTCCAAGGGAGTGTCTATCAGTTCATGTATAATAAAATACAGTGATACAGATGTGTTTTTGTGACACAACAATATAAAATTGCCAGTAGCTCACAAAGTTGTTTAAACCCAAAAGTGCCAAATGATTAATGGAGAAATTTGTAAGTGTAAGAAAACATGGTACTGTGCACAAGTGACACATTAGAAGAGTGGTCTGATTTTCATGCCAATGCAGATGTGTTTGAAAAGGAGAAACACAACTGACTCTGTTTCATGTTTCATACATATTATATACAGATTCACTTTCTTTTGAATGCAAACTTACGCACAGTCAGTTATAACCAATGGTCCCCAAGTCATACATTTTCATCTACAATGTTCATTTAGCTGCTGCAGCTTATAAGTGATGGAGTGTTGATACTGTGGGACTGATGAAAGACAGAAATAAACTGAACTTTGTTCTTAATTACACTGGAGATAATTAGGAAATGAACAGATGATCTGTCCAAATGATAATGATAACTCTATTAAATATGCTTTAAACTATTTTCTATTCAGAAACAATGTTTCCCAGTAGGTGAGATTTATGTATGTACATGGGTTTGTATGCGTTTTCCCATATTTTGTCTCAAAACATTGCATGGATATCAATAGTAAGTCCACTGCGTTCATTTATCCTTTTTCAAAAACACTCTTATTGCACAATTCCTTGCTTCTTGTTGTTGTTAAAGGACATCTTGCTCTTGGAAAACAAAATCTGTATGCATGGTTGTGTGTGTATGGTTCTGTATAAAACAGCTGCCATCTTTAAGTGTCAATGCGAAAGGCCAACAGTTTGTCAGAATGCAGATTATTTAGGGTTCGCAGGTCTGGCAGACGCAGAAGGAGCTTAGGGAAGAGAGAGGTGTCGTCTGGGCGGCGGCGATTGATCAGAGATCGCAGGGCGCGGATCAGACCGTCCTGTAGCTGCTCCACTCCTTGCATGTCTGAGATCCCAGAAAGGTCTAAGAAGCACAGAGTCGGATTGTGTCAGTGGTTTCCAGTTAGTTCACGAATTATTTGGCTGCAAATTCTTACAGTTTTGCCACATTTCTGCCTGATCCTTTTCTCACCTGCAGATACCAGCACCACAGCCATGAAGAGGGCCATCTCATCGGGCTCCAGACCCAAGGAACCCAACTTCTCGCTGAATTCAAACATTGCATCCAGTAGAGAACCCATACCCAAAGCCCGCAAGGTGGACAGAGGGTAAGTTTGGCCATTTAGGAAGGTCACTGTACGCGCCTCAGCATTGAACAATGTGCAAAACCTCACCATAAGAACCTAAGCACACAAAAACAGAGATATAAGAATGAGATACATAGTTTTGATTTTGGGTGTTGGAAAAAAATAATCTGACATTTGTTTCTTACCTGGAAGGTGCCAGATTTTAGCAGCATGACCTGGTCTTGCTGGCTAAGCTCTTGGAATCCAGGAATGCCCTTGGCAAACTCTACCACCTCCCTGACAGCAGGGGTGAAACACTGAGAGAAGGACTCCCAGATCTCCTGACTTGTGCGTTCTGGCCCCGATACAGGGCATGCATTCAGAGGACAAGCCTAAGAAGACAAAAACATAGACATAAAAATCATTTAAAACAAAGGTTGAACAATTTATCATGAAATAAATCTTCTTTCAGTTTTGGAAGTCTCTTGTACTTACCAACACCTTGGCTCCAGGCGCTAATTTCCATGGGCAGGATGTGTGGTTTTCAGGACCTTCTTCGTTGCAAAATTTGTTAGGATTGTTGCTGTCAACCTTTTGACTTATTGCAGCATTGGACTGATTGTGATTCTGATTTGTTGACATCAAATAGGAATAGTGGTTATCCATTTTATGAAAAGCAGGCTGGTTATTGTTAGAGGCAACAGGGCATACAGCTGCTGGGGCAATCGGGCATGACTGATTGCTCTGAGTGGGGATGGGGTGAGATGAGGCTTGAAAGTTACCATCCCGAGAAAAGGGATGTGTGTTGTTGTTATTGTGGTTAGTAACGTTAGCCCTATTGGAAGATCTCTCGTGACGGCTGTTGCCGCCGATGAAGATGTCGCAGTAAGCTTTGGAAATGGTCACGATGGCCTCTTTTGAATTGCAGTCATCCGTGCTGGTGGGTCCGTCCTGCATCGGAGAGTCCATGTCCATGGTGGCAGACTCATTTAGGCTGTTCATGTAGCTTTGCATCTCATCCAGAAGTCGCTGCTTCTCCCTCTTTGGAATGCGACCAAAACGAACAGCTAGAAAAGACACAATCATTCAGGAAAATATCAGTTTGCTGAATTTGCCTCATTGAATTCATGACTTATTTTTCAATAACCATGTCATCAGCTTTATTTTTGTTTAGTTTACCTAAATATAGTGTTAACTCCAAGTTTCTATGAAGCTGTACTTTTGACCTCCTTAAAGATTCACAAACATATCAAAATCTCTCAGAAGAAAGGATTTCAAGGAGAAACATAAAAGTTGGGAAATGAACCCCTCCCTCTTCTCACCCTACTCCCCATCCTTGTTCTCACAGTACCCATCAGCTGGAGAGGCTATTTATAGACCCCCTGCTGCCATCTGCCTCATTCTCCCCTCCATCCACCCCGTTCTCCTTCCTCTAGAGCTCACTTCCTTCTTTTTTAAGTAGAGCAGTAGGGCAACGTGAGCATGATGTCAATGACACTGGAGGTTGTAAGAGAGAAAAAAGATGAGAGAGATGGGCTTGAGGTGTGCGAATCAGTCAAGGAGAGGGTGATGAGAACATGAAAGGGTTGAAATCGGAAAAGGTAAAACATGGAACTGACAACTGTCAGTGTGTGTGTGTGCATGTAAGTGTGTGAGTCTGTGTGTATCCAGGAGATAGTGTTGGATAAGACCAAAAAAAATAAGCTGGTCTGTTACAGCTTCAAAGACTTTTGCAAAAAAAGCTCACCTCATTTTAACATGTTGCAAAACCACTTGAAAAGCAAAGTACCGGTATTCCCAAAAGAAATTTACTTAAATACATACAGACAATATTTTGCACGGAAGTAGGTAATTTACTCGGTGCTGTGAAAAGTATTGCTACTTTTAGCAAACATGCTGCGATTTTGCTGTTGCCTGGAGGAATATTTTGATGTGGATGAATGCATTAATGTGGTGTGAGATTAATCCAGTTTATCATGCCTAAATAGAGACAACTGCAGACTAATAAGCTTTTGTTCTAAAAATGACACTGGCTGGGATGAAGAAAAAGTGTGCCATTCTGCCAACACGCTCAGGTATTTGCGTTTTGCAGAGCCAAAGTCACACAGCTGCCTGGTGAGAAATCGGGGTGAAGTGTTTTTATTGTGGGCTGCAGGCAGTTGCATGTGGTTTTCCTGTTTTTGTAATGGTTGGAACAGAGTAAAAAGGGGTTTCTAGGTTGTGGTCCTTTACACTTTCAAAGTAATCTTCCCCACTTTAATGGGTTGGCCCAGCTGTCTTCCTTTTTTTTGAGCTGCTACCTCATTTTCTCGGTGCACCAGAAGTGTCAAGCACATGCAGAAATAACACTAACCTCTTTACTCGTTTAGTTTATGTAGAGTGCTGGAGGACGGAGATAAGCAGAAACCATACTGGGAGGAAGAGAACAGGCAAACTCTACCAAGTAGGTCATGATGTGTGAGTATATGGGGCCAATGCTGCATTGTTTTTCTAGGTCAGCCAGACAGTTTCTTTAATGTGAGATGATGGGTGATCAATCAATACTCAGGTTTCGGGGGTAAAACCAGGTGATAAGGGAGCGTCGTGCCCAAATAAGTCTGTCACAACAATGCTTTCTGCATGGCTTGCTTAATTGCTGCCCTGCTCCTTAACAACTGCAGTAAGATGCTCTTTGTGCATACACAAGGTAATCAAGTTGACCCTGTTCCAATTTCCCAAAATAATTCTTGTGTTTGCTGCAGTTTTCCAGATGATAGATAGCTAGAGGGACTTCAAGGCTCCTTTTCTCATAAATCACTGTCGGAGGGGGGAGATGTAAGAGAGCTGAGGGAACATGCTGGGTACATAAAGGGGGAGGGGCTGTACTGAACAAGAATATAAAAGTAACTGCGTTGAAGGAAGATAATGCAAAGGGCAACAGAAAGACAGAGAAACTTAGGTGTGACACAAAGCCAGATGGTTGTCTGTGGCTGGGCAGTGACAAAATAGAATGGCAAGACAGGTGCATGTCCTCTACATAGAAAGTGGCTGAGCTACTGACATGATGACTCCAAAAAGCCTCCCTGCAGCACATTTTTCACAAAAACCTACATATCAAGAATGGTGCTGTTCCCTGTGTATCCGTTTTCTTGCTCCTTTAGCTAATCAGAAAACTGTGAAACTATGTTAGAACTGCAGAAAGGTCCTGCTTATGAAAAAATAAGTTAAGCTGTCTCACCGTCTCTCGACATGCCAACAGAGAGGCATTTCTTGAATCGGCAGTGCTGGCACCGATTACGGTTCATGCGCATGATGAGGCAGTTCTCATTCTTCACGCACATCTTGTAGTTGATGTTCTGCTGTATGCTGCGACGGAAAAAACCCTGAAACACAAACACACAAAAAAGTGTCCAATGAGTTTGGTGCAACAAAGTCAAGACGGTGTTGAAACACTGCACTTTTTTTTTCCTGAAAAAAAAAAAAAAGAAGCTTACCTTGCAACCTTCACATGCATGCACGCCATAGTGGAAGCCAGAGGCAATGTCTCCACAAACTTTGCAAAGCAGGACCATTCCTCCGGTTTCTGAGAAAGGAAATGCTGACTGTTAGCTAACCCATAGGTTGGAGATTGATGCATACAAATATTTGTGGAGAGGAAACACTTACTGGTGAAAGTTCCTGCGAACCCACAGGGTCTCTTCCCTGCAATAGGGTATGTATAGGACTGCTGTGGAGCTTTTGAGGGAGTACTGTTGACTTCTGGGAACTGGAACACCAGTTTGGAGGTTGGGGTGTTGGAATTTGATGTCCTCGCCTGTGTCAGCATCCCTATTTCTGTGAAGGTAACTTCTTCTGGAGACGAGGGCTGGGAGTGCGAGGAAGGTGACTGTGTCTGGTATCCACTGGAAGGGCTGCCCGGGCTTGGGCTGGAATTGCCAGAAGATCCTGCATAGAGGATGACTCCCCCTCCTGAAAGGAAAGAACTCCAACTTTATTTGTGTGACACATTTCGTGCAGAAAGAAATACAATGGGCTTTGTAAACAAGAATAAAACTATTTGAAAATACACACACAAACATTTTAATTTAGATTTATTAACATACACAAACATATTCACACACATGCATACAGATAAAAACTGCACCTGTGTGTTAAAACTACATTTTTTAAATTTTAGCTTTTAGCAACAGTTAGCTTTTATGGTTTTGGCTCATTTTTAGCTTTAAGTTGCAAAGTTTAGTTTGTGTTTCGTTTGTTTTACTAGTCTATTTTTCAACACATTTTAGCCTCATCATTCACCACTCTGAATAAGAATTCACGTTTTCTGTGAAAATGCAGCTTTTCTGTCATTCAGAGGTTTACAAAATGCGTCAATTCTAAAGTTTAAGAATGATATTTTTCAGGTTGAATTCGGACATCATCCCTAAAAACAGTTTGGTTCCTGGAAGGTTGGATTGAGATTTAGTGTAAAAAAAAAAAAACTTTGGCCAGCAGAAAGGAGTTCTGAGAATGCGCAGCATTGTTGCCTCATATCTTGAGTCGAACAGGCGCAATGGTGCGCTCAATAAAATTACCGCAGTCAGTACAGCTACAGCACCAGAAAGACTAAAAAAGGCTCAAAATTACGTGTAATTTGCATGTCCTTTTGGTGTACCACTCAGATAGGCGTAACTGTTGCGTGTTTTTAATGTTATTCTTCGCAATCTCGATGAGCTCTGACACACACACACACACACGCCCTCCCTCCTCTTTGTGTGTCTCCAGTCAGGCGTTGCTGGATGAGCTGAGACAGGACCTCACGTGTCTGCGGGGTCTGCTGCCTCCTCCGCTCCAATAATAGCCTCGCTCCCGTGGCACCGCGCTCGGCACCGTGCCCAGCGTCAGCTAACAGCATGACACCTGACCGCCGCCTCACATGCATGGACTCCTGACACGGTTCCTCTGGTCGAACCAAATCTGCAGTCTCGTGTCGAAAAAAAAAAAAACCCCAAACACGCAAATCTGAAGTCGGAGCTGTGTTTATAAACAAACAGGACTGGATGGGTGGGGGCGAACATGAGGCTGCGCCGAATCTCAGCTGGTCGTGCGCAAAACCAGCAGTTCAGGAATGTGAGTGGCCGGGGGCGGGGGGGAGAGACTGTACAAAATGTCCATCTGCCGCACACGCAAAAATGCCATTTTGTGTACATTGAAGTATACACAAAATTGCTCAGTCTGAAACTTTGAACAAACTTTTTGTTTTATATAGCGCAGTGGCGTCAGCCTGGAGTTTTGCCCTCTGCTGCGCAAGTGACTTGTTTAGTTCAAGAGTTTTGATAATCCCTTCCAGCAGCACGTGTTGGTGGATTTGTTGACTCATGTCAGAGTCATATCCAGCAGACTCACCACCGCCTCACCAACTAAAGTTCAGTCAATGCCCAACCTCCCACTCCACCCAAACACATTGCACGTCCACCTGAAGGCTCACATGCACAGCACTGTTTATGAATGAGCTGTCAACACAATCAGTTAATAATCATTTTAACTGTTGTTGAGTGAGGCACAAGGTTCACTGCATCCACAAGCTGCAAAGTGCTTTTTAACGTTTAATGTTCATGCATTTTTATACTTATCAGTCAACTTACTTTTTAGATCTGTTAAAAGTTTGTACATTGATATATATATTAACAGGGGTGCAGGTGACAAAAAGCTACTATTTCTTAGTTTCATGGTTTTACAGGACAATGAAAAATTATACGGAAGATGAACAAGATGTGAGGTATTATATCAATAATAGACAAAAATAATTCAAAATGAAGAGGAAAACAAATTCCACATTAACTATAACAGAAGCAAATGCACCTAATTGTTCAGAAGAAAGCACAATTGTTTCTATAAAAGCAGGGCTTTTGGCAGTTTGTTGTTCTGGATGTGTGTTAACCAGAGAGGAAATGCATCAACAAAAGGTCATAATTGTGTAATAGGGAGTCATTTTTCAGAAAATGAAAGTCAACGTGCTGCAATTTTCCCACAAAAGAAATGCCACTTTTGTCAGTTGTGAACATCCTCCACCTCAAGTTCAGATTATGCTCAGGGAAATATACAACAAAAAAACTTTGACTTAGCCTGCACAGCTACTAAGCCCAAGGATAAAGTGAAACATTTATAACAATACGACTGAAAAGAAGAAAGGAGGAAGAAAAAGGCCCTTTCTGTTTAAAAACAATCCACCATCGTGGCCTATAGTTCCATCTGAACATCAAGACTTGTGGAACAACAATCTTAGAGCCAACCAGATTAAAGAGAAGACCAAACACAGCTTATCTAACACATTCTCACTCAGCTCAAAAAAAATGTCACACTAGCTGTCAAGCATGGTGATGGAGGGATGATGATTGATTTGGGCTTGACCTTGGCACCTTGCAGTCCCTGAGTCAACCAGAAACCCCTCTTTGTATTGATGTTGAAAGTCCATCTGGCAGTGGGTGTTTGGCTGAAACAGGTTACACTTCTTTGTGTAGTTTTAACAGTTTTGTTCTCGCAGGTCACTTGGATGCCGTCTACATAATCTCCACCGAGAGTTACAATGCAGGTCACTGATAACAGCTCTGATTGAGTCAGTCAGTCCTCTTAGCCTGCTCGTGCATGCAATAATCTGCCAGGAGGCAGGCGGAGAAACGTGAGCCGTGGGTTCAACCTTTTCTTATCTCTCTTGTACATAATCTCTAATGTTCAAGGCTACACCTTGTAGTGTTTGCCTTCCCTTTGAACTCAATATGTCCAAATGTTATTGCTTTCTGAAAAGATTTTTGAAATAATAACTGAACAGTATGTAGGGTACGGCCAAGAGACACTTTGTGCTACTGAGCATATCCAGGCTGAGAGCACTTGGGTGTTTGCAGCAGCCTTCCTTTCCACAGGCTTGTGTAAGTAGGTCAATATCACAGGAACTTGATAGAACTGTGTCTCTGCGCCTCTAGCGTCTCTGAAAATTGGTGCCATCTCACTGCAGCTTTGGCTCGTGCAATTACCAGCCCGGGCTGTACAATCACAGCTGGTATGGATGGGAGGTTTTGCGTTATGATCAGAACAGGCTGTGTTGTTCCATTTTAGTTTAGTTTATTTTTTTCCAAAAATGATGGTTAAAAAAAACGTTTTTCAAGGCGTTTGCAAAAGCTTTTCATCTGCTATTTGTTTCAAAATCGTTTGGAGAGAGAGCATCAGAGAAAGATGAAGCAGAGTCACGTTCCCACTGAAAGCACCCACCCCACGCGGAAATGCGCCCTGATCTGACGGGGACGGTGGCTGTAAACTTGAAATCGAGTTACAACAATATTATTATGTGTGTCTGTGTATTTATATTCATTAGGCCACCTGCGCATCCGGCAAGGAAACGTGACCAGAAAAAAACAACCCAGTTAAACCATGCAATTGCTGACCCACTGACCAAACTCTCCCTCTCCGGTCACCGCGGGCGGAAGAGCAGCGCAGAAGAGTCGGTGAGAGGCAAGGAGGAGGAGGGGAGGGGAGCGGAGAGGGGAGGCGATCTCACGCGCCGCACGCGGCTAGGAGAGGGAAGCCACGTGAGGAGGGCTTTTCGACAGGGGAAGACACGGAGCTGAGCTCCAGCCCGGAGAGCCGCAGAGCTTCTACACACACTCACGCACACACGCGCGCACGCACGCGCAGAGGGAAAGCGCGCGCCAGGGGCTTAAAAATGAAACAGAGCCTCGCGCGTTAAACCCAAGAACGTGTTGGTGGTCCGACAAACCGTCAGCCAGCAGCTCAATGTGTCAGTGTGTGAGCAAGAACACCAATGATCGATGAATCACACCTGTTGTAAGCTTCCCTGCCATTTTGTCCCCATTAAACGTGTGTGTGACGTCAGAAGGACCCTTTATGCTCAGCTTGTTCTAAGACATTTAAACAAAACACAGGGGGAGGCAGAATTCTGAGGTTCTTTTTAAAATCACATATTTATGGAACTGCTTGGATTTATCTGTGTTTTATAAGAGTAAATGCCTGCAACTCATAGAAAATGTCAATTTCTTCTAAATGGAGATTCCATGTATTTATGTTGAAAGGTATTGGTTAATAAATAATTTGCTAAAGATATCGCCCCGCCTCCCTCTGTGAATCATTCAGCCTCATTATTAGGACAATTAAGTCTATTTTAAGCAGGTTAGATCATGCAGGGATTCCTCCACCAGGGGAGTGTCAGGAGGAGCCCTGCAGTCCGAAAGTTTTATAGAATGAAGAGGGAACTGTCCAAAACATTTGAGTGCCTGACCAGATTACATGTGAACCCTGTTCAAACATTAGATGAGGTTTTCACCAAATTCCTGATTTGCAAACTTTTTGCGCATCACGCATTCTGAAAACATAAAACAAGTCACAAAAGTCTTGTTTCTGAGCTGTAAATTCACAAGTCAAATTGTTGAAATAATGGAGTTTTGCCTGATGAGGGGGCAAGGGGGGCAAACCATGAGATGTATGTTTTCCCCGACCAACAAGGAGAAGTAAAACCCTCCACGAGGCAATGGCAGAACATGTCAGCCGATTAATACTACAGCTTCGATCGGTTCATTAAATTCCCCGTGACTGGCAGTTATCAGTTTAATCTGAGTCACAGTACAGTGAGTTCAGCTCCCAGATTATTTGTGGACAGCTGGGCGCGCGCCCGTCACCTGCGCCGGAACGTGACGCCCTGTTGTCCATGATTGGCGGTAGGTTTAGAGAAGAGCAGAGAGCATGTGCACCTTTGGCCGACCTTGTCAACTTTTAAAAAAACGTGTTTTCACACCAAACTGATTAGAGCCGCAATTTAAGTGCTGGCGCTGACACGTTCTGATGACAGCCTGCTTCCTGGCGCACGTGAGTTTGTTTTCATGGAGACACGCAGGAAGTGGGCAACCTCATCGCAACCACGAGCGGTTCGCTGTGAAGCTTAACATCTGAACGCACCAGGGTCAGGGGGGCTTCATTGAAGTCTTGCCAAACTTTTTTTTTTTCACTAAAAGTTTACCTTTAACTGACCGAGCAACAACCTCAGTTAATGAAATAAAAGGTTTCCAAGCATATAGGAAATTGTGTGCGCTTTTTGTTGCACCTATCAAATTCGACAAAGTTGCGAAGCACTTATAAAATCTAAAAGTGCTTTACTGCATTTTATTTGTACATTTTACACATTTACTTAATAAGTAAGAGTGCACGGTTGCTTTGGCTTACAGAGCGTGATAAATCTGATCAATTCTGCCCATGAAACTTATTTAAAGTTGCTCTTACCGCCACCAGGACTGTTATCCATCTCCGTCTGTTTGGTGTTGATTACTTGGGGGGAAAAAAAAACTTTAGGTTGGACCAAAAGTCTCCTTCTGAAGATAAACTGGTTCCACGCAAAACACCTGCTCCATAGAGCGCAAATCTGGAAAGCTGTGGTGGACCAAGTGCGCTCAGAATTTCTCTCACTCTCTCTCTCTCTTTCTCTGCGAAGTGTAAAAAAATAAATAAAAAGAGTCGCTTCCCTCCCTCTGACAGAGGTGAATTACTCAGGCTTGTCTCCTCGAAGATACCTGGACGCTTTCACCCCACCACTTCTTTGCGCACTAAATAGCGGGTAAAGCGCGCGTGTGGATGCACGAAGGGAGCCTAAACGAGTGTCATGAATTCCAAAGTGGAGTCAGCACATCCCTGAAGAGTCAATGCGAGAGTGTCATGCGTGACACACACACCCACTGATACAAACACCCACATCAATCACGTTTGCAGGTGATAGGAAATGTGACCGCCTTTCGGCTCGCTCCAACTTCTTGTTGCGCTTTGTGTGGGTGAGGGATTTGGCTCACTCTGTGTATCTCTCTTCTGTCTCTCTCTCCCTCCTTCTCTCGCTTCTGTGCCTTTTCATTGGTGGGGGCTCTGGGGCTGCGGGGAGTTTATGGCGCTTGTTGGAACGAGCCGTGTGTTCAGTAAAGCCACGTTACATGTGCGCTCTGCATGTGCGGAGGAGATAGCTGCCCTACTGATACACATTTTATGCAAAGTGACGAGCACGTGGTGCGCGGTGGGGCGCGCGGATTGGAGGACGAGGCACATGGACCATAGGCGTGGCTCACCGTGACTGCCTGGTTGCTCAGCCGCGGCGGGGCGGCTGCAAACCGAACCGATGGTAAACACTGAGAACCGCCAAACATGGTGCAAGTGCCAGGTTTAAACCAAATCCCGTGTGCACACGGAAATGTAGACGCGCAACAGGACGGATGACACATCGATGGCAGGCTGTTGGAGCTGCGAGTAAATTTGACTTTTCGCTGGTGCAAAATAATAATAATAATAATAAAAAAAAACCTAAATCCAAAGCCTGTGTTAGAAAAATTTCACCTTTATGTTAATTTATGCCTCTGACAACAACATCAACTATCACGTGATCGTCCAAAATGTATATTTTGTCGTTGTGATATTAATAAATCAGTAACAACCTACTTTCTTCATGCAGCAGTCAGAATAAAACTACACATACAAAATGAGGAAAGTGCCCCCATGTGGCGATTTATTGCAATTGCATCTATCTATCTATCTATCTATCTATCTATCTATCTATCTATCTATCTATCTATCTATCTATCTATCTATCTAT
>JAVKLF010000152.1:11135367-11145434 GCA_034783495.1 Millerichthys robustus | reverse complement strand
CACACACACACACACACACACACACACACACACACACACACACACACACACACACACACACACACACACACATCCTGTTGAATTTTTATGAGATTGATGCCAGTGAGGCAAATGTCTAATGAGTGAATCGAGCTGATTGATTGATCCTGGATTGTTTGAGATTATTTTCCAGGAAGCAAAGAAAGAAAAGTGAGGAAAATAAAACAACGCAAAAACTCCCACCTGTAGATTACACTTGGACTGAACATATAAAACACATTATTCCATGAAGGCATATCTATCCCTTTTAGCCTCACATGCCAAAATGCTTAAGCAAAAAACAAAAAACTCTATGTTTTCTTCCCCCCTCCTCCCTCAGGCAGTATTCAGTGCCCAGCTTTCTCACAAGTGCAGTTTTTATGTGCAGGGAAGGAGGCATGGAAAAGAAGACCTTTCCTTTTGAGCTCACAGATTTGCAGTAATTACAGAATCACTTCCATATGTGGCTCTCTGGCTGCCTCCTCTCTGCCCCCCTTTCAACTTCTCTCCTCTTCTTTCAATTGCATTCTCCCCTGTTGCTCATTTTTTATGCTTTTATTTATTCTCCTTTTTTGTAGTTAGTATTCCCTTCTATAAAACCACAGCTGTTAATGAAAACACATTGATTTTTTTTCCTGTTTCTGTTTTTGCCAGATGCCAATGATTCAATTAGGAGAGAAAAAAAGTTTGTGCTCTTTTCCAGGAAAGTAGGACAAAAAAAGCTACAGACATGGTTGAAGGAAAAAGAAACTTTGAAGAAAGTGGACACATGAAAAAATAGGAATAATAATAAAAAAAGGAAGGAGAGGAGCGTGAAAGAAGAAGAGGGGGAACAGAAAAAGAGGCAGCCAGAAGGAGGGAGGGCTGGAGTAATGCTTTCTGACAGAGGTTGGGTTCAAGATGGGTTCATAGTGACATCATGGCTGATTTTTTTTTTGTTTTGAGGAAAGTATAGACAGGAGAGCCGTTCACCTTTCATTGAACACACATGTTGGGGGAAATAACGTCGAGAGAGAACTCATTCGCTGGCACGCTCGCTGGTGGCTGTGCCGACAGCCTCTGAGTGCACCCTGAAATATGCACAAAGACAAATACAATTTTCATTTTCTCCCTTTTCCCCCCTTCTGTACTTTCAAACGCCATAAAATAAATAAATAAAGCAGCCCTTGGCTCTGCCTTTCTCTATTTCCAGCATTACGTACATTTTGTTTTTCCTAGCGTCGTGGCATATGCATTCGTGTGCCTAACACATACATTTCTCCTTTTGCCATGAGTAACTCATTTTTCCTTTGAGCTGTATTCCTCGGTGTATGTTTTGACTTGAAGGCAGTTGGACTCTGAATGAGCTCACGTTGCCAGGCAGAATGAATACACTCCTTCATTTCACAGGATGTGGATATAGGTCCCTCTAATGAGGAAAAGTGCAAGGAAAGTGTACGTTCATGTGTGTGGGTGAATGTGACGTTTGAGCAGGGTGCATGTGCTTCCTGCTTGACTTAGAGCGCCACCAGACTTCAGATGACATCAATCTAAACCTGGGGAAATAGTGATCTCATTGCGGGCATCTTACCTTCTCTTCACTTCACACCTATTTCTCTCACATTCCCTCACACATTTGGTCCCTTCACCTCGGAACCCCCTCTTCCCTCCCACCTCTCCATCTCCTTGTGACCCCTCTAACCACCTTTCTTCTTCATCACCATCATCCTCCTCCAAGCCCCACACCTTTCCTCTCTCCGTTTCTGCACTTTTCCTCCTCTTCCTCTCTGCCAGCCAGCCCCAAGCCTCCGCTCTGTAGCTCTGCGAATGCTAATCCGATGAATCTAAAGTGGGAACACACGACCGAGCATGGTGTTGGCCATGAATATTTCATATCTCTTCTAAACACACCCAGAGAAGCTGCAGAGCTCGGCACGGAACAATGCCCTTGCTTTGCTAGATGACTTCCTACGAGGGATTGCCTCTCTCTCTCTCTTGTCTTTTGCGAGAAGCAACCCCTGCGTAAGGAAGGATTGATGTCAGGGGCAGTGCGTCATGATGTCACCCGGCTGAAGTTAATGATACGAGAACGGCGGAGGCCATAGGCCATGTTTCCAGCAGTGCCCGGACAGAGAGAGAGAGAGAGAGGGAAAGATAGCACCCTGATCTGTCTTCATTATCCCCCCTCTTTGCAGCCTCCCAGACACAATGATCATAAATCTAGGCCTGGAGCACACTTCACTGACACTGAAACACAAACACTAGTAACCTCTGACCTTCTCACTGCTACTGCCTACACACGCTCATACACGCACGCAGTCTCAAGCAACACACACACACACACACACACACTTCTGACAGCTACAGGCATACACGCTGCAGTATGAGTGCAAGCTCACTGTCATACTCTAATGAGGATTTCACACCGATACACAATTAAGGCTGCTTCCAATACACTCGACTGCACGTTCTGACACAAGTTAGCCTGATGGCCTCACACTGATTTAATATCCACACCATGCTTATCATCACACTCACATGGAGATAGCTTTTGAACTACAGCTGTATTAACTTCCCATGTTATGTTATGTTCCTATATTACACAAGTGCTGATTTAGCGCTGCTATGTAAACAGTCATGGGATTTCTATTAGCCTTTGTGGCCTTTTGAGCAACACACAAATCAAATGCAAAGCAGATAAGAATCTGCCCGAGGCTTTTTCTGCAGCATGACTCTAGTCTGTGCTTCCTGAATATAAAGTTTTTGGTCCAAAAGGCAGCAGCACGTCTCATTCCCCATTCACTGGGTCAGCCCAGGCAAATCCACATCAGAAGCGTTTTGAAGCAACGATTCAGTGGTCTACTGTAGACCACGTTGCTGTAGATCTTTACAGCAACATATGTTGAACAAGATAAAGAAAGATAAAGAAAGGAATAGCCTGAAGTTTTTTTTTTGTGTGTGTGTGTGTGGGGGTCCTGTTTTGTTTTTCTTAAATTTTATTCTGAAGACAAATTGGGGTCAGTATAAGTGAGGATGGAGATCTTATGTGTCAAGTGATTTGCTAAGGCTTACAGACAGAAAACGAGTTGAACACGCACCTGCAGGCAGCTATAGGGAGATAAGATACAGCATCAGTGAATGTGCATCCTCCATGGCTGGTTTGAAAAGGGCAGAAGTGTCCGCTATAACGTGCCTGTTGAGGTGTGCCTACTCCTCCCAGTTTTGAGGTTTGAGGTGCTCCTCATAACAACTCGAGAAAGATTAAATTGAGAAAAACAGAGCACACACCCTTAACCACAAGTACATAAACACAGATCTGAAACACATGATCTCATATGGGGAGAGAGAGGGTGGTGGTGGTGGTAGTGGAGGGGGGCACGTTCAGAGGCACACCCAGATGTGTCGTTTTCTGCCACTGCACAGCTCTGCCATCTCACCGGGGGGACTTCCCTGCAGCTGATGTGCCAGCCTGCTTCTTAGTTTCAACTTTAGAAGCTCGAGATTCAGTCACAGATATGCGTCTTTTTAGGAGATAATCGCAACAGTTTTAGACATTAATCTGCATCATGTTTGGCAGGATGTTGACAGATGTTGCGTGCGCTCAGAAATGTCAGCTGCGCATGCCAAATTCTGGTTTTCATTTCATTAATTGCATGATGTTTCACGGCGTATCAAATGTCCAATACTTGTTTAATGGGTTGCAAAAAGGTTGCTGGTTTTCATTTCGAGTGTTCTCGGTGCTGGAGAGTATTATTGTAAGAGATCTGAGAGAAATTGGCTCAATTAACTGTGAACCAAACAAAACAAGCAACTCCAATTTGATTGCACACCGAGCAGACAGGACATGGGTTTATTAAACAAAGACCTAGAAGAATTCATGACTGAAGGTGGAAAAAAAAAATCATGCATGAAACAAAAGCGTCGCATTTCTCAAAGTAATGCAGATGATCATTAACATCATCTTATGTTGAGAAATAGAGTTGTAGCCAGTTTTGTCCACATTGAAAATGACATTATGATCAAATGTGATCTCTTTTCTGATCTTGCAGAATCTGTTAGTATTCAGAATATGTGTTGTGACTAACTCTCAGTTACTACCACATCAAATATTAGTCCAATGGCTGTAAAACGGACAAAGTTATAGACATTTTTGCGAGTGATGATAATAACCCAATGGCTTATAATTAAAACAGCATGTCGAGCTAAATCCAAACAATACGAGGCGGATGATCTGCTTTGTTCCGAATCCTAAAACTTCCTCTTTTATTAAGCCTGGCTTTTACTTCACTTATTAATGAAACGTGAATGATCTAAGGTATGGCCCATTTTAACAAGCCGTCTTTGTAGGAAAACTGACTCGTAAGCCAGAAAAACAAAACAAAACAAACAAACAACCAAAAAAGCACAAACAAAATCAAAAGAGACAAATAAGTCAGAGAAAATTAAAAACAGAAACTCCAACTCTCAAGGCCTTTTTCTTCCCTGCAGGGATTTTGTGGCCTGTGGGAAAAAAAAGACAACATTTTTTTTAAGTGTTGGTGTCACGTGACACTGGAAAAAAAAAGCTTTATGAATCACAGTGTAATTATTTCTTGGTGAGAGAGTGTGTGTGTCTGTATTTGGTGAGTGAAAAAGTGGTTTTAAGTGGTAGCGAGTCAGGGAGGAGGAGGAGAGTGCAGGAGGGGGAGTGGAGGAGGAACAGAGTTGGAGGCTCACTGCTGCTCTGTCTTTGCCGTTGAAGGGACGCCTGTCGAACGTTCACTCATCTCTCCCCTCCCTTTCATTGGCTCGAGCCGCTCGCCGGGCCATCTTCAACTCTCTTCTGTCCGTCCGCATCATCACATGAGAGCTTGTGAGTAACTTTTACTCTACTTTGGAATGAATCAAGCGCACGAAGCCGGGGTTTGTTTTCATGTGCCTCATTCAATCCCAGACAAAGAAGATGGATGTTTTCACTGATCGTTTATTTGCCACCAGGAACGACTTAACAGTTTTAATTGAGGACAGAAACAGAGTTGTGTATAATGCACTTTGTTGCCATTAATCATGTTCCAAAATCTGACCGTGTAAATCTCATGTGTAAACACTTAAAGGCCCACATGTTTGTTTGCATTCTGTGCTTTGGTTGTTTACCTTTTTTGTGCTTCATAAACACGAGCGTGACACTGAGTTTATGTGAACTCGACTATGTGTCTGCCTGCATGCCCACATATGTGCTTATTAGTGAGTGTTTCAAGTGTTACCCAGTGCCTGTGGAGCTCTTTATTATTAGCACATGTGTGTGTGTGTGTGTGTGTGTTAGTGTGTACACACTTGCATGTGTTTGATGTGTATTCACCAGAGAAGTCACCAGTCCTTGACCTGTTTTTTTAATAACTAGCATATGAACACTTGGAGAAGAGAGACACTGTTTTTCTGTTTGTTTGTGTGTGCGTATGTGTGTGTGTGTGTGTGTGTTAAACAGCACCGGCTGATTCCTGTGGCGTGAGATGTGTCTCTGGCTATAGTTGACTTGGAAGTTTCATTTTGCACCCACAGCAAGCAGGATGTTAGTGAATTTTTTTTTATTGATGTTGGTGACTGTGCTGGATTAACAGGTTCTGCTTGTTATAGCCATGTGCAAATCGGTGTACTTAGTATCGCATGTGTGATTTTTTTGGTAATTATTTAAATAGATTATTTTTTTTGATGATAAAGATTAGTTGTCTGGTATCAGAAAGTATCTTCCTTTGCCGAAGAGCCAAACAGCTTCAGCTTTTGCACCTGACATCTAGCTCTTGTTTCCCCTTTGGTTGGGTCTGACGTAAGTGCAGGGGACAGTTGAGCGAAAGGGTCCAAGTAAGTGATCCTCCTTTCAAAGCCGCTGACATCTGGTTTCACAGTCGTGACATCTGGAGTAGAAGGAGCCTAGCTCATCTCTGAGGCAGAGAAATGTCAGCACACTCTCCTCCCTTTTCAATAGAACCACCATTGGGTTTCATTGGAAGGCAGCAGTTTTACCTTCACCGTGATGTTTTGAATTGAACTATTATCTGAGCTCAATTTTGAACACACCAGTCACATATTTGGTGTGACTACCTATACATCTAGTCATATACTTGCCTATTCTTGCTGCACATCATTTATATAAAGTAGGGTTTTTATGTTCATAGAAAAAAGAATTACTGACAGAGGTTTTTTTTCTTATTACATCAACTTGTGGAAATATCACAGCTTTGCCTATATGTATATATTTTTCAACAGCTGAAACAACATTTGGCACATTAAGACCTTTGTGTTGCAAAACCCGCTAACAGTCTCTCTTTGTGACACAACTCAGAGCGGTAAATTAGGGAGTTGTTGATACCTGTCTCCTTCTGGAATTTCTATAGCAATTAAGGCCAAGTTGAGGGGAAGGGTTGGCCAGGTGATTTTAGAAGAATTGAGGCGCTCGACTCCACCACACTATAATTAACAAGGAAACTATTTGCACAGCGTTTCCTGTGTCTATTTTTGCAGGTGTGCCCCTCTGATTGGGAGGATTTACATTTTGGAGCCCAGGCTGTCACTAAAAGGAGTGCAACAGATTGAAACTTGTGTGGAAGTGTGATGCTGTGCCTGCTGTGTGCTTGCATGTGTGAGTTCGGGCCTGCTCGAGCTGCTTTGACTCCTGCGGCTAAAGGCAGCGGTGGCGGCGGAGGTGGTGAAATCCACCCATTATGCATTGCTTTATACAGAGACAGGATTGTTTCCACTCTCTGGGTCGGGGGAGTGACACACCTGCACGGTTAATTCCTCCAGTAATTACTACATGACACATTTTAGCAACCAAAACTTCACCCGGTCACATTGTTAAACTAGTTTTGTTTTTTTTCATTATAAAGTGCGCTGCTGTTTTGCTTGACTAACTGTTGAGGTATCTGTGTCAATTCTCATGAAAACAACAAGTTGTCAGGGGGGGGGGTGGGATTTCATCAAAGTGTTTTATGTCTCGCTGTCAGCTCTCCTGACTACTACACATTAGTAGTCTCCTATGTGACAAAACAAAAAAGATGGGATTTATATCTAATGATTTATAAATGACAAGTAAAAGGGATTGCCGTATCTCATTTTCCAATGGCACTCCTTAAAAAAAACACATCACCGAGGAGACAAAAAGTCTCACAGAGATGCCTCTTTTGCATTGTTGCTATAAGCAAATATGTGTTTGTAAGATGCCAAGAGCAGGCAGATGTCAAACAAGTTTCAGGTGATGGAATGCAGGTTTGTTTGGACACACTGGAGCGTCTGTCACTCTGCGTCTCATTTGGAGCCATTAGCTATGCGCTTGTTGAAAGACTGGAAGCTGTCAGCCTCGCATCAGATAGGAGCGCGAAGGAGCTTGTTTTCACTTCCAAAATACTGCCGACGCCACAGAAAAGATCAGATAGTGCTGTCGCGATTGTCTTTCAAAATTTTAATTTGTACGTACAACTGGGGAAGTGCGTAAATCTTTGTGGACACGTCAGGCAGCGACGATGCTCATTTTGGTGCAGGCAGTTGGAAAAGCCAGTCTGTCCACTCGGCTAGGAGGACACACGGACTATGAAATCATTGTTTGACTGAAGCGCTGGTATGACTTCATGTACAGACCAAACTTAAACATACCCCTCTTAGTTTCAAGTCATTTCCTTTGCGACATTAATCATTTGAAAATGTTGACAACTGGAAGACAGGGGCTGGAAAATACATGTACACTTTTATGTAAAAAAAAAAAAGAAAAACAATGCATTCTCTGCCAGGGATACATGGCACAGTTCGTCTCTCTTGAGGCTGTGAATTTACAACTCAGCCTCTCTCAGGAGGGTTTTAAGTTGCTGCTCTGCATGGGCTGCTTGACATGGCTCTTTGTTTTTCCATTTAGAAAGGTTGTAGATGTGTGGGAAAACTTGTCACGAACCTGAAAACGTATACGTACATTTGAAATGATGAAAAAAAAAAGCCGCACTTGCAAACCTAGTTATTGAAAACAACTGTAAATATCCATGGAAAGCTAAAGTTAAAAGTCAATGTTTTTATTTTTTGTTTCCCTTTGACTGGAATATGAATCATCTACCAGTACACAAAGTGGCAGAATCTTGCTTGTACACTCCGAGTATTCACTAGTGGTTTCTTGTGCTGACTAAAAAAACCTAAAAGAACAAAAACAACTGCCTGTCTTTGTTGTTTGATGCAGAGCTTCCTGAGATGCCGTGATTTATTTGCTATGTTTGACTGCATTTCTTATTGCCGGGGGGGGGGGGCTCACTCTGTCCACAATGGTTAAGGCACAATTGTTTTTCCACACTGAGGATTTGATACCCTTTGTTTGACAGATATTCACTCTTTGGGAACTGCTCCCCCTCTCTGTGTGGCTTTCATGCATGATTTTTTTCCCTCCGCCATCTTTTTGTTGAAATCCAAACTCTTGAGCAAACAAGAGACTCTCCTGCTCCCTGATCGTGCCTTGTCTTGCATCTCTACCTCCAAAATTGCCTGCTTGCTTGAGTTCATTTTAAGTGATACATGGTGTCATGTCCTAATAAAATTAATGGATTATCTCATGAGTGACTGATGAGTTGACGTTCAACTTGATGAACTGCTGTGAGGTTTGACACTCTACTATTTACTCAAACAAGTAAAGTATATTTAAACCTTTGCAGTGTGCCCTTTTAGGCAACGGTGAAAAGTCCCTGCAGGAGGAAAAGCAGCGGCAGCAGTGAACCCACCCAATGCTGGTGCTCCTGAAATGCCCGGTACCTCCTTTGTGCCCCCTCCCTCAGGCTCAGGGGAAGTAGGGAGGCCCTCCATGCCCATTTGGCCCAACCTTACAGGCAATGAGGTCACTGCAAATTCCCCCTTATCCCCTTATAGCCCCAGACGGGCTGGCGAGGTGCAACTACCACAGGATCCGACATAAAACATAAATGGCTCTGTAAAAAGCAACCGGGCTGATGTGACTCATTAAAAAAACGCTGGCGCCAAATCTTTTTTTTTTTTATTAATTCATTATTGTGTTTGGGGAGTGTATAGTGACAGGATTCTATTTAAATTTTTTTTGTTGTCATATTCACTTGTTGACTTATTCTGTTATTTTGGACATTTATCCAGATGTACGACGGCTCCACAATTTAATGGGTGGCACTTCTTTTTTTTTTTTTCACCACTTCAGTAGAAAACTGAGTGAGCTGAATATGTTTCTTCATCATCAGTGACTTCTTTTTTTGTATTTTTTTTTAATGGGTGGCACTTCATCCGACTGTGCTCTTTTTATTCCTTTCAGCAGAAGGAGAGAAGTCACCGGCAAACTGTTATCACTTTTTAAACCTCATTTTTTTTGTTTTCCAGCTCTCGTTATTGTACAACCTTTTTGAGAGCTGCTTTGAGTTCATAGAGGAGCGATCCAAATCAGCCAAATGCTGGCCAAACACATCTGAGCCTGAGCTCTAAGTTGCTGGCAGTGGTGTTTTTCTAGCATATACCTCTTCTCCCATTAGGCCCACTGTGAAATCTTTAGTGATATTTTTGTGTGTTAGCCACAAAAAGTGGAACTGCTATACAGGGTCATGGCATGGTTGTATAAGCAAGTTGAGGGCTTGAGAAAAAGGCTGGAAAAAGTGGGAAAAGAGGATCGAGGGCAAGTTTTGATGTAGAATAAGCTGGAAAAGTTGAAGATATAGAAAAAACTAAACTACAGAGAGGAAGAAAGATGGTAGTCTGTGTTGGCAGGATGGGGGTGGGTGCCTATCGGCGACTGCTTCTTCCTGAAACGTGGCCACCCCTGCCTGGGTCCTGGATG
Source organism: Millerichthys robustus (assembly GCA_034783495.1). Classification (NCBI taxonomy): domain Eukaryota; kingdom Metazoa; phylum Chordata; class Actinopteri; order Cyprinodontiformes; family Rivulidae; genus Millerichthys; species Millerichthys robustus. The sequence goes on along the minus strand of JAVKLF010000152.1, from coordinate 11,135,641 downwards.
CACATGTGGAACAGTTTACTGTAATGGAACTCTAAATTAGTGGTGGTTTGAAGCTGCCTGCAGCAGTAGGGTGTAATTAACTGGCTCTGTTGAAAGAGACAGAGCCAGAAAGAGAAGCAGGGTGGGAGCCAGAGCCTTTTGGGAAAAAAAAGGCATGGGGTGAGAAGTGTGCGTGTGTTCGAAATGGGTGCTCTCACACGTGATGTGTGGAGATTTTTTGGTACTTGATTGCAGTTAGAGAGTGTGCAGTACGTGTGTGTGTGTGTGTGTGTGT
>JAVKLF010000152.1:11122571-11135267 GCA_034783495.1 Millerichthys robustus | reverse complement strand
ACGTGATGTGTGGAGATTTTTTGGTACTTGATTGCAGTTAGAGAGTGTGCAGTACGTGTGTGTGTGTGTGTGTGTGTCTTGGAAAGCTCTCCATTTTTTTTCCTGGGCATGGTGCCACCCCTTAGTGCCCCCATGTGCCTGGACCCTGTCACTGTACTTTTTCTTTTTTCATTTTTATTTCTGCTCAGTTCAGCAGTTCACTGGTTCAGCTCTTAGATCTCCCACCCCCTTCATTTCTTTGTTTATACCAAAATCATTACCAAGATTTTTTCCCTGTCTTTTCTCCCAGATTCGCAAGCCACAGCAGTTCCAAATTCCTTGGCTCTGTTCTTTTTCAAAGCCACATTTTAAAAACAAGCTGATCCCACCACCCACTCATGAAATCACTCGAAGGAAGCAAACGGCATAAAGAAAACGTATTTTTTCCAGACCCCCCCACCCCTTCCTCTTTTTGTGCTAAGAGTCAGCAGCAGGGCACAACTGCAGCCTTGTCCGCTGAGCCTCTGCTGTCTGTGCCTACTGTGACCAGTCAAAGTGATGGGCAGCTGCAGGAGGTTAGCGCCAAAACCACTCTGTGGGACAGGAGCCTGACCTTAAGAGAAGATAGTTGGAAGTGACAGCATCAGTTAGCAATCAGTGGATCTTATTCGCCATCAACCTCTTTCCTCCCTCCCACCCGCCTTCCTGCTCCGGACCCCGTGTCTGGGCCTCTGGTCCTGGGGGAAAGAAGCAAAGAGGCAGGCTGCTGTGCTAGGCTGGCAGCAGAAACAGAGGAGGTCTTTATAGTAAAGTTCTGGTGATTTAAATCATATGGCAAAGCCTGGAATCACTGTAGAAGTCTGGAAACTCTTCAAAACTGCAGGAACAAGAGCTCTCTCTCTTTCTAGCTCTTCTTTTCCCCCTCCTCCTCCCCCCAATCATCCTTCTTCCTCATTCTTCCCTGTTATAACGTTTTCCAAAGGATTTTATGTTATTTTTCAGACCCTCTCACCAAGTCCAAGTTTGTCAGACTTTGTTCTTTTTATTTTCCCTGCATGTCTTCATTAGTTATGCTTCTTGCCATCCCACCATTTTCAACTTCCTACTTCCTTTCCTGTCGTCTCATACCAGTAGGTATGTACCCTAAACATCCTTGTTTCATTAAAACTACAGATGAACTTTTCACTCTCCTAGAATGTAGATGTAGACTCAAGAGTTGATGTGAGATAAAATTCAGTGGAGATCTTAACACAAACCGCAGATTGTATCATTTCAATCTCCACACATCATTTGTGAGCTAATTAGAAACACTTTCTGATATTTTAAGAACTTAAAATCTTAGTAAGAAAACATTTGTGATCTCTCTCTCTCTCTCTTCCTCAGAAAGCTGACAGGATAACTCTGAAGTGGACAACAGCGTTTTTTCAGCACTTTTGACATCTCACACGGAGGACACAGATCTCACCTTTGTCAAGGACGTCCAAGAAGTTTCAAGAGCCTAGCGGCCTGCTGTGGACCCCTAAGGTGCTCTGTCGCTATGGCTACCAACAGGGAACAGCAGGTGGGTCACATGACTGGTTTCCCACCTGCTGTCTATCCGTTCCCCTTCAACTCCATGAGAAGCCACTCCCCCTTCGACCTGCTGGCCAACAGCAGCCTGTTTGGGAGGTTTGGGGCCGACCTACCAAAGGAGATGGCGGCTCTCTGTAAGTCATTTTTCATTACTGTGTGCCTTTCGCTTGTCCTCCCACTCATTTATCATCTTTGCCTAAGCTGTACGTGCACATCCAGTCCAATATGCAACCATTTTCTTCATTTTAGCCAGGTCCCATCAAACAATTTCACTGGAAAGTGGAATATGCAACTATTTCAATTGCACTTCATTATGTGTAATTTTGTGTAAAAACTGGAAACTCCAGCGTCTGTTTGTGATATATAGGGTGAGTGGTAGAAAAATAATCCCTCCCCTTCCAAAGAGACCATGAGACAAAAAGTCTGCTTTCATCAATTCAACAATTACTCTGCTCCTGTGGTTTCTTTATGTGCTTGTTGCTTGTAGATGATGTGGTTATGACCACACACTCTGGTTTTGGCTTCACTAGAGTGTGTGTGTGTGTGTGTGTGTGTGCGTGCGTGCGTGCGTGCGTGTGTGTGTGTGTGTGTGTGTACACCTCTCACAAAGCTTTTGTGAGGAAGACAACCCACAAGTCTGCAGTAGGAGACAAAACAACATTCTTTCTTTGTGATGGGATGAGTAATGATCATTAAAAAATATTTGAAAATGAGCCATATTGTTGTATTTTATTTACGTAGACTTATTTGTAGAAGGACGGGTGAGCTGAAAGCAAAGCGGAAAGCGTGTCTCTTCTAAGCTGATGTCAGGTTTGTACTTTTAAACATGACCATAGGGGGCACTGCTGTATTCCTAAGGGCCGGACTGGAATAATGTATGGAGCACAAAGAGGACATTGATAGCAGTCTGGAATGTTTTTATGCAACATGCAAAAGAGCACGCTGTGGATGTACACTGATCATTGCTTAAAACACTTGCTTGTCTGAAACCCCACAAATCAAGAACACGATTTTAGGTCTGGTTTGTGTGTGTGAAACCACTACAGCATCAGATCCTCATTTGGTTGTCAGAGTGAGCGCAACAAAAAAGGATGAAAGCTTTTGTTGATTTAAAGGTAAGCAGGAGTTTTTTGAAATCTGATCTGAGTTTTAAAGGGGTTGAAGGTGGTGGAGGGGTAATGATGGGTGTGGGTGGCAACAGCTGAGAGCAGAGTGATTTCCCTCCCCCGTCCCTACTTGTGTGCGCAAACCCCCCACCGCAGCATGCCTGAGCACCTCTCCAGCCTTTCAGCTGTCAATCAACACCCCCCACCCCCGCACCTCAACTCTTCCTTGTAACCGCTGCTGCCCACCTAATCCTCGAGGTATTTTTCAAAGTGTAAGAGAGAGAAAGAGCACCTGGGGGTAATGTCCCAGTGTGGTGGAATCCGGGAACACGCCCTGCAAGAAAAACACACAGATGCACACAGGCAAACAGTATCAGAGACAAACTTCCCACAAACTCTCTCTACCTCAAACTCTCTCACACACACACACATAGATAAAAACACATAAACATAAAGCACGTCTTTCATCCCAAAACTGGAAACATCCCCCCCAATGAAGAATGAAATCCCACCACACTGACAGATGTAGTCTTTTTGGATTTTCTTTTTTTTTTTTTTTAACCCTGGCGTGAGTTAAAATAAAAACAAGTATCAAAGCACAAACAGACACAGGCAACCACATGCACTGGGGATTCAGACACGGCAGCTTGTACTGACACATCCACGCTGGCAGTGGGATCGTTCACAAGGGTTACAGAGTACAGTTATTTGGGTAAAGCCTGAACTGTCAGAACTGAAGTGAGGCTTGAGTCAAAGATTAAGTCTGGATCACAGTGATAATCAGTTTCAGGTTAGCTTTGTGTGTTTTTTTTGATCTTGCGTCTTTTATCTGATGATAGATTAGATTATGCATTTGCTATGATAACTATAAATCTAAAATCTCAAATGAAGTAGATGAAACATTTTGCAGTGTGTGAAAATACATTCTGGTTCTCCCTCACAGTTTACAGAAATATAAGTTAATGGAGAAGCGTGCATATGTAATCTATTGTTTCTATTGAAACTTTCAGAATGTAATTATTGGGGTGATCTCCACACATGATTAACTTTTGGAGACAGATAGATTCAAATGGTGGCCATAGCAAAGCAATCTTAGGAAACACAAAATAAATGTCTATTTTACATATTTTGAGCTCACATTTGGTGTGGAAGTGGCTGAGACTGATCCCCAACTTGTACTCTCTTTATGCTAACTATTCAGGCAAGATTCATGTTGAAGACTTTTGCCATTCACCATCGGAATAAAGTGTGCCTGTTTAATAGCAAAATATCCTACAAACCACTGAAGAATTTTTAATAAAACTTTCAGAGTGATTTGTAGGCTTACATCTACAACTGATCTACAACTTTTGGAGTCAACTCTTTTTATGATGGCTTCCAAGGCAAACTGACCTTACAAAACACAAACATGACTATACTTCTGCCAGTTTAACAAATATTAAGCTAAAATTGGGCATGATAGTAGCAGAGCATCGTCCTCAACACTCAATTTGAGCTCAACACATTTCAAGAAATCTTTGCCTTAAAACTTGGCATTTACTGTTTAAGTCGATCTTGTTCATTTGTTGGCAAAATATTTCATAAACTGCATAAACTACTAAACCCAAAAAGGGCCATGACTCGGCGAGTTTCATATAGACAGCTGGTTTAACATTTGGCATGGTAGTAACTGACTGTTAGCTGCAACACACGCTCTAAGCGTTATCAGATCACATGTTTCAGCAATATCACATGGCATTAAACATCATGTTTTTTGTTTTACTGTTTACGTCAAACAGTTAAAACAGCTAAGACTCTTCTACCTTTCAACATAAGATCATCTTGGTTTAAAACTCTGGAATAAAAGGCGGACGCTAATATGAATTCTTTTGGAGAATGCTATCACTTTATTATAAATTAAATGTAATGATTTAATTTTCTTCTTCTAATCAGCACTCAACCTTAATATCAAGTTTAAATTGTAACCAAACAGTGGAAAACTGAATCCGTTTTTAGAACATCCCATCACTGTCTCCCCCTGACAAGGAATGTGACAAGTCATTTTGCTGACAGAGGTCTTGTTCCCTGCTCTCTTAAACGCTTGCAGGGAAGACAAAAGGTCTTGGTTTGGACATTCCCTCTGCTCTATTTTTCTTTTCCTTCTACTGCTTCGCAGGGATTTTGCTTCACAGTCCTGCTCATTGTTGTTGGGCCTGTCAGTGGGCCAGACTGAGTAAATATCTTCCAGATAAAGGCCATTCCAGATAGGTCTGTGTGTTTGTGACCAAGTCAAAAGCTCCTTGCTCTCGTTCAGTGCTGCGTTTGTGTAGTTATAGTTTGAAAGGTGATACCTACCTCTGTGAGGCGTGTACTCTGTGCCGACCTGTTGGGGCACCTCCCATGACGGCGGTCTGTTTTGGCACCAGCGTGTTTTTGGAAATACCTGTTTTGCACAGGGCTGGGAAGAGACAGAAATGGGGAGGGACAAGAATGGACGACAGCTTTTTTTCTCCAGTCTCAGTGTGTACATAGATGAATTGTACTTATGAACTTATGAGTGTTACACCTTAATTTCTTAATCTTCCTATTGTGCTTCTGTATTCCCATCCTTGTCGGTTGTGTGTGAATACATCTGCTCGTTCATGAGACAGTCTGGTGGCTCTTTGTGCAGTTTGTAGTGAGAGTGTTATCAGTTTATCCCTGTCATTATGAAAACCCTTCAAACAAACAATTGGAAGCCCATTAAGGCCACTTACCATGTGATAACATCGTCACTGAGCCCTGAAACACCTCTTTAAGCTTTTACCAATCAGGGCCAGAGCTCTGGCCCCAGAGGCCGCCATGGGGATGTTTTGAAAAGCTAGTAGGTCATTTCCTTTAGCCCACATGGCTTGAACCAAAGTTTTTCCAGAGTTTTCATTCATACTGAAATTTGGAGAATCATGCTGAGTAGTAAATACAAGAAAACACACTTGGAAATGCAGCTTTGAATATTTGAAGAGCATTGCAGAGAAGCAAAATTAAAAGTGTTTTATTAATAGAATGGAATGGGCTAGCGTGTTGAAACCTGCACTAAAAGCTGCCTGAGTGAGCATGCTCAGTTGTGCCTCTGGTGGAGGCCAGGTGTCATCTTCATTGTGTGCCTTGCAAAACAAACCACCACACACAGACAAATGGCAGCTAGGGAGAATGGCTGAACAGAAAAAGTATCCCACTGCAGAGTGACATAATTATAAACACTCATTCATAAAGGAGGGGGAGCTCATGTTGTTTTAAAGAGCTCAGGGAATTGTATAAATGAACCGTTTTTGGTGGGAAATGTAGTACGAAAGAGAATGTAAAAGCAAACTTCTAAGTCCAGAGGAGGGACAGCAGGGAAGGATGTCAGCTAGAGTGAAGCCTTCTCTTCAGAAGGCTAAGCACAAACAGCACATTGTATTACTTTATTTTCATAAGAGCTGGGTTTCAGCTAGCCCACGATAGAGGTATGGCTCAGGTCGTTCTTGTTGGTGTGGATTTGGATTTCTCTGGACGCACATGTCTGCTCTTAGATGGGCGTATTGTATATTTGAGCAAAGGGAGGGAGATGGGGAGAAAGTGATTTATGTATGGAAATGAAAATATGATCTTAGCCCTGCTGCCCCTCATCTGTAGGCACAAGTTTCCTACGCACACATGAAAGCTGAACTCCCAGATTTGCTTCTCTTGTCGGCTCCTCATAAATGGTGATGACACATTTCTTTAAAAACTCTGAAAGGCCTTTGGTGACACCTGAGAGCTCACTTTTTTGTTTGTTCTTGAGAGCAAAGTTAATTTATCTCTGACCCCTGTCAATCTTAAGTCAAGCAGCCCCCAGAGGACACATTTGTTGTTTAGGAGTAAGAACAAGACACAAGCTATACAACATTACAGTGCAACAAATGGTAAAATAGAGAAAACTACATTAAAGTTATACATTTTAAGTGCTATTATGGCTATGTTAGATTTTCTAAAAACTATGTCTTCAACCATGTTGATTTGGTTTTGGTACAACAAGTATAAATACAATTTCAAAAGTGGCAGGTTGCTAGCAACAAAGTAACTAAAGGGTGAATTTAAAATGAGTGCTTTGCTAAATTGTCAATCACCACAACATTAAATCAATTTTTAAGTTTAGCAGTCCTGTTATGTCTAAATAATTTATAGATCACTGCTAAAAGGCCTAATAAATAAACAAAATAATTTTTCATTCACAAAAACGGGACTATAAAGGAGAACAAAAATGCTGCCAATGTTCAAAGAAAGCATTTTTAGGGCACTTATTGATGGTTGTCTTTTAAGAAATGCTAGTTTTTATTTAATGGTTTGCATGTAACAGAGACAGGTTGGATATGTTTAACAAGCAGACAAATGTACCTACAGTTTTTATTAATCTTTTCATCATCATCATCAAAAAAATCAACAGATTAGGACAATGTTACTGAGCCATCTGCTGTTTCACATCCCTGATCATGGGATCATGATCTACACAACATATTAGTGTTTCTAGGACTGTGCCAGTGTATGTCCTAGTGTGATGACACCTTTTGTGTTGCTGTTTTGCTTTGTCCTTGATCTATCAATAAGACCATATCATTTTCAGCTTTAATAGTCAACTCAGCCTCGCTACAAAACCCTGCTTTCATCTCCCTCGACAACCACTATAGCCTCGAGATGACAGCGCTTCGGCTTTTTAAAAAAAAAATCAATTTCTGCAAATGTCACAGCTCACAGTGGAAAGAATGAACACGGGATCATCGGGAAAGTTATTTGGTGTTAAACTAAGAAAACAAAGAGAAAATGATCATTTGATGAGATTTAACACAAAAATTTGGCAATTTGTAAAGAAAATCGCATCACATTTTCCAGTCTTTCAACCCAGTCTTGTGTCAGAATGTGAAACATTCAAAAGTGAAACTAATATTTCATTCCCATATACATTTTTATTTGTGCTACTGGATATGAAAACATATACCCAGAAAAACACTCTAATTAGATTTAAAAAAAAAGTTTCATCACAGTTGATTGGCAAAATAGTCCCAGTTTAAAAGTCAGAGGGGCTATGCATACTTAGGTTCTAGAGAAGGTTTTTGTAAAGCTGATAAGTGGGATATTTGCTCCTTTCATGATATCTGTCTGAACCCTGTTGGCTTATGTACTCTTGGATTTCCTTGCTTTCTTTGTCTTTCCTTTGTATTTTTTTCACCCAAGCCTTGTATATTTGCTCATTACCCATCTCTGCAAGTGTGAGCCAATTTGCCACAAGTTTTAAAAAACCTTTTGCAACTTTTTGTATAGTGTTAAATTTGTCTGCACCCCTGTGTGTGTCTGCATGCCTGTAAGCATGAAAAGTCTTTGAGTGCTGTTGGTGAGCACGAGAGGCCACCGAGTGCTCTGCAGCTTTGACATGATGACAGATAAAGATAAAGAGGCTACTATTAAAATGGGAGGAGTATGTTCTCCACTGGGCCTTTTGTAAGCATGTGCAAGACGCAGAGCGTGCCATGGCAAGAAAGCAGGGTGGACGGCGTGGGAGGGCGCACAGGCCCAGGGCGAGTCTGTGAGAACAAGATGGGGGGTTCATATTTTTGGCCAAACAACTGTGAGATCTGTCAAGAAACTTGGGTTGTAGATTGTCCTGACGGTGCAGATAGCAGAGAGAAAAAAATACTTCTCTGAAAGATGGCCAAGGTTGATAGTGCTCTGAAGAGTTGCTCTCTATAGGCCTTTGGTGGGACCAGCATGTGAGCAGAGGCAAATGTGAATAGCAAAAGAAAAGAGCACCTGATTTTCTCTGCATCCACATAGCCTGGGTATCTGGCAGAGAAATATACTAAAGAGTGCTTTGTGACTTCATTGGATGTTTTGTCTTCCTGCAGCTGGAGGAAGAATTTATGTACAGTATGTAATGAAGACAGCAGCTGAACTTCACCCTGTTTTTGATTTTAAAAAGTACAATTCGCATCTTTAAGCATTATTTGCTTTTCTTAATATCTGTAAAACCACAACCTACCTTTTGTAACCTGAATGTGGCTTTAGTTGGAGGCGTTCTGGAGGCTGATTTGTGTTTCCATCGACACCAGCATTCTGTTTCAGCATGTCCACTGCATGCATGCTCATATAAATAAACGTAGAAAGAAGAAAGAAAGAAAGAAAGAAAGAAAGTTCTGCATTCCATTCTAAATCACCATGCGGTTTTCAGAGCAAAGGCTTGTCTTTATTACCTCACACAGCACTGCGTTTTTTGCAGTTTGACTGAAACTTGAACGACTGTATGCAAAGGAAGTGACAACAATGTGTTGTATATGTCTTATCTGTAATTGGCATCAAGGTGTCAGACAGTAGTAAAGCCGGATTTTCCTGGGCTACAGCACATGTGCAGCATTAGGGCAGACTGGATCCAGCAGATGGAGCTTCTCTGTCTGATCTTTGGCTGAAGATAAAGTTTTCAAACTATGTTTAATTTTTTTTTAATTGCGAGGCACTAATTATTTTATTCTCATGACTATCATCTTCTAACATATTGAAATGAAAAGACACTATAGAATGTGTCAGGATCTGAGACACAGGGCTATAATTGAGTTAACATCTATGCTCTTTATTGCCAGCATTCAGCCTAAGATTACAAATTCACTGTCTACATTTATACAACCAAACCACACTGAGTCACTCAAAGCCGATAGCATCACAAAGGCAGTATTAATAAAGACACATCAGCAACACTTCTACTTATTGTGAAATATTTACTGAGAAAAATGAGATCAGCCTTCAAAGTGTTTGAAGAAGAAGAAAAAAAAAACTTCCTGCATCATCATGCCACAGGAAGATAACTACTGCAGCACACAGCTGACAGAAACTTGAAAGTCACTGGTTGGTGAAGAAACCTTTGTCTCTACAGTAGTATCATACAAACATTAAAAGATACAGAACACATTCTGTATTCTGCAATTTAAAATACAGTGCACAACAACACGGAATGACCAGCTGTTTTTGAGACACTGAAAAGGAAATATTTCCAAAAGAAATTACAGAAAACCTTGTCTACGAAACAAATCACACAGTCAGGGGTTTAAACAAAGCCAATGGGATTTTGATGAAATGGATATTATTTGCAGAAACGGAGGGGGGAGTAAAATGAATTGAGGAAAGAGATGGAGAGACATGTGAGTCAGTCAGGGAGAGAAGGAAGGAGGGCAACAGGATAAGTTTAGGGGGAAAGTTAGTGGCCCTGTGGGGGTTTCTTCAAGAGTTCAGCCTCTCTGGCTGGGGAAGGAAGGGGAGGAAAGGGAGGGGAGGCAACCTGGGTCAGCAGCAGTGGTATGGAATATGTGTAGATTAGATGTCTGAACTCAAACTTACCAGAGTCCTCCAAGACTCACTGGTTGCCAATAAGTGAAAAACTGATAGGGTTATTGGTCTGAGTTATAGCCTCAAATGCAGTAAAAAGAAATGTAAAAGAAAAAAAAATTTATGTCAGGAATGAGCAAGATTCCATAAATCTCCCAAAACCGAAGTGTGAACGCATGATATAAAATGATTGTGTTGCAGCGCAGCAGCTCACAGAACAACCATGGTAAACAACACTAATGTTACATAGACCATTTAAGCACCAGGGGGATTAGGCCAGTTTTCAGTTTCCAGGATGCTGCATGAAACTAGCAGGGAGGGAAAAAAATTAGACAGGAAGGAGACGAATTATGAGTGTGAGAAGAATGTAAATGATCATAACTGGACTTCAGGCAACAATGATTTGACCTATAACGCATCCACAAAGGAGAACATTCTTTTTTTTATTTATCACATAGAAATAGTCATTTTCATCAATTCACAGTTAGTGGTAGCAACTCTGATGGATAACAGTTTGTCATCTAACTTGGGTGCACTTCTTCCTGCTGCTGTAAAGCTTCCCTTTATGACCTGACAGCTGTATGAAGAAACACATAAAAACTGGTGATGCTGTTTACCGTTTGATGGAACAAAAAGAGCTATTATACGTGTGTCTGTTGCCGTGGTTGTGTGCGAGTGGGAGCTGCGCCCAAAATTTTGTGTTTGACTGCATGAGCCAGTGTGTTTCGGCTTGAAAAAATAAGCCAAACGTCTCGAGCAGTGGGGTAGAGTTTAGGTTAATAAGCACTGTAATGAAAGTCATTCAAAAGAAAAAAGCATGGTTTCTTTCACTGGGCAGGAAAAAGAGTGAAGTGTTAGACAGAGGAGGAGGAGGGCACTTTGTGTTTATGATGAGTGTAGCCAGCAGCACAGATTGACAGGAAATGCTGTCTTTTTTGCCTGCTGGGCTGTACCACTTGCATTGGTTTGACAGGGGGGAGGGGAAATGAATGTGCAGAGCTTACATACTCAAGCCATATTATATCTCCCATTGTAATCAGCTGTTTGCTTTAGCCTGGTCTATATCTGTCTGCTGCGCAACAGTTAGGACCAGTGATGGGCTTTTTTATTGACCAGAGACCGCCTATTGATTCCGCCTTGATTTACTGCTGCTGTTTCCTAAATTGAATTGTTCCCATCGATACGCAGAAAAGAAATTCATTAAAGAAGACTTGGGAATCCTACAAGCTGCCTAACAGTCATGACTTCTTTCACCTGCATCACTGTATCCCCGTGCAAAGTCTTGGCAGTTATAAATCACAAACAAGGTCAAGTGAACCTGTGAGAAGTGTGTCTAGCACATGGGGTGTTTGTATATCGGAGGTATTTGTCTGTGCAAATGCACTGCAGGGATTGAGCAAGGCAGCCCTCATTCATCACTGTTAAAGCACTTCCAGCGGGATAGACAGAAAGTACTGCGCCGTCCTCCGTTCCCTCGAGCAAGTCTGAGAGGAGGGAGAGATCTTACCCAGGCATCTGGTTTCTGGGTTTGAACACATCACAATGTTCTTTCTATCTCTCTCTCACACACACACACACTCTTTCTGTTTCTGACACACCAAGCCAGTGGCTGGACTTTTAATATGGTTATGATTAGAGATGGGAGGTGCAGAGGAGGGAGGAGAAAGGGGCTCCTATTTACTGCAGAAAAACTGGGGGAGGTGTTGTCCAGTGACAGAGAAGGCAGATCTGAACGGGAGATGGTGAGAAGGCATGTGTTTGTGTTTGTTTGCATTTGGGGCTGAAAGGAAAAAAACATGAAAGCAGCACAAACAAAGCACCAACACACGCACACACAAAGAATAAGAATAAAGTTTTGTCCTCCCCATGCAGCCTCTGCTGGGCAGCCCCTTCTCTCCTCTCTCTCTCTCCATCCCACCTCCCCCTAGGCTCCATTCTTTATCCCGCCTCCTCTGGCATTCTCTGCAACTCTCTCCTCCCCTCCCCTCTCAGAGCGTCATGCCTAGGCAGTTGGTTCGCTCCGCTGTGTCTGGGGCTCAGCAAGAAGCGTGAGAGGCTGTTATTTAGGTCTGTTACAGCAGTCGGGGGAGCAGCTCACCCAGGAGAGACGGTCAAAAAAGTCCAGCGAGCCAGAGTCACGCTCAGCTTAGCCCCGGCCAGGCAGGAACCAAATCTGCATTCCAGCCGAGACGGAAAGAGGGGGGAAACTCTGCATCTGCAGGAAAAGCACAGCACAGAGAGTGACAGCGAAAGATAAGTCAGTGAAGAGAGGGAAGGAAAGGTAACTGATAGCTGTTGCTTGCTGTGTTGTTGTCCCTGACTTGGTGAGTGACGTGAGCAGTGGCACCAGGACAGAGCACAGACAGAACTGATCCCGCTGTCAGATTTAATGTTAAGGGTGGGAGGGGGTACCATGTATGACTGTATGGAAGCTCTAGGAATGGGCCCTCGTCAGCTCTATGATGTCACCAGCCGTGGTGCGTGCATGCTGCGGAAAGCGAGCCCCTTCTTTCCTGGGTTGGACCCCTTCGCCTGGACAGGCAGTGCCAGTGTTCAGTGTAAGTGGCATCCTGTTTGATTTCTGGCACGACACAATCACATCTCTCTCTCCTTCTCTGTCTCTCTCTCTCTCTCTCTCTCTCTCTCTCTCTCTCTCACACACACACACACACACACACACACACACACACACACA
>JAVKLF010000152.1:11088839-11117254 GCA_034783495.1 Millerichthys robustus | reverse complement strand
CACACACACACACACACACACACACACACACACACACACACACACACACACACACACACACACACACACACACGAGAACAAACCTGACAGACATGCAGCCAGTCAGACAAGAACAAAGAATTAAAAATGAGTCAGGGATTGATGAGATGCCCTTTGTGTTGTTCTCTTAGAGAACTGACAGGACGAGCAGTGCCTTCTTTCAGTTACATTTTTATACACATTTGCATAGTCTAAATATCAAAAACGTTGATACATTATGTTTCTACATGCCCCTCTCAGGAAAGGCAATGAATAACTATGTGGCTTAAATCTGAGTTTCTCGTCAGCACTCTGACAGTCTCCGCCCAGATGAAGAGTTGGGCAACAAGTTGGGCGGTTGGTTGCCAAGCAAAAGTGAAAATTTCAGATGTGCATAATTGCTCCTCTGAATCACTCAAAGCAGAAGTTTCCCAGAATGACTTCGACCGCTGATATGACTCTGAGACTTTGTGCCACTTTAAGAGAGGCCACCAGTGTAAAACCTAAAAGGCTGCAAATCACTCAGACATCAGGAAGCCACAGCCTCTTACTTTACCGCTAATGGTTTGTTTTTCTGCATATCCTTATGTGTCATGGTTCTGGCTATAGTAGCATATTTTAGATTTAGTAAAACAAGAAAAATTAAGATAAAATTAGAGAACCAGCTGTACATATTTCAGCTATAATAAAGACAACAAGATTAAAACAAAGAGCTAATGCTTAGCTGTGGTTATTTATATGCTGAGCGTGCATTACTAATTGTGGGTGAGTTTACTCTTTCCAATAGAAGGCTTGCATTTACACACTTTGGTCTATGGTGCTTCCCCAAAGTACTAGAGTGAATACTACTGTTGTTGTTTACATTATCCTCCTTTTGCCTCACTTCCTCTGACAGAGCAGGGCCACAGCCACTGCTGGGCTACTTCTACTTTTGAAGGTTTCTATTGTTGTGGGGAGGAAGCAATTGCAATTGAACAAGTGCTGGTGGCCTTGCCAGAGACAGACAGGTGAGACCCAGGCTTACAGATGGTGAGAGGAAGTCTGAGAGGACGAGAAACAACTCGAGGATCAAAGAGTCAGGGTTTCCCTCGATGACTGTTCTGTCCCCACCTCGCCTGTCTGCCTGCTTCTCCTTTCCTGCCCAGTGAGCTGTCCTGTCTTCTTGACATGATCAATGGCTCAGGCCCGTGCTATATTGCCAGGTTTTGGGTTCACTCTGCAGTCACTGGAGGTGAGCGTTGTTCCTCTCTATCTTCTGGTGGGCAGATGACGAGTCAGCTGGAGCTCACCACAGGGCCACGGGGGCCACATTTTTTCCACAGATCTGCACCCTCTGTCTTGCTTTTTTCCTGCATGAGCTAAACATAAAAGGCCTTCAGTGAAATCATATTTCCTTGAATTTCCTCTCTCATTTTAATGTTCCCCTCCCTCAGGTTTGGCACAAGGATGTTAGATGGAAACTTTATTCGTCAGGTTCATTGGGGACGGGGATGTTGGCCTGTTTGAAGTCAACTTGTGTTTCTTGAGTTGACAAGGTTGTGTGGTGCAGGAAAGGAGGTGGAGTGGTGGGGGCACCAGCCGCCAAATGTTGGCTTGGCTGACTCCATCAAGAAAATATCAAAAAGCCCTTTATGAGGTGCTGTAAAGAAGAAAGGGTGTTTTGAGAGCCCCACCAGACTGCAGGTCTAATTCCACTTTTTTAAACGTGCCTTGAGGGTACTTGCTTATCCCACCTGCCTCCTTTGCTGCTCTGCTTATAGACCTTTTTTTGTGCAGAACTCTGTATGTTGGCAGGACTTTGTGTGCCATGTCATATTGTGTCATTTTGTAGAATCCAGAATTGTGTAATTAGCATCTCCATCTGCTATTGGCAAATGCCAAAATGTTTTTCATGTGTATGCATCATGGAAATTTACTTATAGGTTCACATCTGTTTCTGTACACGAACCTCTGATATTTATGACATAAAGTTGTAAATTTCTGGAAGAGTGTGTGTGTGTGTCCTGTTGTTTGGCTAATTTGGCTTGGCTTCACTTTTGCTTGTCAGTCTTGCTTTTCATACACTTTGTATCAATGAACACCTTAGTTTGGCCTCCTTACAGTTATGTGCATCGTTGTCTATAAAAGCCCACCTACTGAGCTTTTTGACAACTTGACAACTGTTAAAAGGTTTTGCTTTGGGACATGATAACTCACTCATCAGATCTTCTATCTAGCGTCCCTCTTTCTCATTTTAATTATTGTTTACTTATGTACCTCACACAGTAGAGACAGTAAAGAGCGTGTGACCTGTTAAAAAATAAGAGCACTCTGACGAAGGTGTAACACCAAGGGACGAAGAGAAGTGGCTACAAAAGCTGTGACAGAGATCCTCCGGAAAGACTGGTACTGAAAAGAGGAAGGAAGCGAGCATGCTGTGTGGGGCCTTGTAGCAGCAGAATCTGAGCGATGGCAGGAAGATGTGGGCAGAGAAACAGAGAGTTGAAGTGAAATGCGCTGGCACCTCTGACAAGGGTGTGGTACTTTCTTTTCCTCTCTCGTGAAGCCAAATTCTTCATGGAAACCTTTCAGTGTGTTTATGGTCATTCAGTTAGTTTCCTGCGATGCTGTCACCTCTGCCTCATTGTGGTGGGCCATGGGCATCTTCAAAGATCCTATCTAGTGTGCCAGGGATTTTGACAGCCGACTGTTCACCATCCTTTACCAATCTGGTGCCCGTCTGCTGCTAATATCTTTCCAGTACCCAGCCCCCCATTTTTTTTTTACAGTGAGCCCTACTGTTCCCTCTTCTTCCCTGCTCTGCCTCAATGTTTCTGAGCAGTTTCAGAATTTATCCGAAACACGGGAAGCACAATTTCCAAGTAAAATACTAATGTCAATGAAAGCTTAGCATTGCAAGCCAAAGATACATTTTAATTCTGTTTTAGGCATTTCCATACAATTGATAAAAAAGTACAGATAAGTGCAACGGAAAGTAGATCAGCAAATGTATGATGTAAAAAATGACACAATTTTTTAATGTAAACAGGGTTGCCATCATAGGTTTTCCATGAAACACAGGAAATGCATTGTCGTTTGCAGCTGAGCCTCCTGTAGTGATTATATTTTCTCTCACTTAATTTGTTTTCCATTTGAGGTTTGACTTGTGCTTTTGAAGTGTCATCTCATTGCACCAACTGCTTCTGCAGTTCTGCTAGAGAGTTTGCACCATTTAACTTTTAAAAATTGCATAACAGTAGTGGACGGAAACAGTGAATGGAAAGCATATGGTAGGTGATAAAAAAAAAAATCAAAAACCCATTCATACATACAAAAACAGCTCTGGACACAGATTGAACCATACACATACCTCTGAAACTGCATGTACTTAATGTTCTCAGACAGTAACAATTATTCCCTCTCACATGCCAGGTCACACTGAGTCACGTGGACAAAATTGTCAGGACTGTTGTGAAAGAGTTCTCGTTACTCGGGAGCTGCAAAGTCATGCTTCTACTTATATTTATATACTGTACATTAGAAAGACTCTTCTTTCCAGCTGGGTGAATAGCAAGAAGTTTTGATGTTACCAGAAAATTTTCAAACATTATCTTTTTCCAATTATGTCATTTTCTTCTTTATTTTATCCATGGATCCCAAAGGGGGGAGATTGATTGACTCGGTTAACTTGACCTAGAATTTCATGTAATTGACCCAGCTAAAGTCACCTTCAGCTGAACAGCTATTTCTGTCATATGCATTTTGAATCTAATGAGGTTGTGGAGAGTGATGTACTGAAAATCCCAATCAGACTGAAGCATCTAATGTTTGTGGGGCAGATGGTTGTGTGTGCATTAGTGTGTGAGAAACTGGAGGATTAGGTCTGGTCAGTGCAGCTGGGCCACTTGTCCACAGAGAGCCCTGCAACAAGGGATTAGGGTGTAAACTGATACTTAGCAGGAAGTGAACAGCGGCTATTGATAACAAAATTGTCTCGTTGTTTTACTTTTTATCCTCTTTACCTCTTCTCCCAACAAGTGCAGCCACCCACCTACTCCACTCATCTCATCTGTCCTTCGTCAGCTCTCTCTGGCCTCGGACAATGGATTGTCATGCAAATAGTAGCCCAGGCCTCGGAGCGCTGATAAGGAGGGCCTCTCATTTTACAGGGCTTTGTTTTCTAAACAGTGATGAGCTGAGTTGAAGAGACAGGGAAAAAGGGGTTTTGAGTGGTAGCCTGAATGGGCTCTCTTACTGTGGTGCCCCGGGGTAAATAATACTGGGGATTTGGATGGAAATGGCTGAATGACGCTCAGTCTGGGAGGTGGGTTCAGGAGTCATGTTCTCTGGCAGGAACCAGGCTCAACGTGTTGACAGAGCCTGATTTATTTTCTCTATCGCTGCTGTCTTGAGTTTTCTCCGGGATGGACTTTCTCTGTTTTGGGCTTTTTTTATCCTTTTAGACAGAGTCAGTCAATGTTTGTTACTTGACGCCACATATGGTTTGTCCTTTTGTAAAGGGGTTGTCAGCGCTTGGTCTGGAGCCTCATTTGCTGATGTTATTATTGCATAAACAGTGGTTCATGGCACGTTCAGAGGGTTTCTGCTCTCTCGTTGACCCCACTGCTTTGTTATATTCTGGCCAGGGAGACATGAGAACTGCTGTAGAAACATTCAGCGAGTGTAAACTTCAGGTTGTAGATTGATTTGCACATTTGGCTTCAGGATTGCTCTAAAAACTAATAGAAAACATATTTGCCTCCAGCAAAGAAAAAACTTTTAAAGGAGGAATTTGTATGGATTGTGAAGAGTCAAATAAAAAAATGTATATGAAAACCAGATGTTTTAGCAGCAGGCAATAAATTAAAAATGTCTAAAGCTTTCTGTTATAATCATTAATGAAGTTGTACTAGACCTAGCATAGCAGCTGTTGGAAAACTAGGGCTGATGATCAACTTGGTCTTGAACAAGACCTGCCCTTAGGAGCTGAACCCCACCCCCTCTTTGCTCTTCTTTCCATTTGCTTTTTTCCTTTTTAAAATCAAATTCTTTGTTTTACACCCCCCAGCTTTTTGAAGTCTCCCCTCTCTTGTAAAAGGAGGCCAAGCTGGTGGTGTTTGGGTGGGAGACAAAGAAGGAGGGGGATTGTAGGTTAAGTTTAAGGCAAGCCCTCTGTGCTTTCCATTGAAGGTGCTAGTGGGGGGAGGTGGGGGCAGTAAAAGTTAGAATTTTAGAGCCTCCCTGTTTTTCATTTTATGATTGGCCTTTTTTTATGGGCTGAGAGCTACAGCTGGCGGTGTGAATAGCTGCCCAAGGTGACCGAGTCCCAATAAAGTGTGGGCCAGCCGGGCTGGGGCCCTCCAGTCCAGCCATGGGACCGTCTTTATAGGCAGCCTTATGAGCTCAGGCCTCTGTTAAAACCTGGTAGGGCTGCACTGAGGAATTTAGGGCCAGGAAACAAGAGAAAAATAGGGGTTGTGTGTTACAGGTTGGTAGGATGCAGAGTTGGGGGTTAAAGTTAAAAGCTGACCAAGGGTGAAAGTATTATTATTTTTTAGGGGGGTTGTGTGAGCTAAAGAGTTTGTCCAGACAGGCATATGTGCCTAAGTTCTGGTCCCATACAACAGTTATTTTTGTCTTAGGGGAGCTATAAACCCCATACACATCTACAATGTGTGCAGTGTATGGAGTATTTACGTGGTTCTCTTTGTAACATAATGAAATGTAATATACCATAGCAAGTATGTGACATGAGGAGACATTGGCATTGCAGCTGGGTCTTAAGTTTGAATGTTTGAAGTGAAGCCTTACACCGTTCCTGTGAGCCTGTGTAGCTGTTCCATGGCTTTTCTGTGCGTTTTAGGACGTGTGTGTCTGATCAGTTTTGTCCCACAAGAAAAAAAAAAGATGTACCTTTAAATTTATGCTCAAATGTTTACCCCTTGGGTCCAGAATTTGGAAAGGAATCTGTCTCAGCTGTCATGTCTGAACACAGTTAGGCACACTGAAGCAAACATACCTGCATATTTATGTGCATTTTCTTTTCTTTTTCACTTTTGTAGCGGTGGAGACCCAGAGCACCAGTTCAGAGGAGATGGTACCCAGTTCTCCGTCTCCCCCTCCTCCACCTCGTGTCTACAAGCCTTGCTTTGTGTGCCAGGACAAGTCCTCAGGGTATCACTATGGGGTCAGCTCCTGTGAGGGCTGCAAGGTGAGGGGATAAAAAGAAAACTTCCACTGTGCTTTTAGCTCTTCTGTCTTAATTTATTGCATACATCTATTCAGTATTTTTTGTCAAGTAAAAAAAGGAAGAGCCTTGTTTGCAGTCTGCTCAAAGTTAAATGTCACATCCTTTGTTTGATAAGTATTCTAACCATTTTCTTTCTCTTGCATTCTCTTCTTTTGTCCTTCACATCCTGCTGCTTCAGGGCTTCTTCCGTCGCAGTATCCAGAAGAACATGGTGTACACCTGCCACAGAGACAAGAACTGCCAGATTAACAAGGTCACACGCAACCGCTGCCAGTACTGCAGGCTGCAGAAGTGCTTTGAGGTTGGCATGTCCAAAGAAGGTGAGCCCTACATGACCAAGAAGGTTGAAAGACTGAAATTTCCAACAGGGTTAATCACTTGCATCCACGTAAGACTTCATACTTGAGGTTGTTTAATCAGTTCCCTAATGTTCAGCCACAAACTCTGGGGAAACTACACAGCAGGAACACAGAAGCAGATGATGAGTCTTCCAGAGGGTGATCAGGGCGAGGCTGGGCACTGACACAATCATATGACTAATCGCTTTACAAAATGAATCTGACTTCCTGTTTCACCATAAAACCTAACCCCTCTGGCCAGCGAAACACACACTATGTTCATTTATGAGGACAACACAAAAAATTGCATGATTTGGAATCTTGACAAAGATATTTGCAACACCAGAATTCAAGAAGTTTGCAGAATCAACGACCCAAGCTATGTTCCCTCTTTATTTTGGACATCTGTATGTACAATAAGTGGCAGTATCTGGCTCTTTACAGAGCCCATGGGACATGTATGTGGGTGTAATGTTTGTGTGGGATGTGTGTTAGGACCGGGATCACATTGTGCCTCTGCTATTACTGGATATCCTGAAAGGAAGGAAAGTATGGGAGGCGGATGAGGGAGAGGAGGCAGTGCAGGAGAGAGTGGACTGGCTTATGTGCATTGGTGGATTGATAGATTGACATGAAAGATGATAAAAGAGAAATGCACACTCTCAATCCATTTAAAAGCAGCATCTGTCGCTTCTACGTTTTTGTGTTCTCTAGCTGCAGCATGTATGCAATAATAAGATATACCGAATATGCTGTACATATTATAAATATTTTGTTTGTGATCTGTAGGTTTTCTTAAAGAGATAAGCTTCTGCTGACTTTTCTTTTCCAACTGGTACAATCTTTGCTTTTATTTTTCTTAATGTAGCGGTGCGTAATGACAGAAACAAGAAGAAGAAGGATGTGAAGGAGGAGGTGGTGCTTCCTGAGAGCTATGAGCTAAGTGGAGAGCTTGAAGAGTTGGTTAATAAAGTGAGCAAAGCTCACCAAGAAACCTTTCCGTCACTTTGCCAGCTGGGAAAATACACCACCGTAAGTCACACAGGAAGTTGTACTTTTCATGTTAACTTGCAGAGTATGGAGTAGCATTCTCCACTCCACAAATTATACAATTACATTTACATTCACCTAAAAACTTCAAACAAAGTGGTAGCTTAACTAGTTGAGTTCTCCATTAAGCCTGCTTTGTGGTGTCTGACCAATTGATAAAACATGCAAATAAGCTTTTGTTTTTCAATTGAATAATGGAAAATGTAAATGTGTTGTAAGGCTCTGACACATTTAACATTGATGCAAACAGGGTTACACACTTCCTGTGGTACAACCTGCTAAGATGTGTGTATATGTGTGTATGTGTGATCAGAACTCCAGCTCAGACCACCGTGTTCAGCTGGATTTGGGACTTTGGGACAAGTTCAGCGAGCTCTCCACCAAATGCATCATCAAGATCGTAGAATTTGCAAAGCGGCTGCCAGGTTTCACCACCCTGACCATCGCTGACCAAATCACTCTGCTGAAGTCAGCCTGCCTGGACATCCTGGTATGGAAGCTTAAAAAAATGTCTTATGTCTTCTTCATTTCATTTTATTTAGAAATAAAGGTTTATGCTGAGATTATGTCGGTATCTGGTGGGCAAAGGTGGTAGTGCAGGGAAGTTTGTCCACTTAATACTGACACTCACTTTGAATTTCATCACTATCTTGTTTTACATTGTATTTCAATTGGTTCTCTTGAAATCTTTCACCTTCTTTTATTTGCAGATGCTGAGAATCTGCACACGCTACACTCCAGAACAGGACACTATGACATTCTCAGATGGCCTGACTTTAAACAGAACTCAGATGCACAACGCTGGCTTTGGACCTCTAACGGACCTGGTCTTTGCCTTTGCTGGTCAACTTCTGCCTCTGGAGATGGACGACACAGAAACTGGCCTCCTTAGTGCCATCTGCCTCATCTGTGGAGGTACTGCCGGTTCTGCATACACAACATTTTATCTATTTGCAGAAGAGGAAGTGAGTTATGTGAACTTGTTTTGTTTCTGCAAATGTGTTAGTACTTTCACAAGATTAGGGATCTTGTAAAATGCAATGTTTGATTTGTACAAATGTAAAGACAACTTAAAACATTTTTGGTCACTCATCAGACCGCAGTGATCTAGAGGAGCCTGAGAAAGTGGATAAGCTGCAAGAGCCTCTCCTTGAGGCTCTTAAGATCTATGCTCGTCGCAGACGCCCCAACAAACCCCACATGTTCCCTCGCATGCTGATGAAAATCACTGATCTGAGGGGGATCAGCACAAAGGGTCAGTTTTTTATTTAAAAAAACCTCAATGTCTAAAAACAGATAGATTTTTTTTGCCTTTGGTATCTTCATTTAGATTTCATTATCTCATTTAGCTTATCTTATTTAGATTTCTATAATACTGTAAAGATGCACCTGCTGATTAACTCCCAATGAATTCTGACTGTCTCCAGGTGCAGAGAGAGCTATCACTCTAAAGATGGAGATCCCAGGCCCAATGCCTCCTCTGATCAGGGAGATGCTTGAGAACCCAGAGGCCTTTGAAGACCAAACGGAAAGTAACAAAAGCATGCCGCCGCCACCACCACTGCCACCGCCGCCACCAGCAGCAGTTGTCGTGAAGCAGGAAGCTGAGGACGAGGATGACAGCTGGGTCACAGAAAACGGCAGCGAGCCATCGCCAGAAGAGGAGGACGAAGACGATGACGACGATCTGGGAGATGAGGAGCGAGACAGGGGCTCGGACAGTGACGGGGAGCCCTGGAGGGTTTCGGATAACTTGGATGGGTCGAGGAAAGGCCTTGCTGGGAGGGCGCAGTGAAGAGAACATTTCACGCACAGGCATAGTCATACAAGTTCTAGATGCAAGCATCTACACATAGAAAACACACGTAGACACACAGTACAACCTCACTCACTTTTCCACGTCCAAAAATGCTGGCCTCCCCCCCCCGACTCTGCTCTCCTTGCTGCATCACTGTGTCTTTGGAGCACAACAGGAGCCTTAAGTGTACAGACACCGTCTAACTCAGGCCACATGGTCCATGACTTGTAAACTGCAGAAAGGAAAAAAAACAAACATGAACTCCTGGCAAAGCCATGAGAGAAGTAAACATGACAAAAAATGGCAGAACCTCTTTGAAAAAGCAGAACATTACCTTTGTTTTCTTTATATTGTTGTTAATATCTGAATAGTGAAACAGCCAAACCAGACTCCAGAATTGAGCAGACAATTGCAACAAGCACATTATAACAAACGTACAGGGCAAAACCAAATTGTGTATGCTAACCTTTTGTTTTTAGGTGTTATTGCTTGTTAATTATTGTTTTTTTAGCTTATTTTTTTTCCTGAAGTTCCTGAAATAGTCCATGCATAGCTATATAATGTAATATTTTGTCTTTTAATGTGTTTGTTCTGGTTTTATATATGAATTCTTTTGGCAAGTTTTCCAGAGAAGATATTCTGAGAGAAAGAAAAGTCTTCCTTATCAGCTACAGATTCTTAGCTTCTCTGAGCATTTTTGCTCACGTGTGGATCTTTTTCGATAATCAACTCAGAGAGTTTCTATAATCGTTCATGTTGCATTGACAAAATCCGTTTCTGTTATCAGGGAGTTGGCATTTTTTTCTATTTTGATGTCGTTGTAGCCAACGTGTGGCATCAATGCAGGATGTATCTTTGTGCCAAAGTTAGGGAGGAAAGTTGTCTACAGAGCATGAATTTGACTTCTGGCAGGGACTCCAGCCACAATCAGGCAATACTAGCTCTACATGTATGCTTACAAGGAATACATGCACACACTCCTTACACTTCCTTCTGAAAGGCAACAGATGTGTGAGGACAGAGGTTTTGACTCATTTTTGTAGCACTTTTGTGATCCTTTGTTGAATTTAGGCACACTTCATATTTCATGAGTGAAGCCACCATTGCTGAGCATGTCAGAGCTGATGAGAACATCAGCATAAATACAATCAACCTTATATGGCTCCCAAATTATATTGGATGAATGCTCGTGTCACCTTAGACACAAACATCCACACATAGGTGCGTTGACACAAGGATTAAAGGCATATGCAAGCTGTAACAGGATTTTTGTTCTTTATTTTTTATGAAAGACATTTTGGATCAGACTCAGGGCTTTTCAGTGAGGACCAAACACTAGCTGCATTTTCCTAAGGCATGCTAGAATCAGGCAATATTTATGTGTTTTCTTAACTATGTGTGGATTCTCAAATCTCTGTGCGTACCTGAAAGGCAAACACGTCTGAAACACAGCTTGGATGTCAGCCTGACTCTCTTCAGGGGGACAGAGCGTCGTCATCTTTATCATTACCTGCCTCTGACTGCGATTGTGCTGGAATTCATGCAGCAAAAACGGCCTTCTCATCCCAAAAGCCATTATCTCATCTTTGTCTTCTTGTGTATATTTTTGATTCTTTTTAAGGAAAAAAAAACAGAGCAGAGGAATGTGTGTTCTCACTTCTTTATTGCCAAAATGTCACAGTGGGTGATCAGCTGGGAAAACAAGGCTGATCTGCAGTACAGATGTGTTCTTTTTCTGTCTCCGTTTGAAGCAATATTGAAGCAATATTCTCTTGCTTCTCAGTGAGACTTGTCTTCTGAATGTAGGCAGGTTTGGTGTGTGTGTGTGTGTGTGTTTGTGAGTGAGTGAGCGCATGAATGCTTTAACAGTCATCGAGGTGGACATCTTCGGCGTGGTGCTGTCACACAGACTCTTGTGTGATGATCTCATCTTATTGTGTTGGTAATGCTGGCAAACATTGAGATTATGTTGTCTTATGTACTATTTTTTTCCCTTTTTTTTGCCAACATGGCCTTCGTGTTGCCGATCATCTGTTTATGTCAACTGTTGTCATACAAAGAAAAGCCATATAAACAGTAAGAGGCACAATAAACTACTTTTGTGAGAGTGCTGGACTTTTTATTACGGTCTTCTTCCTGCAGAAAGAACATTTTAACTCATACCAACAGACTCCAGCCAGCTGTTACCTAGTTGTAGCAGCAGAGAGAGCTCTTGCTCTGTGACTCGGGGCTCTGCTGCGTGCAGCGATGTTCATTTCATGGAGGAGAGGAGCAGGGGTCTGTGAGATTAGGGTGGGAGGGGGGGGTGGGAAGCCACGACTAATAAATTACAGTCTCTTGCTGAACAAGGACATCAGATAAAAGGTCTGCTCCTAAGATTTGTTCTCACCTCTCTCAAAGTGAAGCACTTTTCCTCCAGTTTTATCTCAAGTTGTTAAAAAACTTTAAAAAGTTAATCTATTTTTTTTTACGTTTAGCAGAGAAAAGTGGATCTGAGAAGGATGGTTCAACAGAACAAAAAAAGTGTATGAAAGTTGGAATGAGATATATTTAGATTTTGTTGATAGATTACATTACATATCTGTGGTTAAAAAGCTCAGGGTAGCGTTCTTTTGCCTACATTTATATGTTGCAACAAACAAAAAAGCCTATTAAATTTGGTAATTATTGTATGTAGAGTGATGTGTCAAGAGTTTACGCAGAAAAAAGGAAAGTGATAGTTTCAGTCAGCTGTGTGATATTTCAGCTTGTTGGTGCAGCTCACTTAAACTTATAATAGTCTCGAAATGAAACTGGGTGGTGGTGGGGGGTGGGGGGGTGGGGCATATCAGAGCTACACACTCCACCCAGTGTTTAGTTGTGCAAACTTCACTTTCATCAAGTAAATGAATAATAATAAAATCCTATTCATTTTTCCTCACTGACCTTGTAAACATCAACCAAAATAATGCCTCTCTTGTCTATTTTCCCAAAGACTGACATCAGCCGCCTTATCTTCATCGTTCAGGAATCCTCTTAAGAAAAGGTCTGACAATTGTAAACACCTCTTCCTTTCAGGGCACCAATGTGGGGATACTAATTCCTCCCTTTGATTTTTATTAATAGAACACCGAAGAGAATCAGAGGAGGGCGATAAACCGAGATGAGATTCTATCAATTATACGATTGCTTTAATTAACTATCATTAAAGACAGATCAATAATGCCAGACTGGAATTAAAATAAGGCCCATACATTATACACTACTTTACAAGGAACAATCAAATTGCCTCATATACTGTGAACCCTTCAAGGTGTTGCCATGGCAACCTATAGGAGAGGCAGTTTTAAGGAGCCGGGTTAGATTTCTGAATGCACAGTCCTACATATTAGTGACACTTAAAATGGGATGAAAGAAGGGAACACAAATGAACTATAATTAATCAAGATTAAAACGTCTCTTTAATTTTACAGCTATATTCACAAAAATAGTAAAAAAAAAATAAATAAAATTTAAATAGGCCATGGATGCAGCACACCAAAGAAGCTCATTTGAATATTTAAAACCAGGCAGATTCTCTGTACTGAGCATGAGCAAGGCGCAGCGGTGCTTCAGTCAACACACAGGAGAGAAATGGATCAGCAGAGGCTGCAGCTCCTCAGAGAGTGATCAAGAAGATAAAGCTCGGAGAACCCAAGCGCTCCTAGCAGCAGTTAGGGAGGTAGAGTCTGGGATTGGAGTGGTGTGTGACCTGGGTTCTGAATTGATTTTAAAAATAAATAAATAAAATAAACTGGAGGCTTGCCTGGTGGAGTTAGAGACAGGGTCATGATGTCAAAGAGCGCATCATTTATTCTGTGCCTCCCTCCCTGGGTCAAAACAGACAAAAAGGACATCTTATGCATTTGCAGCGAATCGGTGGACGAGTTAGAAATCAGTCAAGGGAAGAAAGAAGAGGTGAAGGGAAGGTGAGAAACGTTTTCAAGTGCAAAGGCCATAAATTTAACACCTTCTCCTGTGCAAGGAGAAAGTCAAGACCAGCTATACCAGGGAAAGGGTAATTGAGAAAAGGAGGAGGAAATGAGTAACTTGGGTGAGAGGGAAAGGTGTGCCGAGCGGGCAGAGGGAATAAACAAAGGCATGTGCAGGAGGAGCACATAGGGGTGGCGATTTGGGGAAAGAGACGGCGTGCTGGACAGGACGGTGTTGGGAAGGCGTGTGGGTTGGTGTCATTAAAACTAGGAGATGTGCTCTGGCCTCTGGGTCTTCATATCTTTTACATTTCTAATTAAAAGAGATAAAGAGTGAGGGAGTCATCAATCCCACAGTGATTTCCCAGTTAAGGTTTTAGAGGGGGCTGTAAACTAGGCAGCCCGGCATTATTGATTTTATAATTAGCTATCGTCACCCCAGACTTAAGATGGGAGGGGCGTAGCAGAGGGGGGAGGAGTGCTTAAATGATAGAGCAGGACACTGCCCAAGGAGGGAGAAGGTGCAAGGATAAAGAGGCCAGCCATGAGGGAGGCCCGAAGATGAGTCCAGCAAAAACTCCTAATTTAGGAATGTATACAAAATAGGCAAAGAGCCATACTGTAAGAGCTATATAAGTGTAGGCGATGAAATTGGATAGTTAATTGTCAGTTAAATGTCAAGAGTTGATCCAAATATTGTAATATTTCTTGGCTAGACAAAAAAAAAAACACCCCACAACACATTAGGCCATATTGATGAATACCTTTATTACACTGAGCCACACCCAAATCTCCAGTACACGACTGAAAGGAAAACCCTTGGGATAACCTTCACACACAAAACTACACAAATAAATCATATATGGAGCTCTGCTGTTGCGTGACAGGGTGCTCTTTCAGTGGACTCAAGCAAACTAACAAATGAAAACTTTCTTAATGAACTGATCAATTGTTCTAAAGTGGGGTTCTGTGGCAAGGCTACGAACAAACAATGTCCGACCTGTTGTAGATAGCTGTATGACTGACCTCTGATTTGAGGATTATATCACGTTTTATTGCAATCAGCCATGGTAGCAACATACTGACTAAGAATTGTTGGACAGTACTGTGTGGAATTGATTTTATGGGACACAGGCTGAGAAAATGAAAAAATAAACCAGATATTACCGCAGCTATACCAATTTTTCATTCGTGAGTCATTTTATGAAACAGACTTTTATATCAGGGTTTGAATCTCAGTCTTTCCAAGTCAGAATTCTGACTTTGGGGGACGTTTTTGTTCTTCTGATCATACCAGATGTTCGCTCTTCAACATGTCAGAACTAAAACTATTTCTCTTAATTGAGGTTTTTCAAAAAGCTACCCACAACAGATACGATACTATCAGCCTTAACCTTTCAATAGAATCTTACTTTTTTGAGGCATATAGTTTGAGCATAAAAACAATCAAGGACTTTGTAGAATATATTTAACGTCCTTTCTTCTGAAAAAGACAAGTGCATTTTAAAATCTTCAACACTTTTCTGTATCCAGAACCAAATATGGAGGTTCAACAATAAAGTACAAAAGTGTGGAAATATCTCAAACTCATCTGATTTGAAAATCTTCTGTATATATTTTTTTCATCTTTTTAAACCATCTGGTATCAATCCCTTTCCTTAGCAATGATAATTTGCAGCAATTAATCCCAAATATTAAATTTAAGAAATATTCATCGGAGAATTTGAAAGCAGAGAGCATAAACATCCATAAAAACACACGTGAAATGATTTGACAAAACACAATTTTAGTAAGAAAAGTTAAGAAATTACACAACCGAGTATCAAGGTTTTATCTAAAAACCCCTCTTCTATTGTAAAAACAGGGGGCCAAAAAAAAAACAGCAAGAAAAACTGAGCAGCCAAGTTTTTATAGTTAATCATCTTCACTGCGGATGGAAAATTTAGTACGCTACATTGCACAAACTGAAACTAAACCTGAATATAGTTTACTCTCAGCATAACTCAAGTTAATTATAAATAGAAAACCATGAAAAATGCAAACAGTATTGATTTAAAGGTAGGCAACATGTTTTTATAGGGCAGTATAGCTCCAGGAGAAAAAATATATATAAGCTGTGTCAGGATATTTAAAGATTTTTTTTAACTCTTAGTTTACAACTTTAGGCCCAAATTTGAAACTGCATGAGTCTGATTTAAAATGTGTATATATAATTAACTGTAATAAAGTCTGAAGCTAAAAATGCAAATGAACATGAAGATCATTGGAACAGTTTTGAAATGCAACATCTTAAACAAAAACTAGAGCTGAACTAGAAAGCTTAGAAGAATCAGCTGTTTAATAGTGATATGCAGCTACTGATGCGCAAGACATCTGTCTTAACTGATATTATTAAGTTCAAAAAGCTTAATATTTCAAAGGAAAGTTCACCAAATCCCCTTTAACTGCATCTGCATGACAACAATCAATGTTGTAAACGAGAAAGTGCTCGTCAACTATTAGTTTGAGTAAATACAGGAGAAATAGGATGCCATAGACCTGCTTTAATGGAATATTGTTTTTAGCATGACTCTATATTTTGTGTTTCTTTATGCTGCCGTGAAAAGCGAGAATTTAGTGCTGGATTAAGAGTTTTGCTACAATTTTCCGTGGAGCCAGGTCTGAACAAAACATCATAATTACAGAGCCTGTCATGACTCCTAATCACAAACGCCATTAAAATGACACTGCGTCAGTCGTAAAGCTCGCCACAAAGCAATGATTCAACGACAACGACAACAACAACAAAAAAACATTCTGCTGCAGAGTGCAGACTCTTAAAACAATCACGAGAGCCTAAAAACATATCAACACAAAGTGAGCTACAGTCTTATGTAAGTCTGAAACATGATCTGCCAACACCGTCAAAACAATCAAGGTGACAACACAACAGTCTAAAGAGGAAAAAAAAAAGAGGCTGGCAGCAGATATAAAGTAATTGCATATTAACATTGTGTTTATGTGCTTGTTAGTCTCTTCCTGTTGTTGAGGCCGTGGCTGGAAGCCCTCTTGTCACCATAGCGAAGCGCCAGCCTGATCACTGTAGGAAAACACAAAGAAGTGTGTGTGAGAGTGTGTTAAGATCTTTAGAGACACACATTCTGGCTGAATAAGGAGGCTGAAGGAGCGGGTGAGTGGGAGAACGAGAGCCTTAACGATGCTGAAAATTGGCCTGTGACTGCGGTACACCCCTCAGGTAAATCATTGCTACAGCTTGCTGTCAAATCGTCTGTCCCCTTGTCCTCCCGTCATACCCCCCACCCTGAACGCTTCAACTCTGTCTCCAACCGTCTCCCCGCTTCACCCTGACTCAACTTCTTTTATGATCACATATTCAAAACTTCCATCTTGCAGCCATAGCTCCCCTGTCACTGTAAATAATGACTTGCATATGCTCGTGGGCATTTGCATGCTTCCAGTTCAGAGTGAAATCATTTCACTGTGAGGCCAGAGAAGCAAAGTAACACGGAACGTTTAGTCAACTACCGCGGCTTGGTTCCTCTTTAAACGAAAATTTATGCATTTGCAGTGCGATGAAATCTCAGTAAAAAAAAGAAAAAAACATCATAATTCTGACTCCCCTATATTTATTAAGTGAGCTGGTTTACTAATTACTTTGCAGTTCGATAAACTGGTGATAAACTTTTAAAGGTATGACAGGTTGCTGAAGTTTAAAATCAAATAGCATGGCAAAAAAAATATCTGCAAGCTTGTTTTTCATCCCATATACAGTTGATAATTCCAATCTCTGATTTTGAAAATGAGAAATTCACCTGGGTTCAAGTCTAATCATCTTATCTCTGTATGTTTAGTAACCCTGTAACTCTTTAAGGAAATTTTCTTTCATAGACTTTGAGTAAGGATGCATTAGAAAAAAACCACAACGTGCATTTGCAATAATATTGTTAAATATAGCACTGATATTAATTGCGAAATCATTACAATGATCCCTACTAATTCAGTGCTTTAGCGTAGAATGCATGGCACTTGGAAAATCATGGCATATGATTTACTACAATTAAAGTAATCTTTTGCAATATTCAAACAGCACATAATGAAATTGTTCTGGCAATATATTTTGTGCAGCCCTATTCTCAATGTCAGAAAGTTACTTTTCAGCCTTTTAGAGGATTCAACAGCAGTTTATAAAATGATAAAATCCTCTGTAAATTTAAATATTTTCTTGTGTTCATGAAATGAATATAGTGGTTAAAAAAGATGCTGTTATAATACTTGCATTGAAAGCCCTACCGCGTTTATGAAACATATCTTAGGTGTCACAAATAAACACGCAGAGAAATTAACTATAATTGCCATTTAAGACTTGTGCACTGATGTGCACTTAAAATTTTATTGTCCTCATCTCAAAGCTAGTTTTAACCTCTTTAAGGTTTTACTTCTTACTCTGAATATTTCAGTCTAATTTATAAGAGTAAGTAAAAACTTAAACCAAATCTAACCTTTAAGTCAAATCTTGAAAGTTAATTTAATGTTGAACGTCTATTTCTGCATTGGTTCTCATTAAACACATAAACACACACACGTCCTGAGTGTGTGTAATTGTTTACCTTCAGTGCATCTAAAATTCTGGGCATTTCTTCTTGGAGTTTGTGCCTGAGACAAGTGTCCTTGTACTCCGGCAACAGAAGTGCCATTTCCTCTCCAGGGCTTTTCCCTTCGCACTGAACTGGATCAAATTCCTCCTCCTACATACCAGAATAAAACAAACACACACACACACACACACACACGTAGCCATTTAACTCATATCTCCCCAGCAGCTATTACAGTCTAATAAGTTGCCAACTAGCGACCTAATTGCTTTCATGAGATAATGTCCACATCAAACGACCCACTGCCCGTGTTTAACTGGTGTACACTGCTATCAGCATGAAGCAATAGCTCATTTTCAGTATCACATATAATTAAACTGTGGTGACAATGAAAGGCTCTGATAGCGCGTCTCACCGAATCAGAGCTGTGTTCCAGACTGATGGCTGTGGCCTGGTGTGGCAGGGAGAGCGGGGCAGGCTGGTTGATGACCACCGCACTCCTGTCCATGTCCCGTGGGGAGGGCGGGGGGGTCGACAGGAGTAAGGAGTCAGGCTGGCCCTGCTCGCACAGGCCGTAGTGTCCCAGAGTTCTCGGTGAGTGGGCGATCTGTGACGCCTCCGGACTCCCGTCCTCAGAGTCGGATAAAGCAGCGTGCGGACCTCCTGCCAGAAAGATTGGTTGAGGGGGGTGGAAAGGCAGGGGGTGGGGGTCACTGTTCTTTTTGTCACAGAGCACTGCTCTTGTCACACGCAACGCGGGCCACACTGAACAGTATTTAGTGCCGCTCCCGACTGATGGCAGATAACACTTTTATTGTTCATATCTGCAGGGCGTCCGGTAGATTGATGTGCAGCTCAACTCACCTGTGGAGGCAATCGGCGCAACGTCCCACCTGGCAGTGGTCACAGTTCCCATCTTCTGCTCCAGCTGACAGATGTACTCCATCAACTCCTGCGGGAGAAATTACAAGGATCACATCACAAACTAGGGCGGGACTTTGCTCGTGACTTCAGCAGCCATCATCGTTAGAACCCTTACGATATCTGACACCTTCAAACCAAAGTCACATAAAGATGTTAAGACAATAAATACAAAAATACAACATTTGGTGTTATATAAATAGTACTGTCACAGTACACTAAAAATTTGAATTTTTGTTGTACTGGTTTTATGTGCTATCAACTGCCTGCCATGCTGTGGCTAATGCTGAAATGAAGCTAGGCACGGATTTTTAAAAATACTGATTCGTTTTTTGATTTTTACATTTGCCTGCATCTGGAAAATGTGAAACTGGTTAGCTAACAAAAACTCTCCAGGCACATTAACAGCCCCAGCACTGACTGCCCTGAAATCCACCATTTTATATTGCACTATAAACAATTTATACTGCGCAATAACAAGAGTGTAACAACAGAGAGAAGATTCCCAATACCTGGGATATTCACAGTACCAGTAAACCTGTTGTTGTAACAGTAAGCTTTAGCCTTAGGAATTTCTTTAAAATCAAAATGTTAAAAAAGAAGAAGATTCATTCCTTGACCTAATGGCAAACCCTTACAACAAATATGCCTAGTGCTAAAAAAAAATATGTCACATAAAATCAAAGTTTTCAGAACAGACTCAGCAAGCAGCAGAACTGTTTCTGACCCGTTTCTCTGCTTGTAGCAGCTCCTTCTCCTTCTGGGCCACTCTCAGGCTGGATTTCAGCTCTTGAAGCTCCCTTCGGCTTTCACTCAGTTGAACCT
Organism: Millerichthys robustus; assembly: GCA_034783495.1. NCBI lineage: Eukaryota > Metazoa > Chordata > Actinopteri > Cyprinodontiformes > Rivulidae > Millerichthys > Millerichthys robustus. The sequence goes on along the minus strand of JAVKLF010000152.1, from coordinate 11,097,533 downwards.
GGGGGCCAGATATATAAAAAAAAATCCACAATGGAATAAAATAAATCAAAACCGTTTCACAGATAATGTGACCAATGGGGTATAAATGATCACATAATCCCCGCCAGTTTGTGACTGTTGTTTCTATCAAGTCTGAGTGTGTGTTTTTGGCACAAAGCATCTGTCACATAAATAGCAAAAAAATAAAAAGTACACCTTCTTACCCGATTGCAGTCTTTCTCTCTTCCAAGCTCAACCTCCTGCTTCACTCTCTCCATCCGTTCCTCCTGCAGCTTCTCTTCCATCCTCTGAATCTCTGTGTTGAGTTTCTCCAAGCGCTTGTGGTCCATCTGTCAGAGCAACAGAAACACCATAAAACACTTTCTCTGCCAAGAACATATCCACCTAAGGCGGCGCGGTTGCAGCACAGTAATATTCCAACTCAAGTCAGGTTCCTAACTTTATTTAGATTTAACGTTCTGTGACAACACATTACCTCAGCAGAGCGCTGCAGATTTTCTCTTTCCTCCTCCCAGTGGGTGCTGTCTTTCCTCAGGGTCATGCTGACATCTGCGAGCTGAATGGCGAGCCGGGCAGCCTGGAGCTGGGCCTGGTGCAGTTCGGCCTGCCCGTGATCCCTCTGAGCCACCATGGCGCTGAGATCTCTCTTTAAACCCTCTGCGGTGCGCTCGCTCATGTGGAGACGCTCCCGCAGACTCCGCATCTCCTTCAGAGATGCTTCGCTCTCTGCCTGTTGATAAAGTAATATAAAAGCACGTAGCTGTAGGCGAGCTTTTTGCCTCCTAACAAAAAAGCCTCCCTTACTCTGAAACTGCTCATTTATTCATATATCGGTAATAAAATCTTGTCCTAACATAAGCAAATGAATTAAAAAATAATCAGTTTGTTGCCATTGTGCCCATGTTTAATGTTACAGATGACTGATAACTGTTTTTATTTACTGTAAAATTTTGTAACAGCTTATACATCAAGCTGTATATTAGATTTGATACAGTCCGAGGGGCTGTAGGCCTAAAAGGAAGGAGTCAACTTGTTATAAATAAAAGAAAAGTCATTTTGCAATGCTTAAGTTCTTACTCAGTAAGTACCATATTTTTCGGACTATAAGGCTTACCGGATCATCAGGGGCAATATCAATGGACGAGTCTATTTTCACCGAGCACGGTCAATTTTGGAGAAAATGTTAAGATTTGAAGTGCGCCTTATAGTCCAAAGAATATGGCACTCAGAACCAGCAAGTACCCAAACTGAGGTACTCGTACTCGCTTTGAGAAAAACAGGTATCAGGATGCCTCTAAAATACATTGAATGTTCTGAGAACAAATCGAAATAAGATAAGCCACAAACAAATACTACTTTCAGTACATTTTAAGATAAACTAACAATTAACTCTTACTTTGAATTACACAAAATGGCCTATTTCAGCAAATAAAAAGTCTCCCTTACGTCAGCCTAAACTAAATTAAATCACAGTCAACTAGAAAAATTGAGATCATGTCTTTCCATGACAAATGCCGTTTTGCAAATAAGACATATGTTATTTGTTTTACATAGGTCGCTAAACCCCTACTTGTGCACACTTGTACAGTTCATTAAAATGTCTGACCTCCTTCCTGTGGGCAGTGGTGAGTTTCTGTGTGAGGGTGGTGATGGTGTTCTGGAGCTGCAGGACGCTGGTGTCTCTCTGAGCGAGGGAGTTCCTGAGACTCTGAAACTCCTTAGACAGACTTCTGAGCTCAGCTTCTGTCTGTTCCAGCTTAGTCTAAGAGACAGACACAAACAGCCCAAATGGGAAAAGTTAAACAAGGAAAAAAGAGGAGGAAGCCAACATAAACAGGAGTTTTATTATACAATTACCTGCAGGCGCTTTCTTTCAATCTCCTCCTCTTTTCTCAAGCCGACAGCCCTTTTGGCTCTTTCCTTCATCCTGCATAAAACCTTTTGGTTATGGGCAATCAAATCTATTCATCGCCCTTATAAACTTCAAAAGAAAACCAGACAAACCTCTCCAACTCTGTCTCTCTTTCCACAGTTCTCTGTGTTAGAGTTCTGACGTCCTCCTCCAGCTCTCTTATTCGCACTTCGCTCGCCTCCTTGGCATTCATTAAAACAGCTTTCTCCAGAGCCATAGATTCTCCTAAAGCCTTCTCCTCCTGACAAAATAGAGACATGTTTTGACAATCATTAATAGTGACCTGTTTTAATATAATAGATGTGGCAACTTCCCCTGTTAAACAAAACGTGGGGAATCAGTATTAAAGCAGAAACTCTATAAGAGCAAAATACGGAAAACTCAAGCCTCATCCATCACCTTTTGCTTCCTCTCTACTTCCACAATTTTTTCTTGACTCTGTATCAGCTCCTCCTTCAGCCAGATGAGATCACGTTCCAGCCCCCTGTGCTGTCTGTCCCATGCCTCCTTTGCCCTCCTGTGCTCTTCTCGCTCTTCCGCCTTTTGCCTTTTTGCCACCTCCTGCTCGTGCAACAGCTCGGCGCGCTCCTGCAAACACTCCTGCAGCCGGCTCTGACATGGGACAGGAAAAACAAGTCTCTGTGTGAGAACTAAAACAATTTACTGAGGTACAGTTCACAGGATGCGTTTTCCACAAGCACTTATTATTATTACAACACTAAAAGCACACTGATCCAGTACCTCAGTAGGTTTGTTTATTGGTAATGCTCACCTGCAGCAGTTCGGCCCTGGGTATTACCAACAGCATGTCTGTACCTTCATCCTCTCCGTGGGACTCTTCCTCAAGAGTCACCAGATCTTCGAGTGGCTTTGGTGCACAAAATGTAAATTTGGAGCTCCAGGAGCACACCTCTCCTTTACAGTCAACATATACAAACTCATATTCTTGGGAGCTGGACTTGGGCAGGTAGGAGGCTAAAAAAACAAAACAAAAGTTACATTAAAAACAATTAACAACTTAATAAAGCGTGTATTTCCCATTTAAAAAATTCCAACGTTTTGCCAGACTGAGATTTTTGAAGATGATGATGACAGTTGATTTTCAGGCAAATTTTAAAGTGTAAGAATAAAAATATACAGTACAGATTGTACACAAAAACAGATAAAAAGACACAAGCTAAGCTAAGCTAATACTTGAAATGTAGTGAAGCTATTAAAAAAGGCTTTAATATTATTGCAGAAACAGAGCTGGTAGAAGTTTTATTTGTGGTTTTCATCACACCCTAACAGGCCAATATGTTGATGAGACATTCACCTTTAAAGCTGTCAAAGTATACAGTTTTCAATGTTTTTAAATTCATTTTTTTTGTATTTGGAAATAATGAGTAATGAATTTACCCCCTAAATATACACAATTCACTAACAACATGTAAAGTTGTTTGTTTACATTTACCAGAACTTTTTTTCCTGACCTTTACCTAGACATCTTCCCATAAGAAACGGGGCGGACAGCATGTTAAAGTTAGTGTTTTATCACTCTGCCATGCATGCTTCACACGTGCCCCTCACAGAGGAACCAGGCTTATCAGCTGCCCCTGACACATGGGACAAAGTGAACACTGTTATTTTCCAGTGAGCAGCGGCAGCCAGCACTGCAGGCGTTGAGCTTCTTTCTTTGTCATCTTCATTCCTCAACGCCCTGTTTACAGCAGAAAATAATTCCAATCTGTGTTAAAAAGCAGGCTAAGCTAGATATTTGTCCTCGGCACATGATGTTTTCTTTCTTCTTCAAGACAGAAACAACTAGCATCTTCCCACACTCTGCACAAGTTGCTAACCTTGTAAACAACAGACCAATTCATTTTGTGAAGGGTTTATGTGCTCTTAGAGACTTGGTAAAACTATGGAAAAGAAATCATGTTATGAATACCCTGGAACTGCACGCTGCAGTTGACGTCTGCACCCTCCTCGTAGTCAGCGGGGGCCAAGGCCCAAACAAATGTTTCATAGTCCTTCACTGATGTCCATCCCACCTGAAGAAGAAATTAAGCACATATTTATTACCTTGTAGATAAATCAACCTTGCCCTTGGATGAATTTTGTGACAGTTGTCGGGGCAACAGTACCTTGAAGAGTCCAATCCAGTCACTGCTGGCCCAGCTGTGCAGTGAGCTTATTGTGTAGTGACAATCCACTCGGCTCTGAGGGAAGTAAGTGCAGCCCACGTTCCTAAACTCCACTCTCCAAGACTTGTCCATAGCAACAACAACAAAAAAAAAAAACAAACAAAAGCCAGACTATATTGTTCCTAGGGGAAAAAGAAAAGGAAATAATATTTATTACAAAGTAAAGATACAAACTGACAAGATTGGTTAGCTGAGCTGACAGTGAAGTAGGTAAAAGGTGACAGCTGGTGAGCAAACATGAGCAAGCCAGGAGTCCGTGAATATTTATATGGTGTAATACAAAACCCTGACTGAGAGGACATTTGAGGAAAGGACACTAGAGCCTAAACCTCTCTGACAGGATGGGCTTTGAGCAACATGTCATTTTACACGTTTGTCACGCTGGCTATTTTGGTTAATGTAAAAATTACAATGCTTTATCACATGCAGTGTAAAGTGTCTGGGATCTCTAACATGAAAAATATTTCTGAAATCCCCGGCTGCAGCTGTCTACTTAGACAAAGCATTATTTAGCACCATGTTGGATGGAACTTAGATCAAATGTTCTGTGATATTGACAAAACCAAGCGAACAACAACAAAATCTTTTCAATAAAATACAAGTAAAAAATGACAATGCAGCTGAAGACTAACAGGACATGCAAGAAACTTTTTTTTATTTTTAAGTTTACACGTGCTTTTATTCTTAAATATATATATGACTTTACAGACTTCTAGTCATTTTAATGACAACACTTTATATTAAGGTGGTTTCATGTTTTCCATTTTACTAAAGCACTGAACTTCATTCTGTGTGAATTATATAGTTTACACTTACAGTTGGTAATCACAGAGCACAGTGAAATATTTACAGCAGCTTTCTGATGGTTCATATTACAAAGCACAAAATACTATGGCATGCCAGTCTATCATATAATAAACTGTTGTTTTTTTTCTTCCTTCAAAGCACATATCCATGGTTAAAACTGCTCCTAGTAAAAATGAACAGTTCAGCTATTCCAAATGTCATTCTTACAATTCACAAACAACACTTCAGATATATTAAACATTACTTGTCTTACGGTAAACAACATCAGTTTTCTGATTTTTGTGTATTAGGCTTTCAGCTACAGATTTCCACAAATACATTTTTCCAATCTAGAATGAACATTGTGAATATCTGAAATAGAAATCTTAGTAAAGAAATATTTCAGATTGATCCAAGTGATACAAGTAATAAGTTTAACCTTAAATGTACAAAATTTAAAAAAACTTCAGAAAGCTCCAACATGATAAAAAGTCATAAACGTGTAAAAATGACATAAAAGTTAATCAGTATTGATATTATGACAAGTTAGTGTCAAGTTAATATTCACTTTAAAATGCCAGCAATTAGAATAACCAGTAGGTAATAATCACAAATGTCTACAAATATATTCATTTTCAAAAGAAATTGTTAAAAACTAAGAGATGTATGGCAGTCAGTACTATTTATTGAAATACTTGTGTGATGTTTAATAACTCTGGTCCAACATTCAGTGATTGAATTAGGCTACCTCTTCATGTTCATCATGTAACTTGTAAGTTCTAAAGCATGCAGGATAGTGTCATCATTATACGATACAACGGCCTGCCATATCAAGGGCCTAACGCAGAGGCAGCACATGTCGAACAAACATTGAGCCACGCGCATGAGACAAGTTTATTCAAAGTGACGTGTGATGTCAGCCATTGCTGCAACTTAAATAGATACAGCTTTTGGTTTTATCATCGTCAGATTAGTTAGGGTGTCGCGAGCGCGAACAACAAGAATAATAAAACGGGACAATGAAGGATGTTGTTAAAACTACAAAAAAAATCTGCGCACGTTACCTTTTAGTCTTTTCAGAAGTATCTCATACCTTAAACTCCCCACTTTCTACAAACGAGGCTTGTATGTTTTTGATTAAGGCTCTATAGTCCGTATAAAAACCGAGACCAAAACGTCCCGGAGTGCAAAGGATATTCTCCTCGGGCTCAGCTCCTACAGTAACCCGAAACAATAACAAAAAACCCCAAGCAAAACACAAGCACGGCAGCTTTCACTCCACCGCGGCATTCTGGGAGCTGTTGTTCAGCACGCAGCTGGATTTAAGCTATAAAGTCACACTAAGAACTACAATCCCCATGATGAAGACAGGGTGGAAGCGAACCGCGGCACGTAACATGATGCTTCTCTTTTCAACAAGCGTCGTTTTTGGCGTCGACTAAGCAAACCCGATCCTCCAATGGAAATGTTTGCAATGAGGGAAACCAACCAATAGCAGCTGCAGCATTGGAATGGAGCTTTTTGAGCCTAATTTAACAGCATAAATGCCAATGTTTTTACCCCTTCTGTGGCCCAACAGTGAAGGCTATTAATATTTAAGGTATGTCAGTTCTTTGGGATTAGGCCACAGTCTGTATTATATTGTGTGCTTTTGTGTCTGTTAGCAAAATATCTCATGAAGGAATAGACACATTTTACAGAAACTCTTCGAAAGTGATCAATGGATGTTCATCTACAACTGATTACCTTTTGGAGTCAGCCCAATGCAAGATGGTTCGCCCCACTCAACTTACCTTAAGACACCAAAATGTCTATAGCTCAGTACAAATTACAGGCGTTGAGCTCAAATTTGATGTGGTAGTAGCTGAGCCTTGTTTCCAACATGTACTTTCAGCTCAACACATTGCAAAACATTTTTTTTGCTTAAAATGTTGGCATTAACTTTTGAAGTCAACTGTGTCTGCCAGTTAGCAAAATATCTCATAAACCACTGGACAGATTTTAATAAAGCATTTAGGAAACTATCATCTGATTTACAACTAAATAACTTTTGGAATTAAGCCAATGCAAGATGGTTGCCACGGCTAGTCGACATAAGCCAACACAAATTTAGGTATAATTCAGGTAACTTTAGCGGTATTGAGTTAAAATTACATGTGGTAGTAGCTGAGAGTCATTCACAACACATTCTCTAAAACTGACAACTTCCAATCTTGCATGAAATTGTTCCCAAACATATTTTAAATGGTTGCTCAAAATGTCTACAATCCTGTCTTTTCTCAACATAAGAATATTAATCTTAATTTAAATTTAAATTTGTAACCTGAAATGCAGCAGGAAATATGCATTCCTTCACAGAATGTCAAGCCTTTTAGTTTTCACCTGTTTTCTTTAATCCTGCAAAGAGTTCATTGTGTTACCCTTGTAAAGTGAAACTAATTTCAGAGCATTTCAGCCAATAACAGTCCATGTCTCAGATTTATTGGAGAATTTGGGTTTAATCTAGACAAATTTTCCAGGTAAATCAATAACCCCACTTTGTGGATGGTGGGCATCTCAACATCCCGTGTGGGGCTTTGCGACTTGGAGGGAAAAGGCATCAAGACAGTGATGATGTTGTGGAGCTGGACAGCAGATGGCAGTACACCATTTTTGAAAATTCAGTGCTTTAGCTTCAGTTTTTTTTAGCTGCAGACTTTATCTGTTTAGTCTCCAACACACAGCATGGCCTTCTAACACACTTGAGACCATCCAAAAGTCCTGTATACTGAATTAAGTAGTTATTTTGTCTTAAAACATTTTAGAAGAGTTGTGGCTGCTGTGTTAATTCTGAAATAATAATAATAATACAGACTTTGTTTTGAACTGATGTATTGATTTAAAATAAACCAATAATTCGCCTATTGGCTTTGTGATTACAAGAGAGAAAGTTGACGTCCTGCAGCCACTGAAAATAAAATTAGGGTCGACTATCTGTTTTGAGATGATCATAGCTTAAATAATGCCAATTCTTTATTATTGTCAGTGTTGACATTATAATATGGCCTGTAGCCTGCTTATTTATCTCTGCTTATTGATGAGTCAGTGCAGACACAGAGTACTTTAATCCCTCTCAATTAGTGAGCTCAGTTTGTCTAATTTAGTCTTTTGACAACACTATAAGTGTGTTTCATGTAATTTTATGCCGAAGGACAGTCAATGTTGAGACCCTATAAATTGAGTTTAAGTGGATTAATAGTGTGCTGAGCTTGTGTGAGCAAAGTGGTGAGGGAAGTAGTGTTTTCCTCTTTCAGTCGAATGATTAAATAGGTTGTATTGCAATGAATGTCTTATACAGTCGCAATTGTTTACAAGCGCGTTAAAAGTCTTCTTCATTTGAAATTGTAACAGTTGGATTGCTTCAATAATTATTCATAATGATTGCTTTGTTTTCTTTTTTTATTAAAATCTTTACTTGAGTCATTGTGAAAAGTCAGTAATGCAATGTCGTTAAAGAGTTATGATAACCATATATTCCCAGTACTGTTGGATTTGTTCCTCTTTTGCCAGTTGTTTGTTGGTTTGTGGTCATGCTCAAAGATAGCCCTAACTTTGAGAGGAAAGTAGAAGTTGCTGTAAAACACTGAGACACACTAGAGAATCAACTTAGAGGTGGATTGTCCATGAAACTGCTTGATCTTGACCTGAATGGCTGCTGTTATGGCTCCTCTGATTGTTATAACCTCAATCCCCAGACTCCACACACACACACACACACACACACACACACACACACACACACACACACACACACACACACACACACACACA
>JAVKLF010000152.1:11066315-11081315 GCA_034783495.1 Millerichthys robustus | reverse complement strand
ATATATTTTTTGTTCTTGAAATAAAAGAAAATCTCACAGTGGCTGCAGCTTATTTCATACTTTGTCAGGTAGCACTGCTGGAATATAATTGCCACAAGAATTGATAGTTTTATATCTAAAGGCATTTTGGTACAAGCTGAGTCTTCATCAAAATGGTTGTAATGAAGAAGGAAACTGTGCAACTCGACCCTGCAGCTATTTTGTGTTTTAACTTTTGTATAATGCCCTGAGTGTCTAGTTGACGTCACTGGCCGGGCGCGGGGGCTGGTAGCACTGAGAGGTGGTGTAAATGAATCATGTGAGAGTATCTATGCTTGTTGAACTAATAAATGCCTCCATTGTCTGATCTTTGACTCCAGTTTAATCTAGGGTCATTTGTTAATTAATTTGAATAGCCTTACATGCTCTGGTTCTACTTCAGTGGTTCTGGTAGTGTGATGTCATTCTGTACGGAGCATGCAGGCTGAAAGCTCTGAGGAATCAAGGTACTGATGAACATTTTCCTGCATTGACCCTCTGTTAAGATGATATAAAGAATAAAGTGATTGATTATATAGAGTTAGCAGTTCCAGCTGGGTGACGTTTATACTCTTCGTACGAAACTTACGTCTCCAAAGTTGCTGGCTATCTTCCGACTGGTGATCTCTGTGATTCTGTTGCTTTATGATCAGATGATGAAGATGCTCTCTGGTGGTGATCAGAGGTGTGCTAGGGTCTGTGCTGCCACCCCTAGTTAAGCTGAGGTACTGTAATGCAGTATCCATTTCCACAGCGTCCTACTTAGCAGTTCAGTCACATCGCATCTGTTTGTAACAGAGGGTGGTTCAACACATCAAACCTCACTGCATCACAGAGAACCATTGAATATGCACATTTTATGTAAAATGACTGACTCAGAATTGCTGTGTTTGAGCTTCTCTGCCCTTAATGGTTGTAGTTAATGTAAGGAATCAAAACTGTGAGTTCTTTAACTTAGATTACTTTTTAATGTGAGATGTTACCTATTAAAGTAGTTTGTGATTCATTTAAAAGCTTAATCTTCTCCAGTGCGCACATTGGTTCCTTACTCCTAACTTTATAGTTGCTCATCAGGTTTTGGCTTTAAGTAAAATGTTGAGGCTTTTAGACATTGCCAAAACACCTGAGTATAAACAGGAAGAGGTCTGATCTTGGCTGAATGACAGTGGTGTATCTGCTTTTATGCACAAAGCCAAACATCAGGGAATCATATCAGGACCTGGGATGCAGTTATAGTTGAAATGTTTAGCTTTTTAAAAGTCCTTGTTTTAAACTGTTTAACTTTTGCAAAGCCATGACATAAAAATGGCTCACACGTTTCTCATTCTTTTGATGAAACAGTTTTAAGGTTTTGCAGAAATTTTCAGGTTACATTTCATGGATCCTCCAGAAGTTCTCATATTTCTCATTGGAAACAACCACTAAATTCTGAAAAAGCCATTAATAAGAGGGTGAAGTTTAAAAAGTGTTGAACACGCTGCCATACACTGCTGTGGTTTGTTGTAGGGAGTGGTTTTTCCTTTCTTATAAAATCTTGGTGTAGTTACAACAGCATCTGCCAGGGGGCAGTCAAGCACACATATTGGGGCAGCACTGAACCACAGTCCTGTCACTGCAGACCCAGATTTTTTTGGTACTTTTTTAAAGCACAATTTCTGTTTCTGATCCATGTTGTAAATACCTAAATCTAAATAACAGTGTTTTAAATGTAAATAAATTAATATTCATTTAAATGTTGCAACATCTACCTGAAATGTGGAGACTAGCTAATTTAAAAATTATTTTGTAATTACGTTTTGATTGACAGGTCCCATTAATTATCACTTTGATAGTCATGTATTTTCCTTTTGGAAGTCGTAGCAATAAAGAGAGAAGAAGGAAAATGTTTTAAAAGAAGTTGTGCATTTTTCTACAAAGTTTAGGTGCCATTTGACGTCAAAGCATTTGAAAAAGGCCAAAAAACTAAGCACGATTTTGTTCACTCTTTGAAGTAAGCTTGCCAGCTGCAGTTCAGTGAATTTAAAATGTAGAGCTGTAATTTTTTACCAGTAAAACTGTTTAAATCATATATTTTATATCATTTCTCATATTCCTGCTTGACCCATTTATGTGCAACAAGAACAGATATTAGTTTTATATGTTATTGTAAATGCAGTTTTAAGTTATCGTGCATTTGTAAACTTTTCACTGAGTGTTTACAGAATGCCTGTTGTAATCTTATAAAATGAGTAAAATAATAATGAAAGACATAAAAAAATCAAATAATAAATCCTCACTGTAATTTTTAGTATTGCATTTAATACCACAAATATTGTGTGTTTATAAAATAACAAAAAATGCTTAATTGTTGCTATTTCCTTTTAGCACTTTTTACAGTTATAGTGAGATGGAATGTTTTGTAGTATTGCTCAGTTGGGACTTTGCAGAAAAATGAAATATGACTGCTTATTTGTTAGGTGATATAACATCCTTCATCCTTGGTTAAAACTTGGTTTTTAGGCTCAGTGCCACTTTCGTTTCCTTGGCCTTCCATAGAAGAAAAGTCATAAACTTTTTTTAAAGCTGCTGTGTTAAAAAGAACACCTGTAACTTGACACACAGACCTCTCTACCCAAATGCCAGTAGCAGCTTTGTGACACACGGGAATGATTGAATGGACAGTTTGTGTTCGTGTTTGTCCGTCTTGCAGTCGGGCATTCTCTCAAACAAAACATGCATTTGGACAACATCTGAATGGAGGAAGCCATTTTGGCTTGGTCTTATGTTTGCACAGGACTGGGATTGTGCAGCCGCTAGAGTGGGGGGATGGGTGGGCGAATGCAGCTACCCTGAAGACTCCTGTTAATGTTTTAGTCATTCTGGAGCCTCTGGGCTGGGAGACAGATTCAGTCAAAAAGCATTTGAGCACCCTCAGGTCCTCAGAGTGATTTACAACGTATTTGGACATCTGCAAAGAGCTCTTGCACCTAGACATACTCTCTCACTAAGGTTCTGTCTGCAGCTTTTTGCAGCAGTAAGCACTTGGAAATCTTTGTCATACTGAGTCACCTCAGAGGCATCCAAGGTGCAATTGCTTCCTGTCACCTTTTTGAATAGTTCCTCACTTAGTCACCGTGTGTGTTGCCTAATCGTTTTGATCAATTTTCAGACCACTCTGGCATCTGCCCCACCCTTTTAACCCTGTTCGTGAGACTTAGTGCTGGCGCTGCTACTTTACCTTCTTAACCCACTTCTTATTCACCAGCTGGACACATCGACCTGTTTGACAGGTGCTTGTCATTCTGCTCCTTATTGGGGGAAAAATTAAAACACATCTCTATCAGGAAAAGAAAAACTTCACAAAATATAATGGACACGACTTTATAGCGTGTTCATCCTCTGCACCAAAACAAGTGTAGACAACTGATAAGTGGTTATGAGTAGGTTATGTTACCGTGACAAGTTGTCTTTATGGCTTTGTTGCCTATGGCAGCCGCCCTGAATTGGCTGAAGAGGAGAGCGTTAGTGGTCATCAATAACAGGTCTGTGTGGTGTGGGTGGTGCAGGCTGTGTGGCATGTGTTTCAAGAAGTGATGGCCAGAGGCCCTCTGTCTCAGCTCAGAAAATATGGTATCATTAGCATCGGTGTCTCCATAACTGGGACTGTGGCTGAAGAGGCCCAAACCTATCTGGTATGCAGTGTTTAGGAGGCACACAGACGGGATAATTGCTGGGCAGAAACTGTCCACAGCTCCAGACTTTCAAGTGCTCTGTGCCTTTGAGCATTTTACACCCCAAGTGGCTGAATAGCCCTGGGGAGACAAGGTCTGTGTTGATTTATGGCAGGCCCTTAAGTCTTTTGTTTCTTAAGACCGAGGACAACTTAATAAGACACCAAAGTCTGAAAGTCAAGTCGGTGTTATCATTTATGGTTGCCTGTTTTTTTGTTGGACATGAGACCAGCTTGGCATTAAAGTAAACAGTTAATGAGCTTTATTCCTAACTGGTTTCATTTCATAACCACAGCATGTCTGTCGGTGATTAAACGCAAGAACAAAGTGTTCTGTTTGAGGAGGAGTGATATTTGGAATGCTGTCTGGGTAGCTACAGCTCAAAACTCTACATGTGTAAGGAAATAATCAATGATGATTAGCCGTGGAATGTTTCCACGGACATTTTCTAACAGCGATAGTTCACAAATCCCACACATTTGTTTGTTGCAAATAAACATATAAATGACATATAGGTTGTAGTGCTTTTGAAAAGAACCACACCAAATGACTTTAGCTCTCCAGCCAGTCCCTCTTTATTTATGATTATTGTAATAATGCACAAAAATCGGTGGTAATTAGTTCCACATGGTGCTCAGCCGGCGGTCCCATTTATTCATGTGTTGGCCGAGGCATATTTACAGTCAAATGTTACGTCTTGCCATGAAGGTATTTGTTGTTTTATTGTGTCCTTGAGGAGATGCCGCAGTGAGACAGAGTGGCTTTATGTGACTTCATTTCATAACTACATAAAATATTTTTTAAAAATATAGATAGCACCTTGTGGCAAAATATGGCAAATACAAAAAATACATCTTTTTTACACCTTTGATCTTTTGTGGAGTAACCCAAAACATTTTTTGAAAGCAAGTTACTGTTTTTAAGGGGGGGGGTCAAGACCTACATATATAGTTTGATATTCAGTTAACGATATATAAGAGCTCTGATGTTGTCAGTAAGAGTAAGTTGTAATTAAAAAATATACTGTTCTGGTTTTGTGTTGTACAAGTTCTTTTAAACAAGATAGACCCTCTGTTTGAGCTAACATGGCAGGAGCAACAATTTATCCACTGAGGACTTGGCTCAGATTAGATCTGGAATACTTATGAACAAACCCCTGCTTCGCCCTCTAAGGTATGACTCGAGGTGCAGCCAGCAGCCGTTGGTTGCCAGTGCTATAAATGCCCAGATGTCAGTACCTAAGCAAATCTAACATCAGGGAAAATAATTAAGATGAACAGAATCTCTAAAACACACATACACCAAAACAATCAGCATGCACTGAAATCTTAATACTGTATTTGTTTGACATTGTGCACTTATTGCACATTCTTCTGGAAGTTTTTAAATGTTTTGAATGTATCAAACGCTTTGGTGGAAAATTAGCAGTGGAACTCGTCTGTAACCCGACAGGAAGAAGTGACATAGACATTATGGCTGTTTAATTAAAGACTGCTCTGTGGCTAAATGTTGTATTTTAGTGCTTGGGAACATTGGAGACAGAACTGAAAGTTTTAATTGGAAGTATGGACACATTTCAACTACTGTTTGGGGGTATTTGTCATTGCTGTCATGTGATGTAAGATGTGATATAACAAAAATGATTTGTGTTAAAGAGGACTGAAAATGTCAAGGAGAAGCCATATTGTACAAAGTTGTAGTTACACGATCACAAGTATTAACAATTTGCAGTGGTGCATGCGTATATTTGTGCTGTTGTTCACAGGGGCATATTAAGGCTTCAGACATGGGTGTGTGCTCATGCAGACCTAGAAAACACTATGAAGTCAAGAAAAAACATCTGAAATGAAGAGAACGATAAAGACCTTGTCAAATAATTCTTAGTGGTTGAACCTCGAGAGGGACATCAATGGCACAAAGACGAAGATGCACCACAAAAGGGAGTTTTTGTTCACAGTTCACGTCTTTAAGGAGCTGTGCCAAATCTAATCATAAATAAACAGCCACCCTCCCACAAAAAGTTAAAACAAGGGTTTGGAGTAAAATCATTCCTAAATTTACAGGCTGAGTTCTATATACAGAAAATGACAGTAAGTGACTGTTAAACAAGATTAAAAAAACACTTTATTGACTGTAAAAGTTCTAGTAAAGACAACCTTTATTTTTGAGTTACGATGTGATGAAAAATCTGTGAAAAGCTACGGCTCATGAAATACCTATAACTACTCATAACGCAGCCTAAATTTTGTATAATAACTTTTGTTAGACCTACTTTTTAAAAGGACCACAAATTTAAACACATACTCTCTTTTACACACGTGTTAGTCAACTAATATTGATGCTAGGAGACTTTTCAAGTTCAGAAATGTCTCGTTGAGGTATGTTAAAATACAGATGTTATTATTGGGTTTATCTATCTTTAGCCAATTTTTGTCTCCCAAAGGTAACTCTTAATATTGCTCCTAATAATGACTTAAAATATAATTTACACGTTTGTTGATTTAGTTTGTTATGAAATTCTTTCCTAGTTTTTATTGTAAGAAAGTACCAATTGTGCAGTTTGGATGTATATTACACTATTTGTTACACTATTATCTGCAGCTGCAGTTTGGGAAGACAAAGTTGGATTTTTATACCAAGTATTTGGATTACAATGGCAACCAATAAGTATGTATGTGTGGGTAAAAGTAGATTTTGTTATTCATTTCCTGAATCTGTCTTAGTTTATTCTGTTTTTATCTTTGCGCATCATTTCATCTGTAAAAAACTCAGAAATAAGTTTTCTTGATTTATGTTTTTCACATACGTTTCACTCTTCTGTTCCCATTTCCAAGTGTGTGTGTGTGTTTTTAGGAAACCTGTCAGATTTTGATTGGTTGCATATCTTACTTGAAATGATAGCGTTTTTTGGTACAGTTGCCTAACTGTTATGTGGCCCTGAGGGTGATGAGATGTTCTGCTTGATGGTGTTTGTACTTGTGAATACCTCAAAGAAAAACCTGTTATCAGGATTACAACAGTTTGCATCTTAAAGTTTATTGCTTCTGCCTATCATTGAAATGTTTGTTTTTAAAGAAGATATATGATCTGAACTTGGACTTCACCTGGTTACAATTAGGTGTTGTATTTGAAAGATTATGTTTATAAAACAAAAACCTAATGCTGACAAAACTGATACAAATGGAGGATGGCCACAATCCAAACATGCCAAGTTAAGAAAATAAAACAAAAAAAGAATCCTATTTGACCTCCTTAAATGAAGATAATATACAAGATTTCTCCACTCTATCCTCAATGAGAACTAGAGGTTTAATAAATAAATTGTTTTCAAAACACTTTTTGACTTGTGTGTACTTATGCAATAAGTATCCTAAGCAAAAAATTAATATGTTTTGAAGTGTGGTTTAGTGAAGAACTTGTGAATAGTGTATGTCTTGCATGCAGCACTCTCAGTCTTTTCAGTTCAGGGGAAAAAATGAGTTGGTGTCTCACTGAGTTGCAACTAGTGAGGACTAGTTGGTGAGCTGTACTTGCAAGAGTCTTCAGTATTTTGAAATCTACACGATTCCTAACTTCCACATGTGGGTTCCCGAGGTGTGTCATTATCTCATTTAGGTTTTGAACATGTTCCAAACATTTGTGCTACAAATTTTCTTGTAAAATAGTCACAGAATTGTTGCAGGCATCTTGAACCCATCTCAGTTTTGTTGCAGGCGTCACCAATCCTTCTCATCTCACCTGGAAAACAGAAAACATTTTAGGTAAAATGTCCATGTATAAAAACCACGTTGATGATAAATAATCATTGTTGAAAAACTAATTGAAATCTGACTATCTTCATTTCAAAAGTGTGCTCCAGTAGATTATATTATAAAGCTACCAAGGTGGCACAACGAGGGAGGAGCTAGGAACAAAGAGTAAGCATGACCTCAAATACAAATTTGCAAGTAGTGCCACATGACCACAAGTTGCTCTGCATGTGGTCATGTGACTTGCTGATAACTTCACCGCAAACACAAATTTCAGTCAGATTACAGTAGATTTGTTTTGTTTCTTATAATTTTCTAACAAATTAGATTCGTCAGCCAGTCTCCAGAAGTTGCAGCTTAGTGAGAAACCATTTTTTAAAGTTTATTTTTAACATCTTCAGCTTAAAAAAGGGAATTCTTTAACTGTTTGGTCAAATGCCATGTCAATGAGTAATAAAAATATTATTAGACTAAACCTGCATCAGACAGTTAAATTCAACATAGTTTATTTTGCAGCAGTTTTACTCATAGAGGTTTTCATTCACAAAATATTGTGCAGCCAGTGCCTGCTTTTAGCTCAAAGCTTTCTACAGTATTTACAGCAATTATCTGCTCCACCTCGGAGTCTGATTCACCAAGTAAATGCAGGTAATTATATGATGGTGCAAACACGCCCATCCAATGAAGTGGGTGTGAGCAATTAGCTATCTTTTTAGATGAGATCACACTTGTCCTTGGTGCATGATTTAAGACTTTCTGTCACAAAAACTAAAGTGACATAGAAGCAAAACATTCTCACGTACTTTAGATGAGGCACTCCTCAAAGCTGCATTAAGTCATTGTAGGGGGTAATCAAGTTCAATATGACATTGCTAAATCAAAAAAAGATGTGGGTGATTTTAACTCGGGAATGTCCCTAGGTGTGAGTAAGTGAATAATAGTTTGTCTCTGTGTGTCCCTGTGATATAGTTGTGATTTGACCAGGGTCCCCACCTCCAGTGACTGATGGAGATAGACACCAGCTCCATCTGTGACCCGGAAAGGAGAAGTAGGTAAAGAAAACGAATGGGATTCACTCAAAGATTGCAGACACTAAAAACAATGTGAGTGGATACAACTGTTTGTTCGAGCCCATAAATATGTAATGTACTAATTAGTGACATGTTTTGTCAGAATAAACCAAAAGAGGAAAAAAAACAACTGCAAGGAATTTAGCTCCTGGTGATAAAAAGTAATATGAACGCCTCAGTGTGGTTTCAGTTAAAATGTCAGACTTGTTGTTGAGCTACTCAAATCATTCCTGACCCATTCCTGAATCATTCAATTGGTGCATGAGATTTCTTGCTAACAGACAAGCAAACAAACACTAGCAGTACATTCTTACCTGTTTTTTTGTTTTTTTTTTGCTTTTCAGTGTCAGGCTGTAATGAATTAGAAACCTGACACAGTACGGAAGCTTGGGGTGTGTCAGTTTATATCGAGACACTCCTGTAAATGCTTTAAAGATTGTTTGCATTTTTGTCTTGATGCAGTCACATTCAGCTTTGACAGGTAAACAGAACCTGTAGACAACATGGACAAAAACTCCCGAGCTTCAGTTTAACATCTGGAATGCAGGAGAGGTGTTCTTTCTCATTAACATGTCCAGGATAACACCATCTGTTCTAAACGAGCTCGACTCCTTCACTCCTGACTCTGTCTGCAGTCTGTCTGTTGAAAAGTCTCCACTCTGCTCCTTCAGCCATTTCTGGTGCATATCCATGTCTTTTTTTAATCTAAAAAAATAAAAAGAAAAGAAAAAGAATCTGAAATTTTCTCTTCATCGATGCACATTTGTTTTGACTCTTTTTAAAACACAGCTCCTTTTCAACTTATCTGAATATTAGACAATAACTTGGCATTATTCTGGCAAGAAAAGCTAATTCTATTGCTCCCATATGTAATCAACTTTCCCATTAACAGATCCTACAAGTGCCAGAACTTGCAGCTATCAGTAATACAGTTCTGCATCTAAACTAGTGTAGAAAAACTTTTCAAAACTTACTGTTTTCACAGAATAAGCTTAACAGAAAATCTCAAAAAGCCTAGACATGACAGGCCTCCACTCGAGAGAGAATGTGTAGAATGCGGCAGCAAAAATAAAGCAATGAAAAAATGAACATTACTCTTTAGTAATGCAGAATAATATAGAGCCATCCCATCATGTTAGCTGCAGTTCCTTTAGACTTCACATTCATTATGGTGATTGTGATTCATGCCTATGAAAGCAACAGACCAAGGCTAATTCTCTGATTGCCTGTTTACAGGACTCTGACACTTTTATAGATCTCCTAATACCATTACAAAGTATGACTTCAATAGAGGGACCTTCCTGCAGAACGGGAAACAAAAGGCTGTTTGCTTTCATTATTTGTGGTCGCAGTTGTGAAAATGAGTCTTTGTTGAGCCTGCCTTCACTTGTCATTTTGATTTTCAGCTTGTCAGTATTGATCAGACGAATTCATGCAAGCTTTTAAATGTATGTCGGCAAATAGTCTCAAATACATTTAAATAATATGGAAATAAATGTATACCATAAAGAAGTTATGAAGCTACTACTCCTGTCAATTGATTTTCCATCCAGAATTTGCAGGTGTTATTATTCTTATTTTGTTGATACTGGAATAAGATGATTCTATTTTTCTACAACAGTCCAGACTGTGGGAAGCAGGGGTGCAGAGGGTGCTGCAGCACCACATGATGACTGCAGGAGGACATGCATGTCCAAATACATTGTTAATGGAAACTGTTTTATTTTATTGCTCATACGTAGATAAGACAAAATACCACTACCTGTGTGCGTTAAATATTTCAGCGGCTAAAAAACTGAAATGTATAAAAACTATTGTAAAAAGCTGTTATAAGATAATATGGTGCATGTTAACACGTGTTTAAGCATGTCGATGGTAACACTTCATTTCACTGCACTGATGACACCAACTGCACCATCGCCACTCTAAGAAGCTACAGTCAGGCACAACATTTGGTAAACTTATATTACACACTGAGTTACTGCATGCAGTCCACTCCAATGGACAGAAAAAAAATTAAACTGATCATTTAAGACTGCTATGCCAGCATTTGAACATATGTCAAAATCATGCTGGAATAAAAGGAAAACCTGTACATTCACAGTGATCTATTCAACCCCCTCGCCTCAACATGTGCATCAGTTTATGTCAAAATTCATGGACTTTATTACTTTCAAAAAGGGAAAGATTACTGGAATGGAAACATCTGAAGTCTTTGTTAAAAAATTCAAAAAGAAATAAACTTTAACTTTTTTTCTTGTTCAACTGATATTGCTCACAAAAGAGGAATAATTTATTATTTAATAAGAAAATTGTTGTTTGTATCACTATATAAACTTATAGTTGTGCTATTTGAAGCATGAGTTATCATCAGTGAGACTAATGAATGTCTTCATATTATTTTATGCCAATATGAGGCATCTACTGGTCAATAAGTACCTAAACCAAAGTTCATGCCAAGCTACGGAAGAAATGAAGATATTTCATTTGTGCTAATATTGTTTACTTCATAGTGCAATAAAGTAATGACAAGGAAACAGCAAAGTCAAACAGCTTTATTTGCACATGTACGACTTTCCTCCTACTGCTTCCATAACTGAGATATTTGGAGCTGGACCAATAGACTGACCAACAGAGAGACATCGCCCTCCACAGATCTATACTGCCAGTGATACAGGGAAAAAAAACACAAGTGGCTGTCAGTCTCCATGGTGACACTTCATTTAGCTGCTTCACTGTAAGTGTGTTCCCATTTACAACATCAATAACTTGACAGCAGGAGGTTTTACAGCTCTGGTGTCAGTCTCCCCCATCAAAAAAAAAAAAAGGTAGATCGGAAAAATGGGTTTGTCGCCAAACATCAGCTCAGCAACACAGACTTGAAACTAAAATTCATTACAAAGCAGCTCAAAAAAGTCTTTTAGAAAAACAAATCCAAGAAAGGTGATAAAAATAGTAGGCACCTTTATGTCCAGCTTGTTGACAGTCAGGTTTTGTTTCTGTCTCGCTGAACAAACACAACGTTTGGTCAGTGAGCGACGTGGCTTTATGCTACTGTTCTTTTTTAAACAGCATGTTGCTTAGACAAATTTTATGTTTTGTACTATGAAGAATGTGTTTTTTGGGATGGATTATTGGGCACTGAGATTCTTGGAAACGGCTGCTGTTTGTGGTTTATGTTGTTTTGGTGTCTGCTGTGCCAAAACAATCCAGGAAATTATTTTGTTTGTGACTTATATCTTCACATTTTGCTTTATTGCCTTCAATCATTTAAGGCTTGATGCAAGCAGGTCACCTTAGACTTGATAAATATTTGGTCGGGATTTTTAACTGATGTTGTTTGTGCTGAACATCCAGGATGCCATCACCTTGCAGGTAGCTATTTAATCTAAAATTACATATTAAGTGCTTTAGAAACCTTTATATGCACAAGCAAAGTTAGAAATCACAGGATATACTGTGTAAAAGTGATCATTTCATAAAAATGCTCTAAATCAGTCTCAAACATTTATGTGGCTGCTGCACCCACCTAATTATTATTCCAGACCACGCTCGCTCCATAGTCGATGCCACTATCCAATGGTAGGCCACATTTTGGGCTACCAACAGCATCCCCATGTCCCAGTTTTTGTGAACATCCTTTGAACATGAGGCCCCAGTTTCCACCCACAGATGTGAAGATCTGCTGCCCGTCTGATGGCCTCTGAATCTGAGTAGTCTGGAAAAAGAAAACACTGAAAGAGATTTGTTTTTTTTATTCTGAGTATGCAATACTCAAGCATTAAGCATAACATGCTGACTTGAAGGCAGTTTGTTAGGAACGGTCTGTTTCTTATTCAATAGACATTTTCTAATCTAAATCATGTAGATTTTCAAGCTTATTAGTTGTTGAAATATTCTTTGTTTGTTGTTTTATTTACCTAATACTGTTAAAAAGGTCCCGAATAACAAAAATGTTGTCTCAAACATATCTAGGTATCACATGAGCCTGTGTCTTTAACACATGTTTGGAATTTGTTTAAGTTAGGCAAATTCTTAAAATGTAGTTTTTATATTTTCACCAACGTAAAGATTGACCTGAATGTAACAGTTTAAATATCGAATGAGGGAAATACTTTTTAAGAGTGTACATCTAAACAAATTTAAAGTTCTTCATGATCAAATGTTTTGTTTATTACTTTGTCAGATGCATCTAAAACTTTTTTTTTTTTTTCATAAAACCGATGTTAGCTAGAGGCACTCAGCCTTGCAGCTCTGAAAACTCACACCCTTATTTAAGCAAAAGAAGGAAAGGGGGTAAGAACTGTTTGACAAAGTGGGGGAGAAAAACCAGACAGGATTTATTTGTCTTGCAGCAATAAAATGGATGTAAAAATTGCTTGTAGTTCAAGTGTGTTGTCATGCAGCTGACTCAGCTAAACGTGGAACACAAGTTTGAGGTAAAACTCCGACACTTTATTTTATATCTTCTTATATATATGTATATACATATAAGAAGCAATATTAAAATGATTGTAAATCATGCAGGTAAACATTAAAACTGTACAAAAGTGTTATTTTCAAATGGTAAATATTGGTCTAAATAATATTTTTATTACTATGAGTAGATGATAATATTTTTTTTGTTGTTTCCCTAAATAAAATTCATGAACATATTAGAAAAATTCTGAATGAAACTGTGCTGGAAAATAAAACTTGATGTCTTTAACAAAGTAAATGTTTTCTTCTGTTGTTTTGTCAACTGAATCCATAAGTGATGAAACATTCTTCATTTTTTTCATTTCACTTTCTTTTTTAGCTGCTAGTAGCTAAACGTATTTTGCTTCATGAGGTTTTTTTTACATTAGATTTACAAAACGATATATATTTTCATCCTCACTTACTGTTTCTAACACAAATTGTGCTCATTTACAGTTGTGGCAGGAACACCTTGTTGTTTCATGGGTTCCCCTAATAATGGTGGAGCACGTGTCTTTCTGCAGACTGAGCAGATGTTCCAAAGAACAGAAGCTAAAATCACTGCTGCACAAAGGAAAAAATCATAATAACCAAACTATTTTCTTTACCTTTAGACAACTTATCCTATCTTATATTAACCTATCTGATAAAAAAAATTAATGAATCAAATTGTGTGCAATTGAAATAGAATTTAACGTGTTAACTTTGTCGTGTGTTATTTACTTCGTAAATAAACAAAGGACTCAACAGCCTGAGAGAAGTGATTCGACTAAATCTAGTTCTGTGTGTTTTGTACGGCCCTACAATCTGGATCTCCTCCTCGGAGTCGCAGCCGCACTTATAGTTCCAAGTTAGGACGTAGAGGACAAAGTCCGTTCTTAGACAGACATCAGTTTATATTAAAACAGTGATGGCCACCCAAAGGTTTCTGTAACAGTGTGACAGTGAGAATAATAAAAATGTTGTTGTTTTTCTAATTAAAAACAGCTTTATTATTATTTTCAATTTCTAACCTGCACTCTGAGATGACTTTATTTGTGAACTAATGCTATATTTTAATAAATTAAACTGAATTGCAATGCAAACTTTGATCATTGCTGCCACTTACTTTTAAAATGGGTGATGTTCGCCTTATTGACAGTTTGGATAATCAGTTTCAAACCTGTGAGTGTCTTCTTAGAGACGCTTCCCAACTCACATTCAAACACTTAAGTTCCAACAATAACATGTTTAGGCAATAACTAATAAAATGTAAGGTGGAAAAGCTCTTTGACGTGACTGTTTTATTTCTGTTAGAACTTGTGAAGCAAAGAGAAAAAAACCTGAAAAATAATCAGCTTATAAAAAAGTGTGTTCAGAATGTTTTTATCACATGCTTTCCTCAATGACACCTAAAAATATTATAAAATGAATAAAAAGATTTAAAGTACTATTATCTCTCTTTTTTTGATACCCAATGTGCCAAATGTCAAAGAAAATAAAAATAAACTTTGCATAATTTGCTTTGAGTGTCTCTGTCTCTGTTTTCAGCTTGGTCAGAACATCGATGAGAAAACTTTAAAAAGAAACAAACAAATAAAAAAAACCTACACTTTTGAACCACAGAAAGGATAATGCAGTAAAAATGGTTTCATTTTGAGCACCGTCTTTTCAGATAACTTCAGTGATGTTGTTGGAGCTTCTGAAAACAGCATGTTTTACAGAAACAACGATGACTGAAAGAGCTATTTGATCTGGAGTCTGCTGTTTGACAAAGAAAATGTTTAATAACATTCATGGGGGGAAAAAAATAAATATGTGCAACTGCTGCAGATGCATTTATTTTGAAAATACCTTTGCAGAAATGAGCCAGATGTAGCCATAATTCCTGATTTTGTGTTTAGCCTAATTTGAAGCTAAGTCTGTTGGATAATAAGTCAGCTTTTAAACCTGAGTGTTATTTTGGCAAAGTGTTACCCGCTCCACCTGCATGCTCAGTGACAGAAGACATCATTT
>JAVKLF010000152.1:10977068-10989200 GCA_034783495.1 Millerichthys robustus | reverse complement strand
TGTGTGTGTGTGTGTGTGTGTGTGTGTGTGTGTGTGTGTGTGTGTGTGTGTGTGTGTGTGTGTGTGTGTGTATGTGTTAATGCTGTAATGTGCAATGACCCTATGTTCTAAACTGAAGGTGCCTGGAGGCCCAGAAAAACTGAGATTGCCTGTCTGTCGATTGTAACCAATAAAGTCATTAACAGTATAAAAAAGTCCACCTGTCATTGCTTTCGTTTCTTTTATCTTCACCACACATGTCAATATATGCAAAATTATACATCTGAAATTGAAATAAAATTTATTTTCTGCAACAATTTCTCTTAATCCGTCGCTTGTTTTGGAGTCTCCAAAATTTCTCAGGCTGACAAACGCGCCCTGAAGTTAAAGGCCCCCATCATAAAACTTTATTGCCCCCTTTTCCACCTCTCCACAGGAACACACACTCTGCTTCCTGTTTTGTCAGGAAAGGAAGGGCCACACTAGCTTGTTAGAACAACACAAGGTGGACGCAAAAAATCTTACTTTGGCTTCCATTTCTGCAGCTACAAAAGGGACCGTGGCCAGTTTAATCACCATTACGTTGTAGTTAATGCAGCACTTCTAGGAGGAAATAAAACCACTTATGTCTGAATTCAGCAGGATAGCTTTAGTAGAAGGACGTATGACGCAGTTAAGCCCAAGGTTATGAAGTAATTCCTCTTTCTAGCACTCCTTAAAGAAATTAAAAGAAATCAACTCACCTCTCGAGCTAACAGGCTCACTTTGAGCTTCCTATCTGAAGCGGTCAACGCAGCGTCCACTTTCCCTGCGCTCTGCTCTAGGCCTAACCCTATAAGTGGACGATGCATTCACTCCCTTTTTGAATGTCTTTTCTTTTTTAAAGGGTATTTTTAAAGTTTACAAGGTTACATATGCCAATCGCCCCAAAGCAGGGCCTGTGAATGGTGCGCGGGGAGACCACGTGGTGTCATTTAAGTGGGTTTTATGGCCTGGAAGAGCTGACAAACCTTCGATATATACACATCATATATAATCTTAACTGTCCGGAATCGCAGCTGCCGGCTTCCCACTTATCGGAGGGAGAAAGGGCTCTTTGGCGAGTGAGGATGCAGTACTTTTCTCCGGACTGTGGAGTTCGGCGGTGTGGAGGTCGGAGAGCTGCTGCAGTAAGTTGCTTTTTAACTTTGACTACAGGCCCGCGACTGAGCCGTAAAATTAACCTTTTTTATATTTACCTAATCATGGTGTAGCTTTCAGTGCGCCACAGCTAAGCTCTAACGCTTTTATCTGCTCATAAATTTTTATAGAACTAGGATGCTTTGTAAAGAAAGTAAAAAAATGCGCAATGATTAAGGATATCTGCGTGGAAACACAGGAAACGCCCTTCATTATTGAAGTTGTTGTTTTGTTTATGAAACCAACAATTCTTTTTTGGATGTATTATTATTATTATTTTTGTTGCTAGAACATATATTTGAATGTTCTGAAAATAATTATTTACGCACCTTGCTGCAAGTTACGTCAGGTGGAGGAAAAAAAGAGAAAAAAAGAACGGAAAGTGATGAAAAGTTAAAATTGAGCCACAAGTATCAAAAAATCAGCTGGCGTCCTGCCCCCCACACCATCATCTACCCCCACCACTCTCTCTTTCTCTGTCTCGCACCCCCTCCCCCCGACACACACACACACACACACACTGTGGTTTGCTACTTAAAATTTGTTAATTAAAATCATGTTTTTTGCCTAAGTTCAAGTAAAGTACTATTAGGTTTGAAATTGTACTCGTGGCAAAAAAAAAAAACATGATTATGTTGTGATATTTTTAATATTGGTTTCTATTTTTAAATCTATCAAACGGTTGAGGAGAAATTACAGAGTTACCAATGATTTCATTTGTTGTTTATCTTTCTTTTTCTTGATGCTTTTGGATTAGGAGCTGCTTCCGTGTTATTTCAGGGTCACAGTTGGATCATGCAGACATGCAAATCAAGTTCAGTGAAAACAGCTTGATTGTAGACTTTATTTATCATTACTGATATTTATTTTAGCTGAGTTTCAGAGCATCAAGCAAACAGTCTCGCACGTGTCTTCTCACTCTCTGTTTTTCTTCAGCCGGGACACTAATCAGTTTGGACAATGTTGTATTTTGTCAAGATTTTATTTCACACATTTCTGTTGTTTCTTTGTTGGACAATATTACTTAAATGCATCAAAGTGAGCAGAATTTGTTGGGGAGATTCCTTGCAAAAATACATTTCCTAGCCTTAAGGGAGAGACTAGAACTAATGAGAAATTAGATGATTTTTGGTAAATTAAACGCAAATAAATAAATAAATAAATAAATAAATAAATAAATAAATAAATAAATAAATAAATAAATAAATAAATAAATAAATGGAAGCTGGTGCTTTCTGCTTATAGGTGTATACAGTGTTTCAGCGAATACTTAAATTTCATGCTTTCCTTTCGCTTTCTTTTCTTATTTACCGACATGATTAGTTTTAAAAATGTTTTTTTTGCAGGTTTCAGACGTTCAGGATCGATCGTGCACGCTCAATAGGGGGCACTGTGCAACACGCTCCTGAGTGACTCGTGCACTGTGGGGGCAACGTGTCTGAGCAGCCTGCAGCTCTTAAAATCGCTCCACAAATGTTGCCCCTCATTTTAGAAGCTTTTACTTAAAAATTCGAAGGGAGAAAAGGATCAAATTTCCAATGTTATAAATCTTTATAAACAGAAAACACGCCAAACTATGCTTTTGCTTCCTTAAAAAAATAAATGTAGACGTTACAGAGTGTTTAAGATTTTATTTAACTGTACAGTTAAGAGAAGTTTGAATATTCTCAGTGCTGAAAGTTCTGCTCAAACTAATCGTTGTAAAAGCGAAATAGTAAACATCCGTTTTCACTGCCATGTTCTAGCCTGTTGTATTCCTTTCTCTGACCTGTGGAGCTGACACGGCCATCTTTCACTCTGCAGAGGTCATTTCCGGGTGAGCACAGACTTCCCTTTGTCCAGGTCCAAAATAAGAGACAGAAAACTCCACAGTGTTGGAACACGACACGATTTTATTTATAATCTGAAAACAAACATATAATTTTCCTTCCCCCCCTGCATTGACTGTTCACTATAATTCATTAAAGTCTAGGGATTTTCTATTCATAGCACATTATGCAAGGAAATACCCCGATGCTTGTAAATTTAGCTTTTATGGCGTGAAAACGAGGCGTCCTAAATCGTGTCCTAGTTTTACAGGAGTCTACAGATGTCAAAGATTTAAGGACTTTTTTTTCCACTAGATAATACCGAAGATTACAAGCAAAAATATACATTATGTAGATTAAGAAGAACCAAACTTGCTATTTAATGCAAAATATTAAAACTAATTTTGTTTGTTTATAGTTTCACTGTGAATAAACAAAGGAAGGGAAAAGGGGAATTATTTAGCTTTAAAATATCTATAATAACTATGAGATTTATAAATAAAATTGAGAAAATCCATTTTTTTATCAGTTTATATTTTCATCAGTTTAATTGTTTGGATTGTTCTACAAAATTTGAATTCAGCAATTTAGTTTAAAAAAAATGTGTGTGTCAGACATACACACACACACACAAAGTAAATAATCACCCAAAATTAATTCAAGGATTTTAGCGATTTTATGATCTGATGCTTGTAGGATTTTTTTTATTAATAAAAAACGTTTTTGTTTTAAATTTTAAGTTTTTTGTTCTCAAGCACCAAAAATTTGATTTAAAAAATGTTTATACGGAATATTCTTAATCAAAAATTCATTTTCTCCTCTCGTTTCAGACACTTCGGGTCAAAATGAACGCGCCTGTGGATTTATCAGCAAGTGTGACGCATCGCCCTGACTTCAGTCCAAATCAAACCTTTAATCTCATCTTTTTTTCACGACGTTTTATTTTACTGCCTGAGTTGAAATATTTGCCTGTTAGTAAATATCCTAATCGGCGCGTCTTTAACGAATACAGTCTTTCAAAAGTTTAAACTAATATTAAAGCCTTTAACTTAAACGCAAAGCCCAGTCCTGTTGCAAACGTCTGCGGTCTAATGAAAAACCAGAGAGGTAAAAGAGTCGGTGTGTTGTTTATTTAAAGAGCCACAACATCGCAGTAAAAGCAAGCAGCGGTTTGTGTGGGAGAATCCGGTTTTCTAAAAAAATAAAAAATTAAACACCACAGCTCCCCTGGCTATATTGCCTTTCAAAACAGCATTCATATCCAAACAGTCTCCAGCCTGCCTCCCGCTTCTTCATTATTAAAACTTCTTTTTTATTTTAACTCGACCATCCAGCCCATAACGTTATTACACCTGGGGAGAGTAAACGTGGAAAGGCTATTAGGTTAAAGGGGTTTGATTAAAAGCGCATCTGAACCACTTTCATCAGGGAGCAGGACGAAGCTGCATCCAGGTCAGCTGGAACCACAGCGACATTATCCTTTATTTCTTGATTAATTCTGTTTACATATGTACACGTGTGAACATGCTTGTACATTTTAAGGTTGGGGGAGAAGGTGGAAGAAAGCTTAACAATCTCTCAAATGAACAAATGAAACATCAAATTGGGTCCGCCCGAGGCTCTCATTTTTTGTACTTTTACATTATAACTAGTTATCGAACTAGGTGCCCGATCTGAAAGCCATTTGTGGAAGGCAGGAAGAATTCATCGCTGTCCCTCCATCAATAATCCTTGGCAGTGAACTATTGGAGGCAGTCAAACGAGAGGGGTGAAACGCGGGTCAGGCTGTCTAACTAATATTAAAATGCGTTCGCCATGAGCGCGCGGGGCGAGGAGGGAGCGCGCGGGTGTGCGTTGCAGCTTTTTCACACCGGCTGGGTGCACAACAAATATCATGTATTTATGATGATGACAAAGCCAAAAGGAAGCCACTTCTGCTTCTGATTACTGCTTTTGGTTTTTCTCGTCCTTTCATTTTATTTTCCCCAGTTTTCTTGTCTTTGGATATTCTTAACAATAAAATCCTGCTGTACAGAATATACGAAAGGAATATGTAGACAAATAATGTTTTTTTTGCCACTGTTTGAAGTCCCATGTGCATCTCCACTGTAATCAATTCCATTGATTCACAAACTGAGCATGTTTGCTGTTTTTAATAACCTCGAAGCAGGTCACATGTCCGATATTGCATTTGTCATTCGAGGCTTTTCTCATTAGCTACCAGAGTGTCAGGAAGAAAGGTTACGGAGCGGTCAGTATGGTAATAGCGAGCAGAAGAAATGGTTGGGAACAAAAGAAACTTATTTTTCATCTGCGCTGTCACGCCGTCCTTTTGTATCTCCGCCGTGTTTGACTGAATATTCATATAGGAGCTACCTCAAAGGCACAGGGCTGAGAAAAGGCTCCCATTCTGTGTTTCCCTCTCTCTGTCTTTGTGTGTGTGTGTGTGTGTGTGTGTGTGTGTGTGTGTGTGTGTGTAGATGTGTGTGTGTGTGTGTGTGTGCATGCGTGTGCGTGTGTGTGTGTGTGTAGATGTGTGTGTAAAGATATATTTAGGCAAAAATAATAAACAATCAGGCTTTTGTTTGTCGCAGAATCCGCTTTTACGCACGGATTGCGACAGTATTTTATGATGACTTTTTATACATGCATGCCACTTCGACATGATAACATGCTTGTTTGCATCGATGCACGCCCCCCCTTCTCCTCCCCCGACAGATATCAACCTTCTGAAAGCCATTAGTTGTCTATATGTACCCTGTAGAACCGAATTTGCGTGCAGCACAAACAATCGCAAATACGTCTCTACAGGAATACATGGGCAACTGAAAGACCACGTGAACGGACTGCTCTGCCTCTGCTCCTCTACCCCCCTCCCCTTCCACTTCTATTCTTCTCTTGCTTTTTGCATGCACAAGCATCAGCGATGATAGCCCAGGCAGTACAGCGATGCAATAACACTGTCACAGAGTTTATCCATAATCCCACGCGCAGCCGTGACGATATGTTGTGTGTGCGCGCAGGCCACAGAGAGTGGGAGCCATGCGCGCGGCTACTACTGTGTCAGACCCTGTAAAACACGTTAGGAACCAGGGGTCGTTTAAAAGTGACTGATTTATGGCTTTTATTGCTCTATAAAACGCCTCTAACATCCTCGGCAGAGGTAATAGAAATGTCGCGAGCATTCTTTACAAACAGTGGAGCCAGAAATATGATATGCAGTTTCACATCGTTTTCAAACTTATTATGTAATTAAGGTGTGTGGAAATATAGCCCCAAGTCTGGTCTATATTGACCAAACTATTGCAGTACTTTTATACAGGCTCAAACACTTTTTTAAAATTATTATTATTATTATTATTATTATTATTATTATTATTATTATTATTATTATTATTATTGTTCTTGTTATTGTTATTATCATCTCAGGTTTCCTTGTCTCTGATCTGACTAAGTAAGATCATAATGGGAAGCCAACAGCACACGACATGTTTACACAGCCAGGCAGCATCAGTTTACAACATTAAAGCAGGCCACAAGCAGAGTGACTCATGCTCAGGGCTTCAGCCAGGATTAGCATGGAACATTTGAAAGCTGCTTCAACAAGCTGGGATGAGTTATTACCATGTATTTAGATGGTTGAAAGTGTTTAAAAAAACACACATGGCTAAAGGATAGCATAAATGTTTGTGAAAGCATTAGCTGCACATCATTTTGTGCATATTTTTGCATTAATCAGTTTTTAGATTTTAAAAGTTTCCCCGACCTTTTTTGATCTGACATATTTCTGCATGATTATGGAGATTGTTTGCTTGTTGTTTTTATGCCTTTAGAGATCAAATGTGCAGTGAATGGAAAGCAGGGTCTCTGTTTTATGGTTTTTGGTATACAATGCAGCCACAGAAAGAAGGGCAATGCAGCCAAGAGAAGCTCTTTTGTCAGAGAAAGTTAAGGGATGAAGAGTTTGGTAGAACAAACTATGCTACATGTATAATTTTCAGATAAATCTGTCTTGCTCAATAATACAACATTCTAGGCTGCAACAATAGCTATAATAAATAGTTAATAACTACAGTTCAGGTCTGACAATATTAATAGTCTGATGCTACCTATTCTTAAATCACAATTTCAATCTTGACTGATTGGGACAACTGAATGATGTTGAACTCTGTTGCAAAGTTTTCAGGTATCTGGTTTCACTGTTCCTAGATTAGTTAATTAGTTTATTTATGACAAACAAAAGTTGGCAGTATTATTTCTGCATCATCACATCATTTGAAATAAAATCCAAACTGTTGCAAAAAATGTTGTAAGAGCTTTTTTTATGTTTATTGACTTAGACAGACATTTTGATTTGTCTGCTTTGTTTTGTTGTAAGCCAAAGAATGATCATTATCATCTTATTTTGTGGCATCTAAATATTTTGAAGTGCTCTAATTTTGACCGCTGTGACAAACACAGCAGCTGCTGATAAAAACACCTGATATAGGAATTTATTTTTCATTATATCTGAAGTCCATTTTGTGCTCAAGAAATGAAAGGGTTATAAAGGTGGTAAGTTTATTGTCAGTTTTTAAAGGCTGTTTATTTTTTAACATATCTCTTGATGCCAACTCTAGTCTCATAAAGTAAATAATCAAACTAGTTTCAACATTTACCCTTATATCTCACTTTCTGACGCTAAGAATGTGTCTATTAAATATTTGCACTCTCTGAGGTTTAAGGAGTGAGTCTGGCAAGCAGCTGTAATTCTTAATGACTTGTAATCTGTTTCACAGCTGAACTGATGCTGATAAAGACTGCACTTTCATTCATTTGCAGGTAACCTTTTACCGAAGGTGTGCAAACAAACAAAATGATTGTTTCTCCATTGTTGTGCTTTATCCTTGGCGAACCATTGTCCCTTTGAATAATTGGGACGGGTGGATTTTTGCCTGTTTTGTTTTTTCCTTGGTCAGCAGCTACTAGTTTTGTCCCCAAGATCAATTGCCTTGGTAACAAAACCAGAAAGGGGGGAGGGAGAGGAGCGGAGAGGGAGGTAAGGGAGAAGGAGGGAGAGGGAGAGAGACCCAGGCAGAAAGGAGGAGGAGAGAGAGCTTTGTGCCCACAATGGCGACTGTAGGTATGCTAAATACCTCTGGTTCCTTATCCGGGAACTACCTCTTACTCTGCCATTGGGCCACTGGGTCACGTGGTTAAAGTAACTTTACAGGGCTGCTCGCAAGTAGGAGGGCTTTATGGAGCAGAAAAACGACAAAGCTAGAAAAATTATTTTCCACTCCAGAAATTAATGATCATGAGCTCGTATTTGATGGAGTCTAACTACATTGATCCGAAATTTCCTCCATGCGAGGAATATTCGCAAAACAACTACATCCCCGAGCACAGTCCAGAATATTACAGCCGCGCGAGGGACACTGGCT
The DNA here is from genome assembly GCA_034783495.1 of Millerichthys robustus. NCBI lineage: Eukaryota > Metazoa > Chordata > Actinopteri > Cyprinodontiformes > Rivulidae > Millerichthys > Millerichthys robustus. Next base: position 10,980,811 of record JAVKLF010000152.1, on the reverse strand, counting down.
ACCAGCACCACCACCAGGAGTTATATCCTCCTCCGCGGGCGAGCTACCAAGACCGCCAGTATAACTGTGCAAGCATCCCCGAGCCCGACACGCCACGGGGACACGGAATACCCCACTCTGCGCACCTGCTGACAGGAAAGGGGCAACCTGCGTCATGTGAAACCCCACAGTTGTCCATGTCCCCCGCCACCCCACCGGCCGCAGCCTCCGCCTGCAACCAAGCCACCCCGGAGCATCCCAACAGCACAGCCTCCTCCAAACAGCCTGTGGTGTACCCGTGGATGAAGAAAATTCATGTCAGCACTGGTAGGCAACTTGTGTGTTTATGTTCCCCCTGCACTCCTCGTGCTCCTCTCTCCCTCTGCCTCCCTTTATCAGCCCCTCTGACTCCCATCTCGTTGCCAGCCCCTGCTCCGATAGCAGGGAAGCCTTTGAAATGGCACAATTGAGGCGGATTTACGACTCGGCATTGGTAATTACACCCACCATAAATTTTATAGCCGAGGTATACTCAGGGCAGCCGTATCACCATGTGGCTTCTGCTGTTATGTATTGCGCGATAGAGAGAGAGAGAGAGGGGGGAGAAATGAATAAGAAAGGGGAGAAAAAAAAACCAGCTTTGTGATCTTGCATTAATAATTTAGATCATAGTTGGATGTGAGTGTCCTCACATTAACGCTAAGAAGTTCTTAACTTCCCATTTAAATTTCTCAAACAACCAAACATTCATGTCCAATAAATCTTTCTAGCCATATCTCAGCTGAGGCCATTCTTGTTTACCCCTCCTTTTTTTTCTTCCTCCCTTCTCTGTCTCCCTTTCTCTCCTCTTTTTTGCCTTTCCCCAGTGAACTCTGGTTACAATGGGACGGAGCCAAAACGGTCTAGGACAGCATACACCCGGCAGCAGGTCTTAGAACTGGAGAAGGAATTCCACTATAACCGCTATTTAACCCGGCGGAGGCGCATCGAGATCGCGCACACCCTGGTTCTCTCCGAGCGACAGATTAAAATCTGGTTTCAGAACCGCAGGATGAAATGGAAAAAGGACCACAGGCTCCCGAACACCAAAGTGAGATCCTCCTCGTCCTCCTCCGGGTCCAACACTAGCTCAGCAGCCGGCGGAGTCGCCACTGCCTCGGCCAATAACACTGGGGCCCCCGACGAACTCACCGGAGCTCAGCATGGCGAGGATATTACCAGGTTATAAAAAAGAAAAAAACAAACAAAAAAAGAAAACAACGACTGAAAACCCACACCTGGGTTAGACGAAGAACTGATTATTTATAGAACAATTATATATTTTGTTTTCGTAGCTATCTTGTGCGGTTTCCTTTAAGTCCAAAGTTATATAAAATGCATGTTATATAGCATGGATTATTGCGAATACCAATGGATTATTTTTACGTGATACAGGGTTTAATTTATTTGAATTTCACTAATGTTTTTTTTATTATAAAAATGCTCTGAACGAAGGAGGAAAAGTAGGAAAAAAATAATATACGTTTTATCCAAATGTTATTGTGGGCCATTGTTTTTTTTTTTGTTTTTTTTTTGCCCTGCTGTCCAAGGTAAAAATGCACAATCTATTTATTTCAAACAACACTGGAAGGATATCATTAAAAAATAATTATTTTTGGTATAGAAGGGGAGAAAGAAGAAGCTTGAACGCACCATTGATTCTGAACATGTATGTTTAGGATGACAATAATGTGTGAATTACCTCGTGTATTTCAAGAAAACAGGATTTAAAAAAAAATTCTGCAGTTTTTAGTTCTTTCTCTGTGGTGTTGATGTTGTGTTTAGAGACCGTTGAAAAGCAGATTATTGTGAAATGCAATAAACGGAGTTTTAGTGTACTTGTGCTAATCATATTGGTCAATAAAACAGTGAGTGTCTACTAGTTTTACATATGTATGGTGGAAGTTCATTTTAGGTGAGCTGAGGTCTTTTTTTCCTGTAGATTGGAGGGTCCTGTGCAAAATTGGTGACATATTTTGGTTTGTCAATCCAGCAGCTTTTTAATTTTTTTTGGCGCACTCACAGACATGGTGTGCGTGCCCTAATGTGTGTGTAGAAGCGTGTGTTTGTGTAAAGATTCATTTATAACGAATGGAAGTTGTTTCCCCTAAAAAATATATGAAAAAAGAAGTAGCTGTACATTACTGCAACCTCATCAGTCTGAAGGGCATTCAATTAACGCCACAGACCGAGGCCCTCCAGTCCACACTGCACTGCCTCTGCCAGTGACACAAATGAAGCTTTTGCTTTACTTTCTTCAACGTAAAAGCGCATGCTGTTAATAGAGACTACATTTGTAATGTGTTACAGATGATAGATTCTTGTAAAATACCCATTTTGTAACAAATAGTTGCCCTGCTTTTTCTACAGCACTATTGCCATGTGACTGGGTCTTCACATGTGAAATAAAAGAAAAATAATGTGAATTAAAAGAGTCGTGAACCATAGACTTAATGTAAAGCATGTTGTGGTTTTAGAAAGTCACTATAGCTGACCTTTGTGAGCAGGTTTTGTAGCATTGGCATGGTGGAGGTTGTGTGTGTGTGTGTGTGTGTGTTAGTGTTCAGTCAGTTCAGTCCTTCATGCAGCAACAGCTCCTGTCTTTCTTTTTTTTTTTACATGCCATCATGTCTTTCATCGTGCAGGAGGACTGAAACACACCAGGACAGTTTATGGGACAGTAAAAAAAAAAAAAATCTAAAAAAAAAAAAAATGCATCCAAAATTCCTGTCTGACTGAATTGCACAAGATTGGGGTTTTAATCACAGTTTCTTTGGACAAATGAAGTTTAAGGATGAGTCAAACCCAGAGACGCGCAAGAATTTGATAGATTATTGAAACTGTGACATGAATGGCTCCTATAAAATGCCTGGCCTAGTGGGAGGCAAAACAACACAAAGGGAAGAGTTATTCAGCACCATCAATCTTGCAGAGCTTTGTGTTGTGTTCTGGAAAACAGCCCTGATGATGGCCAGATTTGATAACATCAAAAAATCATGTACCAGGTTGAAATCTACTCACCCCACCCCCCACACCAAACAAACCCTTTTTCCACAGATGTGAGAGATCGAAACTGGACCCTTTAAACGGGTCAGTTTATACAGGACCGCAGATGTTTTTTTTAACCTGCTTTTAGAAGGAGGGGGAGACTTGTCTTTGGAGTAGAATGGTGGGTGAGACGCGGCGCTGAAAAATGAATCGAGAAGCCTTTATGTTGCTGGACAGATTGGAGAAATTAATGTGCTCCGCCACAGTCTCAGCATCCCTCCAGCCCCCTTTTTCCCCCCCTCGGCCCTGTCGCCTCCATGTCGCGAGGCTGAAAAGGTGCTTCATTGAAGTTTTGGGGGAAGCAAAATGAGAGAAGGCCGAGTTCACCTCGAGGACACATTTTCTGTCCCATTAGGCTCATTTCAGTCTGGATGGTCGACCTCTTCCACCCTGTGACCTGACTCTCTCTCTGTCCGTGTACCTTCTGTGTGCACCCGCGCTGGTCCTGCATGGTCCCCCACCGACCACTGGCCCAGGCTGTCTTTGTGAACTTTTTCTGCGTTGTGCCAAAATGGGGGGAGAGGAGAGATCCAGCGGCGGGGGGCATCATCGAATGTCCTGCTCCCCTTTTGTTAAACAGGGTGACATCGGACAGTGCTGACACCCCAACACACACACACACACACACACACACACACACACACACACACACACACACACACACACACACACACACA
>JAVKLF010000152.1:10959702-10972733 GCA_034783495.1 Millerichthys robustus | reverse complement strand
ATAATAATAATAATAATAATAATAATAATAATAATAATAATAATAATAATAATAATAATAATAATAATAATAATTTGCTATCATTTGACAATAATTTGGGTTACATTTTACATTTTTTAAAGTGATCTTTTAATACTACATTAAATATACATTATTACAAAATTTGTGTTATTTTTGGAAATACAAAAGAAATAGCGAGTTAAAATATAGCCACTGCTCTTTAGCTCATAAAAATCCTTGTGGACTTGTGACTCCAGAAGGCGCGTGCAGGTAAAAGCTCAGTGACGGTGGCAGCATGGGGGTGAAACGTGAAAGAAAGGGAGCAAGGCTCTTCTCCTTCTGCAGCCCTGAGTGCGTAATCCATCACTTCTGAGACATCTAAAGAGGGTTTTCTAGACAGCTTTGTTGCAATGAAACACCACTAAGAACTTGGGCTGTATGTGTGTGAAGCTTGATTCAACAAAGATTGATCCTCGCGTGCAAAATACGTATAACAGTCCTCTGGAAGAGGTTCACTTTTGTATTCATTTCTTTTTTGTATTATTTATACTTTGTGTGCTAGGTTCATTATTCTTTATGCATATTGCACATGTTTATGCATTGTTAAACAAAAACACATTTGTGATTTTTTTCCCCCCAACCACAGTCGCTGCAGCTCTTCACATATTTCTCCTAAAATATTATTGACTTGGTTTTGAAATAAAGTTGAAAACTCCGTATTTTATTTCACTATTTTTTCACCTTCATAGCTAAAACAGCCCCGTGTGTGATGAAATCAGACGCCAGTGTCTTCCTTTTGTCCACTCAGGAGGGGGAAAAAAAGAGGGGTGTGTGGGGAGGGGTGCGGGGAGGTGGACGTCAAAAAAATGTCCACAATGTTGCTTCACAGAAGCACCAACCGATAGTGTGTAAAGTGAAGCCTGATTAATGCAAATGAGTCGGCCCTGTAGAAAAAGAAAAAAAAAATCTTTCATGATTGCCTCCTTTGTCTTTGTGCAGCAATGACTGTCAAGCCTTTGTCTGACCGCTCCCATTGAATGCTCGGACAGTTAAAGCATATGTTATTTTAAGGAAAAGTCCGCCAATTTATAATGTCAGTGTGCTATATTTGTTGCTGCCCTCAGTTACCTGAGCACTTTTAATTCCTTTCGTTATAAAAGCTGATAATAATAATTATTATCGATACATAAGAACCATAAAAAACGGGATAGTACAAAATTATTATTGACAAAAAATAGTAAGTCAGTTTGAAATGTCTTTTTTTAATGAATCTAAAATATGCTTTAAGACATAAAAACATACTGGGTTCGGTTATATTCACGCATTATTCTGTCGCGTTCGAGCAAAAAAAAAATTTCAAAAATAAAAAAAACTCATCTTTTTTTATTTTAAGAACCTACCGCAAACCAATTCAAGATGTCGCGACTGTTTCACTTCTCGTCAGTGATTAAGAAATATTAAAAGAAAGCGTCTAAAAAACACAAACTGAAGCGTCTTCAATGCAGCGCACGTGTTATCTTTGTTTGTCTCCCCTCCTCCTCCTCCACTCTCTGCCTGTTTTTCTCTCTCATTTTTCCCTCTTTTCTGCGCTTATTTTTTATGTTCCTTCTCATGATTTTTTTGTTGTTGTTTTAAATCCCTAGATAAAAAAGCCGAGCAGCTCATAGAAATGTCGGAAGAAATTTTGCAGAAGCTTCTTCGGGCACACCAAGTTGCCAGTAACTCCGGAGCTCCGTCATTGGGCGCGTGGACCCACGTGATCACGGCACCCTGATGGTAAATATTACCCAAGTGTTCCACATGGTTTTTACTCCACATCCTCTGACCTGCGTACCTTTATTCATTCTGCTTAATTGTGATCGGATATTAGGCAAATCCTCGTTTTTTTTTAGTGCTGCTCGGGGACTTTCTGGGTTCTTTTTTTTTATTTGAGGCATTTTGATGAGCTGGGTCCATGGACCCCCAACAGCGTGCCGCCCTCCCGCTGCAGCTGCGTGGCAACAGTTCTGTAATAAACTCTGGACAAGTGCCAAACCTGAGCGTGGGACGCTGTGAAAGAGGAGGAGGAGGAGGAGGCCCAGATGCAGAGCAGCGAAACATGACCTCTACTGTTCCTTTCAGCTCCAGGTTGGACCCACGTAACGTTTCCGAGTGCCCACTGGGGCCCGTGGTTCGGTGCCAGGCCAAGGGCAAGCTGGACATGAAGAGCAGGGGCTGCAGTTTCACCATCTGCCACTCAAGGGTCACTTTTCCCTGGATGAAGACACAGAAAACTGGCTCTGGACAATCCGGTAACTGCTTCTTTGAATATTTTTTTTTCTTTTTCAAACTCTAAAACTGAGTGAGCAAACTATTTGTAATACTCCAGTTGGACACTGAACTGTAAGTTTTGGTGTTGGAAAAACAGTTTGCAAAATATTTCCCATCTTTTGATGTGTTTTTTGATTCATGTCTGAGAAAAATTGCAGCCACACATGTGCTATCATGTATTGTTTTTGGTCTCCTTTGGGCAAAGCAAAGTTCAAATTTAAAAAAAGCTGCAGGTTTCAACTAAAGGTCTGTTTTTCAATTACAGTGCTTCTTTTTTTTTTTTTTATTAAAACATAGATTAGAAAAATATGTCTGGTTTTTAGCTTCACAGTCTGCTCAATTTGCTAAAAGGTAAGTGGACATTGTGGCAAAACACTAGTTCAAACAGTTATTTCATTCTTAATTGGACACATTTATGTTTATTTAATTTGTACAACATAATATGCCACAAATTTACAACAAGCACAAATATAACACAGAAGCAGTTTATGTGAGCATTAATGTAGCCACCATAGGTGTTATTAAACACCCATTAACCCCTCCTCATCATATTGGTATCAACAGGGTTTGGGTGATGCTCATATACATGTCAAACTGAATCCCTAATGGTGGTTATTTTCAGTGGAGCTCCCAAGGTACCTTTTAAGTGACTGAGATGGGGATTTGACAGGTCTGCTTCCATGTGGAGCTCTGATTAATGTGGCCTGTCAGACAGCCGCGGTGGCGTCAGATGTTTTCCCCAGACTGCTTCTTCGGCAGGGAACTTTCCCTGAACACATGACACACCAGACAGCTAGTCTTGTAAGGAGTCTCAAGCATGAATGAATAGGATCTTAGGGCTCCACCAGGTCTCAGGTTGATTAGTGGAGGATTAACGTGGGCCTCGATGGCACCTGAAGGCTTCCTAGAGGCCGTACATTTCCAGATTGAGATGTCAGACGTATTGGCACTTCCCCTTTTAACTCTTTTTTTTTCTCTTCTTCTTTATGGGCTTATTTCCATTTTCAGCCAGCGGTCATGTGGAAGGCAGAGGAGTGAGGAGGGAGAGAACCGCTTTCACCAACAACCAGCTGCTGGAGCTGGAGAAGGAGTTCCACTTCAGTCCTTACCTGCGGCGCCACAGGAGGCTAGAGATAGCAGCCGGGCTGCACCTTACTGATCGCCAGGTCAAGATTTGGTTCCAGAACCGCAGAATGAGGCACAAGAAAGAGCAGAAGTATGGCAACAAGGAGACAGGCTTGTTCCAGTGGTCTCCGTCCAATCCAAGTTCTTACCCGGACCACCTCAGTCTCCCAGCAGCGTGTGCAGGCAGAACGTCTTCTCCCTCAGAGCTTCTCTCTGTGGACTGCTCCTTGTCCTCCCTGTTTGGCTCATTTAGTGACAGCAGCAGCACTCAGAGTCTTTACCCTGCAGATCTCTCCCATTTAAACTGCTTGCTTCCATCTGCTGCAAACGGTCCACCGCCCTCCTGCGCAGACGTCGATGGCCATCAGCACGCCGGCTTTTCAAACTGGCCCTGAGGCACCATAAAGGCCATCCCCTTCTGTGCTTTTAAAAATCTCAATCATATCTTCACTTACTTATAAAAAGACTGGGGGATGTCTGATCAGCATCCAAGGAATGCCTTCCACTTAGCACACCTTCTCATCCTTCATGATACATTTTAATTAAACTATATGAAAAAAACATCCTAATTAAAGGAGAGCTACTGTAATATCTTTTGTGTTTTTTAGGCAGGTTTGTAAACCCACTGTTCACAGCAGGAGACGTTTAAACAGTGAATCGATCCACTTTTGAATTTTATGGGTTTATATTTTTGAATGTTAATGTATACAGAAACAGACTTTAAAATGTATTTTCTCTTTGTCTCATTTTTTTTTATTTCATTCTTATCCCATTAGGTGTCCTCTGATCTGAACTGTAAATACGCTGTTTGTGTTAAATGTTTTACATGTGCAATGAACAGAATTCATGTTGAATTGTTTTTCTTGTTAGAGCCAATAAAGCTTCCAGTCTTTCATACTTTTGTTGATTCACTGCAATGTCATAAAGTGCACATGCTTAATAAAAGCGTTTAGGGAACCCGTAATCTTGTATGGTGTTTCCCCTTTTTTATTGCTTATTAGAATGACATCCTATCCAGCAGTATTTCATGATTACGATTTCTTGGATGGGATCCCAAAAGGGAAAAGGGGAAGGATTAGCGTATTCAAATTAAAGCATCCTTTAGACTCATTGAAAAACTTAACAGCGTTGTGTATTCAAGTTGCACAATCCTGCCTCTCCCGCTCCCTTGACTCAGAGTTCCCCACCATTAATCACTGAGACAAGCCAGTTTTTCCAGCATTCCAACCACAAGCTCTGAACCCACTGGGCACCATGACAAGATCTCTCGCCTCCTCCTTCCCTGCCCTCACCTTTTTTTTTTCTACAGTTAAATTGTAATGCTGCAAGTTGGGTCTGGCCTCCTTTCTCTGGGGGCATGTTAGCCGTGTAGAGTGAAAGACTTCCTGACATGCCGCAAGGCCACAAGAGACCGATGCTGCTCAGCGGCCAAAGACAACATACTGTAATATTCTAAAGGGTAATGTTGAGATGCTCACTGGCTTCCATTCTTTATGGAAAGTAGATTCTCGAATGTAAGCTATGTCATCGGAGTTTTATTTTCCTTTCAAAAACTGTATTTTCCTTGAAGATTAGTTTTGACAGAAGTAGGTCAAATGTGCTCTAAGGGTTTTAGCAGTTTTGTGCATCAAAGATAAAGCTGCGCATGATGAACGAGCAAACCATCTTTTACACTTCCTAATGCGAGCGTTAGTATAAATATTGTAAACAAAACTGCACACTAATTTTGGGCATGCTGACAGTTTTATATCAGTGGCCTTACTTGTGAATGAGCTGTCACAGAGGGCTACTGACAGCTATGAAATGGGGAGCGGTAAAGCTGATCCCCTGGTGGTTCTAATGGCTTCCTACTCCTAATTCATTGTCAGTCCACGGATCAGCTGTCATTTGGTAAATATTCAGCACCGTTTGCAGCCAGTTTCAGTAGGTGTTGGGGGAGCTGTTTAGCAGCTACGAGTACATGGGAACTTTTTAAATCAAATAAACATGTACAACACATCTGTATAAATAAGTGGTGACAAGAAAAAAAGTATTAAAAATAGAGAAACGGACAAAAAAATTGCGATGTTCTTCTGAAACAGTATGTTCCCAGGAGACAGAAAGAGGGGGAGTCAGTGCAAAAGGCAGTGCTAGATTCCTGAGATTCTTGGATCTGCTGGGTGATTTATGATTCGAAATGCTGCTGAGGCTCAAAAAGTCTTTTACCTCTACTCCTCAACAGATTCTCCTCCCAGACACTATGAGCTGGGATGATCTGCAGTAATTCGGTTGGTGGGGTCAAGGGGGGGATCCCCTGAGGTCAATGGAAGCCTCCACTCAAGGGCCTCACTGCAAAGGGGGAACACTCTACATCCATCCGAACATTGAGTTAGCCGGTTGTTCTCACATTAGGCCGGTCCTTGTTAGCATCTAAAGTCATTATATCCCTCTTCCTCACTCGACTCCTTTGACTACTTGACATCTGTGGTTAAAGAGAGATGATCCGCAGTAGCTACAGATTCCAACGTGTTTATTTAAAACTTTACAACCGATAGCTCTTTAAAGTAATTGCATTAGATTACTATTGAACCAGATTTGCCTATGGTCTATAGTTATTAAAATATTATTTTAGTGCTTAATAATCATTTGTCTGATTTAAAACGGCTGAAGGAATTTGCCACCGGGCTAGAAAAATGTTCCACACAGCAGCACTTCTACTTTGCTGAAACCAGAACTTCTCAGCTCTTAGCAAAGAAGTGTCACCTTTAATGTTTTACTTTGCTCATTGAAGAATTTAGCTACTGTTGTGCTGTTTTCTGCTTGTTTAACAGTTCAGATCACAACTTGTTCTTCAACATATTTACAGCGAGCTCATTCAGCAGAAAACAAGTTTATACTTATAGTCTTTAAAATGTGAAAAAATATAAAAAAGCTTTGACAAAGTTTAAAAACAGACATTTAGACATTATAAGATAAACTGAAATATTTGTTTGAATCTACAATATTTATAAAAATATATGAAACTTGATGAACTGTGTGAATCTTTAAACCCATGGTGGATTCAGTCACAAGCCAGTAAACCCAAAACATTTACACAAAATCATAAAAAACACAAAAGACACAAGTTTGCCTCGATAACAACATATCAAGTTTTTGAAGCCGCGTAAAACCTAAAAAAATGAGGTTTGTTGCTGGAATTCAAAAAAGGTCATTAATACAAACATTAAGTGGAAAAAAAATACTCCCTTGATTGCAGCTTTTTATATTTTTTCACCACACGTGAGTCCTAAATGACTCCAAATCACACTATTTTGTTTGGATGTAGTTTTCACAATTATATATCTATTTTTGTCAGGGAGCAAAGATTTTAATGAAACAAAACAATCTATGGATGCAAAGAATCAAAAGCAGTCACAACTTTTTTTTTCAAAGTGAACTTTTTTTTTTTTCAAATAATTTTCCATAAAACTCAAATTTCCACAAAAGCAAAACAAACAAACAGAAAAAAACAGTCAACTGAATGGCACTACTCCTGGATTCCAAAAATAGCTTCCTGTGTGATGTCAGCAAGTGAGCTCAAGGCAAGCAGAACATGGAGTATAATACAAGGCGATGGAGACAGCTGACATGCTGACAAGCCTTACATGCAAAGTTTATGGTTCATGCTGTTTGCAAAGCCCATTACTTAGAGAAGAAGACATTACAATACCTTCTGATGAACTACTGGATATTCAGAAATCCGTAAAGTTGACAAAAAAAATATCTGTTTTACGCTCACACGCCACTAACTTTATTTACAACAACATGCACAACCCAATCCACGTGACACCTCTCTATAAGAATAAATTAAGACTAAGAAGACAACAAAATAATAACTTTAGACATAGGTAAGTTTATTAAAGTTAACAATTATTGGTGTATTACAAGATTAAAGAACCCACCACACAGCTGAAATACAACAAAAAGCTAATTATTTCCTATTTTTGTCAGAAAATATTTACATCTAAACGATATTTATAAAAACACAGGTGGGCTGCAACTTGAAGCTGAGTTTTTAAAACAATCTAGGAAACTTTCTCTGCCTATGTCTGCAAAAAAGTTGAAGGGAAATCTGTTTAACCCGTAAAACAACCTGTAAAACTGGACATGTTTGTTCAGGGATAAAAGCAATAGAAGTTAAAGTTGCCTGGTGAATTGTTTGCTTCACATCCGGGACTTACTGGGTCCCCGGCTACTTGTGCCGTCACCTCAGACTGTCATGCCGACATGCATAGAGTTAAATAGGATAACTAGATCGAGCACTCCCTATCCCCGCCCACTGCTTGTATCTGAGACATCTGGAAGAACAAAGATGGCGTCCAAAAACAGCACACAGCCTGGAAAGCTTTGATTAACTGTAAATGAACAGCATTTCCAAGAGAATCTAAAACTGAGTTTTTAAAGCTAAAACATACTACCACTAACTAAATGCTGAATAAAAGAAGCAGAATGCTAGCTAAAAAACAAATACAGCAAAGGTAACAGTAGCAAATAGCTAAAAGTATCAAATGCTAACTAAAAGATAAAAGTAACAAAACAATTAAATGCAGGGGAAGATTAGCTAAAAGTCAGAGTAGAAAAAGTTCAGTTTCAAAATGTTTGCTCAAATGTAAAAGCAGCAAAGGTCAAGCTAAAATGATCAAAAGTAGAAGACCAATACAGAGCAAGTGGCTTTCAAAGAAAAGTATTTTTAATAATAAAAAGTATCCAAGTGTGTTTTTATGTGTAATTATAAAAAAGAAATTGCTGATATTTAACATTTTAAAAAACAATTTTCAAATACTTTGGTGTGAATTTAGAATCAGCTTTTACACAATACAGCAGCAAGTCACACACAACTCTCTCGTTGACATCAAATCTTTATCAATATTATTATTTTAGATGTTTTACATTTTACTGAACAACTTTTCTAAAAGTGCACGGACAAAAACGGCTTTATTTGAAGTGGAGTACAACCCTAAACTTTTAGGCCCTTCTCCTTTTCCTTACATGTTTGCCTTTTCAGTCTGTTCCTTCAGTAGCTGTATCTGCCCACCAGTCCCTCCTGGAGCTTGTTGCTCAAGAAGACTGTTAAGTACCAATTTCCAGTGTCACCTTTATGGTTTTTATTTATTTGTCTGCCCCTTCTTGTGGAACGGAACCGTAGCATCACTCAGATGGATGGATTATAACTCAGCTGCTATGACTCATCGGTCTTTGAAATTTGACTTCCTGAGCCTCATACAACTGTTACTGTCATATTACCGCCCAGCATTAGCAAGATCAATGACATCTTAAATGCTTCCCAGTTAAGGATGATCGGTGACAATGGAAGAAAAAAAAAGTAAGGTGAAAGTGTCTCCGTGGTGGCGATTGGTGCAGTGCTGTGCTGTGTGAGGGAGCTTAAGTCTCCCTCTGAAGAACTCTGCTCAAATGAATGAACTTGTAAGTGCAACAGTCACCCTGCTAAATGTCACATGTTGACTGTTATCGAATGCTCAGGAATTATTTAACACCAAATGGCTTCATCATGCAAGATCTAATCAATGCACAGTCTCAACTCTTTGCTGGCGTTACTTTGTGGCACGGAAGCTGAAAAGTTTGGAAACTACTGGTTTGAACGAACCAGCTAGAATCAGCAATGAGAATATATCATTTTTAAATAATTCTTTTTCTTTGTGTGCTAATAACCAACTCTCTGGTCTCCACAATGTTTTTATTTTTTTTTCTATATTTTTAGTTTTTACAAAACATGTATCAAGTACACCAATGTAATTTCAATACAATCTAATAAACCAATCCTTATTAACGATGTTCTGAATTTTACTTACTCTTTCAGGCCCTAAAGTGTTCACATATTGTCCTTTTTCTTAACAAGTAGACTGCATATTAGAAACACCTTTCAGAATAATAGAGTTAGGATCCGCTCAAATGTTAGCTTCTAAAATAAGAATCAGAAGTTGATTCAGCATCTGCTGAAACAGTTTCAACGCAAGTTAATATATAAGACTCAATAAAGAAGGATTTATTGCCCTGTTTTATTAGGCTGCATCAGTTACCCCCTATTGTATCTAATAAACTGGCAGTTGAGTACACATTTGTTCATACAAACATATTATTTAAAAAGTAAAATAGGAAATTTGTAGTTTTTTGTATGTAATAATTCCTGTTTATAGTCCTCTAAATGTTTTATCCCCTTAATCAGCGGCCCAGCAAGCAGCACCTGGAAGAGTTACTTCTTTAACCTGTTCTGTATATTGGATATATTGGATTTAGATAAAGCAAAAAAAGTATTTTTTTAAATAAAAGTTTGATGAGCTTTGCAAATAGTATTGTTATTGTTATTCATGAACAACATGGGGTTTGTGGGGACGCGGAGGAGGTAGAGCTAATTGCAAACCAACTTCAACACAAGGCATTGCACAAAAACACCTCTTTCTTATACCGGCTACATTAATAATCTTAACTGAATCGCTGGTGTTCAAGCAGTTATTTTACTAAGATGTTATTTATTAAACCCAGGCTGCAACACTGAACATTAACTTTACTTTAACAGTATCCAAAGAGACCAGAAATGACAGGCTCATGGATTAAATGATGCACAAAAATCACTCCTAAAACAATAAATTCTGGCTTTAACTATTAAGTATCCATCATGCAGCCTCAGTTCTAAGTAGGGTCACACCAACATGGATTAGTTGCTTTTTTATATAAACAGGATGAGGCCTTAAAGCATCCTAATAACTTACAAAACAAATGTTACATGTTACAATTTTATTTAGGAATTTTGTTTTTGCTCCAGATTGTCACTCTTAAATCTCAGCATAGGTTTGGGGATTTATTAAGTGTCCACTTCTTAAAACTCAGCCATTTATTATTAACCATGATTAGTATGCGCAGCAGACTGTTGATCTGCCTTGTGAACAAGCGGCATATGTTTAAGCAAGAAGAAGAATATTAAAAAAACAACGCCTTCTCTTTCCCCGCAGCTAAAACAGGGCTGCATGAGGAAGAAGATTACAGAGCGAGCTCCAGTGATGAACATTTCCTCCTGTTTCATGTTTAACCCTGCTCATTTCCCACAGTAAGAACTCCGGAAACACACAAGTGTGCAAAGCAGCTTGGGGGGGAGATGACTGATGGCTTGTTGTCATGATGTTTGGGATTCTGCCGACTCCGAGCCTCTCGGCTCACTGAAGCTGTGCAGCGCTGCAGCACATACTACAGGCTATTGTTGAGGAGTCCTGGTATTAGGAGGTATTGCTTCACGTTCACCCTGTTGAGCCACATGCACAATGCAGCTATCTGTTATTGCCCCTGACCATTTGCAGATTTGTTGGATTTACGATGATGGCCCATGCACTGTGACAGATTTCATATTGTTTGACAATAATGCAAAGATAATTATTGGAATTTCCTGCTGTGAGTGGATTAATTTGTTTGCTTTGTTTAGATTTCTTGCTGTACTCCATGGGTTGTGTGTGGGCTAAGCTAGCAATCCCGTCTGACACCACGATATTTCAAAAGAAAAAAAAAAAGTCAATATTTGAAAAAGACCTGACATGCCCTATCAATCAGTCAATGTGCTTCACTTCTGTCTGTTCTGACACCATCTCTTCACTTCCCCATGTCTCTTTGTCCCTCTGCTTTATTACAGCTCCATCACAATGCCTGATGAGCACGCGCCCCATAAACCTGGCATTATTGGTTGTCATCCTTTCCTCTTAGCAGCAGTTGCCTGTCCTGCAGGTGCTGGCAGTTGTCTATATCAGAGATGGTCAATTTTCGTGAGGGTCAAGACACATAATGAGGCAGTACTCGAAAGAAGGTGTGTGTGTGTGGTGTTTGTGTAAACCTCAGCTATGGTGTCATGTCAGCACTGGTAGGATGAGGGTTCAGTCTGAGCTGAAGAGTTAATTCGAGCCACGCTGATCCCAGGACCTTGACTGTGTATTGACACACATCAGCACAGAGGCAAAACAAATTAGCATCAGTCAATATTCTGTCCTTCCTCCAGCAACCTGACACAGCCTTCCAGAGCTGCCATGTTTACCCTCCACCTGCTGTCAAAACAACTGAGAGCGCAGGATGAGCTATGCCTCCATGAGCTTCACCAGGAAGTTGTACCCTATTTATATAGTTTAAAAAATATCTAAAATATGCTAATTATTTTTGCTGAAGGTAAAGCTGATAATTTGTGTGTTTGTTTCTATGTCTGTTATCAAAACATCTCGTAAACCAGAAGACAAATTTGACTCAGACCCATTCAAGGTGGCCACTACAGCTGAACAACCTTAGCAAACACAAAATTGGCTACAAATCAGACTTAATTTTTATTGAGTTAAATTTTGGTGTGTTAGGAGTTGGGACTCATTAACAGACACTGTGAGCGCTAACTGATTACACAAAACTTTGCCATTGGATTGAGCTCTGTCTGTTTGCTAGCAAAATATCTTACAAATCACTGGATGGATTTTAATGAAACATTTAAAAATCAATCAATAAATATGTTTATAATTGAATAACATTTGGAGTCAGCCCAATTTGAGATGGCTGCCACAGCTAATAGATTTAAGCCAGCACAAAGATTGCTATAATTCAAATTTTATTTTTTTGCAATGCACTTTGCAATATAATATCTATGGCAGGTGCTATATAAATAAACTTTACTCAGATTTACAAACACTGAGCTCGATTTGATGTGTCATCCTCAAAATTTAGCTTAAGTGCTAACAAAACATGTAAGAAACTCATTTACATGGCTTGACCAAAGTGGGTACAACTGTGTCTTTTCTCAGGATGATTTTAGTTTCAACGTCTGGCATAAAAAATATCCATTGCTTAAAATAAAAAAATGCAAAAATACAAAAAAATAAAAATAAACTTGGCCTTTTATTTTAATCCGAGGCATTTATTTTTACAGATTTAGCCTCATTTGATTTTTAAAAATTGTCATGCTTTGTATTTTAAATATAATACGAATGACTCTAACTAAATAATTTTAATATGCAAGTAAAACAAAGCAGAGATTGCCCACTCCTATTATTTTTTTCTTTCTTCCTCCATCTTTTTCAGCCTCTCCCGCCCCCTCCTCCCTCTGCTGAAAGCCATTACAGAAATACAATTTCTAATACCTCCGCACAGGTCTTCGATCGACTGCAAACAAATTTATATTCAGGCGGTAAACAGAAAGCTGCAGAGATTTATTTATTGAGTGCGGAGGAGAGAAACAAGGCAGCGCGTGAACCCTGGGTAACCTCCGAGCTGACATGAAGATGGATCCGTGCGCCATGCAAATGCATGGAGAGAAGGGATATATTGCACTCAGTCATTCAGCACATCGCTGCCTGTAGAATCCCATTAACTCCCACAGCTGGGACCATATTTCTGGGTTGTACCGATAGAGTTAGGAGTTGTTCATTACGCTGAATTATTTTCTAATTACTACAAACCTAAAAGACACAGAAAATATTATTGAGATGAAATGGACCGAACCGTTTGAGGGCCAGGTTTTGGCCATAATTTAATGTTACATTATTATTATTATTATTATTATTATTATTATTATTATTATTATTATTATTATTATTATTATTATT
>JAVKLF010000152.1:10908509-10939395 GCA_034783495.1 Millerichthys robustus | reverse complement strand
AATAAATTTGAGCTCACACTGAAATTCAGTCTGAATCAAAGAGACTTGTTTCATCTATTATGATTACAAAAATTGGAGAGGAACCCTATAGTCATTACCTACTTCAGCCACATTTCAGATTTAGTGGTCAAATGGATGGATATTGGCTCTATTAGTTCTCATTATCACTGTAAATTCGGTAATACTGCCAGGTTGGTTCTGCAGGGATTATAGACCATTATTATGGCAGAGTGGAGACAGAGACAGAGATACCCTCTCTGCAGAGGAGACGGGCAAAAAGCAGAGGGGCAGGAAAGAGGAATGTGATCAGACTCCACATAATGATAACACTGGAGACAGAGATCTGATTGGGATGCAAAACAGTCCCATTCAGCAACACTTAACAACATCTTCCACAAGAAGAGTCCGCGGTTCAGGCACCTAGATGTCGGGACACTGGACAGTAAACACACACACACACACACACACACACACTGACTGGCCTCTGAATACCAGTGCATTACTGCCCAGTACTCATTGACAGATCTGCCACTCACCATCAAGATGAATGCTCCTCCTGGGATGATTGCAAATCTTGTTCATTAACTCGTTAGTTTTGCTGATCTAACTACTTTTAAAAATCTTTACTACTATTTTACTAGTACTACTTTACTACTACTTTTTAAAATTCCTCCTGAGGACTGTTAGTCTTGGTTTAGTAAAATGTCTGGAATTAATGATTTCTTCTTTTCTTGTTTGTCTTCTAACTGAACCCGGAGTCATGGTCTCTGCATGAAATTGTACAGCAGTAAAGCTTGTTGCTCATGAAGACATGATTACAAGTTCTTTGATGAAAACCATGTGCTGTAAATGACTGAATCCAAGCATCTCATCTTAACCTAAACAAGGTTTTAAATGTTGGGTTTTCATTTAATTTTGAGAAGGCATTTTGTTCATCCATTGTGCCACTTTCATCCCCTGTCAGTTTTCCAATTGAAGTTTGTGGACTGCACAGATCTCACAGACAGAGGCGCATCCATCACGCACACCCAGCCGTGTCAATAGTTGCCCAGCTTAGGGGGCTCATAATGAATCTGAACAGTTGCACACCTATAGCAAAGTCATTTACTTTATCAGTCCGATAAAAGGAAGTGATAAGATAGTGGCTGGCCACTGTAAGACTATCAGCCTCCTATTCATCTCGCCGAGATCTGCAAATGGTAAAGCTCATTCCTCACAGCAGCCACGTGGAGCCTTTATCTGTAGATTACTTTAAAAATAGCTAAAATCTCATAAGCATGTGCACTTATGAAACCCACTGTTTTCATATTGTTATCAAACCATTCGTCTGTCTGTATGCAAAGGAGCTCCTCCAGCCTCTCTGCATCTATTCTCCTTCTTCAGAAACCGCTGGAAAGAATACAGGTGCTAATATGATTTGGGCCTATTTGTCTTATGAAGTTGACCCCCTGTAATTGACACAGACATACTTGGAATTTGATTAGCTCTTCCTGCTGCTTGAGGGCATTTGACCATGGCAACTTTATTGTCTGTTTCATGTATGTAGCTCCACCTACTGATGAAACTAGAGAACAACGCAAAGAGCAAAAAATAAACTTCTCTGACTCTGCCTGAGTTTAGAACAAAACCACTAAGCCAAGTAAAACATTAACAACTTCTGAACATCACACTTTATTGGTATAAAAGAAGGATGGATGGCTAAAACAACAACAATTCTAAACATAATTATTAAAATGTTTTTCCATTTTTGTTTTGAAAAGACCAAAAAGTACACTTCTTTTATCGTGTTCTTTTTCTTCTTCTCATTTTTCACCTGACGGCACGCACACGTGCACATAAAATGATATCTGCATGCAAACAGGAATGTGTGTGTGTCCCAGTGTGTGGCTTTGTGAGGTTGCACATGTCATTAGGAGTACTTCACACTGCTATTACAAAGAAAACTGATAAGAACCTCTTGAAGCACTTGAGATAAACTTGCTGGCTTAAGTGCACTGACATTGTCACTAACCCATACAAGGCATGGGAATGCAAGCGGTGAAGAATGAGGAAAAAAAAACACGCACGTACACTCCAACGGCGCATTCATTCAAAGCACTGAACAAGAACAAGCTCAATAGCAAAACAGTGTGTCACATGAAGAGAAAATTACTGTACATCTATTCATCAGGAGACGTCATTAAAGCTGTCAAACATCAAAGGCTCTCAGATCACAGCTCATTCTGCAGAGTGACACCAATAGCCTCATTTATCAGATTTGTTTGAGTAAGAAGAAGGAAGTAGATGGAAAAAAAGGAAAGCAGGTGACCTGAAAGAGCACTGAAAGAAAAGGATTGGAAAAAAGTGAAGAACGTGGAATTTTAAAGGCTTTACCATAAGAGACCCCAGAAGCATGTAGCTTTTTGAAGAGATAAAAAAAATGTATTTACAGATAAGAAAACAGTATCAGTATTTAAATAATATTTATGTCAAATTACAAAATCTTAAACACAACCAGCATGGGAGACTTGTAGCACTTTTGTTTACAGTTGGACTGCTCACCTGGACCAGGCCCTTGGCCCTGAGGCTCTGCATGCTAGCTCACAGCTTCACTCACCTGCACGCAAGAAAAAAAGTGCACAAAATGCTTTCTTCTCTTTTATCAATATCATTCGTACTATCTGCATATCTCACCTTTGTTTGACCTCACGAATCTTCAAACACGTCTTTCACTCCGGCCCAGATTTATTATCGTTTATCATTTTATTAACACAGAAACATTTTGGGGGGAGATTTTATCGCTAATTTCTATCCAAATACTCCTTGTAAGAGGACATCTTTAAAGTTTATGCAGCTCATGATCAAATGTTTTTTATATATCCCCAGGCTCTTGTATTCTCCAAATTGCTCCAATAAATAACTTGTAAGTCTAATTATGCAGCAATTAATTGCAGCCAACATAGAATGCCCATCAATCTTGCATCGTGAAAAAGTGGTTTCCAGCGCAACCTGGCAGTCCAAATAAGAAATTTGATTAGATTTTGCGAGCACGTGTGAGATTGTGCTTGTGTGCCAGTTTGTCATTATGTGTGCACATGAGTGTGACTCTACGTGCGTGTGTGTGTGTGTGTGTGTGTGTGTGCGTGAAAGAGAGAGCATGTGCATGTGCCCATGGAGATTAGGGCCATATCACAGAAGAGAGCTCCATCCCAGCAGCTCTGTGCAGTCTCGTCCAGTTGCTATGGCAGCAGCAGTGAAGGCTGTATCCACGGCCAAAGGAGGAAGCTGGCATACCCCAGCATCAGACCTCCCACTCTTCCTCTTTTCCCAGTCCCACCCCCGCACCCCGCCACCCCTTCGCCTGGCTCCTGACCCGCTGGTGAACCTGCCCGGGGGTCGGAGGTCAATGGCTCAGAGCTGCAGAGTGACAGTGAGGGATGATGAGGGAGAGAATGAGAAAGAGAGGAGTTACACCACACAGATGGGGAGGAGAGATGAGAAAATGAAAAGATGAGACCAAATTTGATTACTATCAAGGGGTGGGGGTGGGGGGCGATTCTGCATTTCAGAAAATGGCTGCGATTTTGTGGAGTTTTTAAAATGGAGGTGGATTTCATTGACTTCTCCTGCGACATGTTTTGTTTGTTGTGTGTTTCCTCATTCGTGACTGAGGTGAAGGAGTTTTTAAGGGCCAAGTGTCAAGGGAAAGAGAGAGAAAAGAAGACGTGGACTCTCACTCACTTTTTTTTTTTGTTTTGTTTCTGGGGGTCACAGGAGAAAGTGTTTTTACTTCTTGAATGTATGAAACCTGTCTGGAGAGAGTAAAGGTATGTGTAGTGAGAGTTTTCTGTGTAGTCGTGTTAGTCCGAGGAGTATGTGTAGTTTTGGGGGTCAAGTAAGTTAACCCCTGACCTCCCTGTCCGAGAGGTCAGACAGTCTTAGGTTTGCTCAGACTACAACTTCCCTTCCCTTAGTCACCTTCAGGATGTGTAAGATTTCAAGTCATGAGGATGTGGGTCCATGTCGCAAACTAACATGATTTATTATTTTTAACCTTCAGCAAGAATTTAAAGTTATAATATTTGGAAGTTTATCTGCATGAGAAAAAAAATGATAGGACATAATTTCATTTTAGCGTGAACGCATCGCAGACACACACTGACAGCCATAAGGTTTATAACAATGAAAACATTGAATGAACACAACAATACACAATAAAGCAAATGAACATCAGAAATGCACAACTATGCAAACTGAAAGAACCACCAAACATTTATTTTTTTAAATTATATAAATTTCTCAGTTATTTTAAACGTTTTTTCTGTTATTTTAGGTTTGATGACATTTCATGAAGATGTGCTTAGTAAAACATTGTTAATGTTTTTAATGGTTTTTGTGCCATTGACAAAAATTGTTGTTGCAAATTCCTTTTTTTGTTCCACGATTTGAGAACTTTTGTATTGTATTAATTGTTTTGAGGGTTTTTTTTATTACCTTTTTCACGTTTGTGCAGCATTTTTCTGAAATGTGTTAATGTAATTTTTAGTACTTTTTAATTAATATTGTATTTTGTTTAGTGTAGTGTAAAGTGTCTTTAATTCTTTTATTATATAAAAGGCTGTTTTTTTATTTTCTAATTGTTGTGGAATTTGAAGAAATGTTTTTTGAATCTATGTTGATGTGGCTTTTGCCTAAACTTTGTTCTCTAAAATGATTTTCAGTTTACTGAAATGCTTCCTTTTGTGTCTTTTCAAGATATTGCTATTTTTGAAATGTTGCCATTGATTTTGTTTTCAAATATCATTGTAATTAATTTAATTTGTGTTGGATTTTTTTTGTTGTTTATGAAATATTTTCTTTTTGAAGGCTGCTTTTTTTGGTCTGTTGTTATTTTTTTGTATATATTTCTATTTCTTTTAGTTCCATTGTATTTTGCTGCGTGTCGCCCCCCCTCCACACACACCACTCACTCAAATCTACCAAACCAACAAAACTTCCATGTTACAGCCCAATAATAACACATTATGACCAATATACAGCAAGAAATCACCACCACTGAGTAAAATCCATATAATAGAACAGAGGTAGATTTGAATACTGTGAGGATAACATTACCCCCTAGTGGAAAATGTTTGCTACTGCACACTTGAACCCATGAGTGAACGTCGTCAGCAAGCAGTACAATCAATCTCCATCTGTAACACTCAGAGGTCCAAAGTGCATCTTTAGAAGAGAGTGTCTTAAACTCTGCTTTATTCTTTTTGACACATGCAAAATGTCAGCAACATCAGCTGTATTGTTTTAATTTATTATTGTTTTGTTTTGAGTTTGAGAGTTCAAGTCTGCACAGTAGCAGCGGCTGTACGTTGGCTTTGCACAGATAAACACACAAACACAGTCTGACTCTCTACATTCTTTTTCTTCTGCGTGTTCTCCAGATGTCGTGTCCTCTTCGTCACCCCGTTCCTCCGCTCCGCTCTGCTCGGTTCCCTGCCTGGAGACTTGTCACAGCCCCTAACCGCATCAGGAGCACTGCTAGATTGGATATACATGATCTGTCCATCCATCAGCGGGGCGAATGGGGGAGAGAGAAATGGCAGCGTATCTGCGAGGAGTGAGATAGAGACATGGAGAGGAGGAGAAAAATTGGGATGGATCGTCGCTTGAAAGCATGAAGCACACATGCCACAGAATAAAACAAATGAAAAGACAGACACAAATAGAAGCATATTAAAAACCTGTCTTATATACCATATCCACTGAGCTCATATGTTCACAGCCCTATTGGAATAAATAGTTCTTTCTATGAAGTGCTGCTTGGAGCCATACAGTAGTTGCATTATGACTATTTGTTTTGTAATTCTCTACAAAACATGAAGAGTCGGCGTATCTATATTCAAACATATGTGTGGTGTTCTTTAAAAAAGGGGTTAAACAGTTCCAAAGTTCATTGGTGTGAATTTGTCTTTCAGCATCCGCATCTTGGATGCAGATTGGGTTGATGACGCTGAATCACCTCTGTGTGCTCTGAATGAGCAGTTGCACACGTGTTATGGCTCCTGCAGAATGTCTTACAACGTGGGGCAGAGACGCTGGAAGCCTCTGGGAGCTGAGCAAACACTTGTTTGTATCTGCAGGTGTTACGGTCCCTGTTGCAGACCTTCTAAATCATAAAGCATAAAGATTAGCTGATACAGTATGATACTCTTTTCAGAATATATCGTATTGGTACCTTTCATAATACTGTTTAATTTAAGGTGGAACATACAAATTTTATGCAAAATATTTTAAAAGGAGCCTCTTTTTTCTTTTTTACATGTTTGATTGCTTCCTATAAGTTCAGCAATGTGCTGCCATGTTTGTGCTTGGTGTTAAATATTCAGTATAAGGAAGGTTCAGACTGAGGTTGCCCCACCACTCCATCGTTCTAAGCTGTGATATCCATCTCATGTCTGCAGCTCTATCTTTTCCATACATTTACAGATGATGTGATATCACAGCACATCTGTTTATCTCCTCCATTTCCCCTTCTGTCTCCATCTCACTTTCCTCGTTCTTGCAGTCTCCTTCTCTCTCCTTTTCCTCGCACCTTTACCTCTGTCCTTCCCTATCTTTGCTTCCATTTTCATACTGTCACCCCTCCCACCCACCACATTTCTCCCTCCATTCCTTTTTTCCTCTCTCTGTCCCCAATCCTCTATTTCTCTCTCTCTCTCTATCTCGTTCTCTCTCTACTGCGTCCTGATGAATTGCCTTCCCCTCCTGGTGAACTCGACCGATAATCCTGGGGAAGCAGTAAAAGACCATCGATCAGCCCTGCAGACAGGTCCACAAGCCACAGCAGTGGAACAACACGCTAACAACAAGCCCCTGCACTTGGCTCACGGTTTATGTAGATATGTTGCATGTATGCATAAGCAATATTTAGCATACATGTATGTTCATACAACTGGAAAATATATGAAGAAAGCAGCTTGTGTGTGTGCAGAAGCCCCTTTCAGTGCAGCTCTCTTTTTTTTTTTTGGGCTTACAGGCTGTTTCTTCACATGTGTAAGCCACATGTATCAATGAGCTGGATGAAGTCCTCGATCATCAATGGATGCGCTTCATGTGCTCTGTGTAGCTGCATGTGTCATCAGCATGCTCAGTGTACACTGAAGAGCTCCCTCTGTGCTCATCCTCTGTGCGTCCTCACGTGATCAACCCCCTGCTGTGACTCATCCTTTTGGAATGTCTGCATGCGTGTGCTACATGTGCGTCTGTGTGCATTCTGCAGGGATGTTCGTGTGTTTGGTGCACTGGCTCTGAATCCCTGCGTTTGCTTCCGAAATGTTCATGTTTGCCCGCTTGCACATGTGAGCATAGTATATTTATAAATGTATGCAGCACACGCAGAGACCATAAATCATATGGCATTCTCCTGGCCTATCCTGAAGGAGAAGAGTGGAGAATGCACATGATCCTTGGCAATGCTTGATGGCTGTGAAATTGACCAATTGATGGATTGAAACCATTAATTTGCATCATGCTTTCATAGCTGAAGAGCCAAGTGCTCATTAGTTTGCAACAAGCAAGTAAAGACAGCTGTATTGTTTTATAATTTCCACTGATACAGATCTAACAAAGACTAACTTCTGCATGGAGCTTTAGAAAATTTACAAACTAAGGCTAATACAGTGAGTTATATGGTATGATATGATGTTCTGGACTGTGCAAAGTCATGTTTGACATCTATTCATCTTAAGCCACCATTTTTTGCACAAAAGAAGGCAATGTGAGTGATTCAAACACAAAGCAGCCAATGGTCATTATTCTATCCACTTAAATATGATGAATGAATGACTGCATCTATTGAATCCCATTCTTTACATGCCATATTACTACACATTGCTGTCGCCATGAGATGCTTGACCATAAAAAGCCTGTTCCTTGGGAAATAAATTTTTGTTTTTGACATCTGATGTACTGCGTTTCATTGAGGAGACTCGCCATTCATACTTTATCTCACTTTTCATTTTGGAACTGTTTGTGAGTTGTCCTTCAGTGCCTTTCTCTTTGCTGCCTTTGTTCCTAATGTACTGGCAAGGCTGACTTCATTAAACCCTGCATGCAGCAGACACATTTATGTCCTTTTTTTTCCTATTTCATTTTGCTGTGATACACCATAGCACTGCCACCAAAGCGGAAAATAAATCTAACATGGAGCATGGAGTCAGGAGCTCTTTGTGGATGAGGTGACACCATGTGGTGAAAACAGGAAACTGCAGCAAAGAGCTGAACTTCAACAAATACAACACAGAGTCTGTATGCAGCTGGTTCCCACAGGAGAACTAGCCTGCAGTTATCAGACGTTTTCTAGACTGAGAGAACGAGGCCTGTGAGCAGAACACAAACAGGGCACGCACAGACACCTGCAACAAGTATCTGAAGCATTTCCCAAACACGAGGAGGCGTTCCTGGCTCTGATTCTTCTAATGCTTGTGAAATGAGTTAACGTGAGTGTGTGCGTGAAGGTACGTGTGTCCCTGTGTGCTTTCCTGAGAGTGAAACGCCACCACAGACATTGACAAATCACAGGAGAATGTTCAATTGCAGGTTGTTGCGTCCTGCTGTCATTGGGCCCATCTGTCACAGGCCAAGGCTAGCTGGGAGGCAGGAGGAGGCAGGGAGCGAGAGGCGTCACTCCTCCTGTGGATGATGATCACACCGGAGTTCCTGCCAAGCAGACTGTTGGCCCTGTCTTGCTCCTGTGGTCCATTCAAATTCTTCTATTTCACGGTCAGGTCAAGAGCAATAATTTAGCAGTTTTGATAAAATATTTTGTAGACAGCAGTTGTGGTGCAGAGAAGGATTTTCCAACTTGAATAGACAACAGCTCTGTGTCTCTATCTTTCCATCTTTTGGCCATAGTGCAAAAGCGACTGCTCCAAATCTTTGTTGAGATTAATTTGGCAGCTTGGGGGGGTTATTTTGGCTCAATGTCAATAAATTTATTGCTACAAATGCCACACACAGATGCTCTGTTCCTGAGATGAGTCAATGCAGAGCCCTGCAGCGGCATAACTGATCAGACATGCAGGCAGAGCAAGGGAACTGCAGTAACCTTTCATGCATCTACCTAAACATTACTTCCTCATCTTTTCTTTCTCCTGTGTCAACTTTTCCTGTGTGAAAGAAAAATCTCTTGTCACGCCGGCACAGGGTTTCACAGGTGCACCCTCTACAGTCAAGGCCAGGAAGTGCCCGTGTTGTTACATGAGAAAAGATACAAACAAGAACCCCAATTACGGCCCTGCAGTCATCTATCTGTCAAGCATCTGACAGGAACATAGCAAAGCCAAATATATGACTGCCCCATAAATCACATCATCTCACTCTAACTATCCTGTCTTGTGTGAGTAATTAGTACTATCATGCAAAAGCATTTTGGCGTCCCAAAATACCATTAGATCATTTTACTTTTGATTTTCCATCACTTTTCTCCAAAACCCACACAGTCAAATAGCCAAATGTTCCTGAATATTATAAGCATAAAACTGATTTAGGAGGCACTCAGCAAATCGATCATGCAACAGAATCGTTTAATGTTTAAGGAAGGGCCTTGTGATTTGTGGATGTTGAAACAGAGTTCATATTCTGCATTTTCAGATTAGAAAAAGGACCTTGTATTTTCACAGTCCGCACTAACCACCTCGTACCCCCCCTGCAGCAGTTCCTCCCTGAGAGCTCCATTGCTATTGCAGATGCTTTATGATGGGCAATTTAGCTTCAGCTGCTATCTGAGCCATCTCAGGAATGGACGCGCTTAGAATCAAGTGCAATAAAGCAGAGGCAGAGAGGGGAAAAAAGACAGAGAAGAGGGGAAAAAAAGAGATGACAAACTTGTCTGGACAGCCCCTCTGGACAAAAGGTTTGGGGGTAGGGTGTCCTGTAGAAACACAAACACAAACAGTGGTTTCACAGTTTGACAAGGAGCAGCCGAATCCGGCTGTTTTCACAGGAGCTTCCAAACAAAACCAAGATGAAAATGCTCACTTGAAGGCTTATTCTTTTTAGGGATAAAATGTTATTTGCGTACTAGAGCTGTGGTGGTTAAATCTTTTTTGTTTTTTTCTGAAAGCAGTTTCAATGGCTTTTCAAAGACTAGTTTAATTGCTACACTTGGGTCAGGATTAAGGTACAGTTTAGAGTTAGGCTTGTGGTTGTGTATGCTAGCAGGACACAGAATATATAAAGTCAAGAGATACCTTGCAAAGATTAAAGCACAAAAGGGACTGTGTGTGTGTTTGTGTGTAACATTTGGTCCTCCCACTGACCAGGCTTTGTTGAGTCTACAGAGCCCCAGGAAATCTCCTGAGACGGGGAGACAGATTTACGCCCCTGAGAGGGCTTTAAAGCTTGAGACCCAGGCAGAGCAACTAAGGGCCAAGAGCAGCAAGTGAGGAGCAGCACGATGAAACAGAGAAAGAGCAAGGAGAGCAATAGAAGACAAAACTAAAAGAAGAGGGGATGGATGAAATATGGCAGAGACTGGGATTCTGATATCAATGGAATGCAACATGGCTGCCGCTTTGCTCATCGCCCTTCACCTCTACTCACATTCCCTCTCTGTCTTGTACCTTGTGTCTTCTGCTCTCGACTTATCCCTGCTGCTCCCTTGCACATACACACAAAAGCTGGGGCCATAAATCTGCCAAAGAGTGCTGCTGGGATAGAGACACCTAAAGACAGGGCCTATGCTGTGTTTGGAGAGAATGCAGATGTACCTGCCTCCAGCGCATCATCGCCTGTTCCCGTTCCCTCATTCTCCTCCTCCTCCTACACTCCTTCATTTTATCCTCTTGATCTCTCTCTGGAGTTTTCTTGTCTCCTGTTCTTTCATGCTCTTAACCCCTTTCAACCTTAACTTGTCTCACATCTCCTCCACTTTTGCCTTAAAACCTCCCCTTTTTACCCTCTGGTCTCACTTTAAGAGGCAATGTTCTCCCAATCAGGAGGGACAAAATGCACCAGCTAAGTTCCACACCATTGTTGTGCTTTAAAAGAAAGGCAGAGTCAAAGGACAGATAATACAGGAAAGAGAAGCAGATACACAGTTCACACTGTCAGAGGTGTGTTATTGGGGACATTGGTAACAAAGATCTGGTCTGTGCAACCTGTGTGCTTCGGGTCTTTTGTCTGAATGCAAGTATACATCATTCGGTGACAGGTCTAACTACCTGCAGAGTTATAATTAGTAGTAGCTAGATTCACAGCTATCCGCCTATACATGATATGTGCAGGACAAAGGGAGCCAGGAACACCACAAAGGAAACAGAAGAGGTTTTGAGTTGGTTTCATGTTTGCTCATAAAGTGAAGCGGTGATGGCAGGTGTGGGTGTTGAGGGGATCTATAAAAGGGATCTTTGTTACTTAGATGGCATAATAACGAAAGCTATAGTGTTTCGTCCCATCTGTACCACAGCAGCCATGACGGCCTCCAGACAAATCAAACGTACAAACACATGCACAATAAAGCATTAATACTTATGTCTTGACATTATCACAGTCAGGCCTCACATTGTCTTCCAGCCAAAACAAAAGCCCAGACACAGGCACACAAGAGTAAACACACACCATCCAAACAGATGTGGCCCGTATGACCAGATTTACAGCGAAGTAAACGATTTAAGCCACACATCTCACTCCAACACCTAAACACCTGACAGGGCTCTCATAAATAAGACTGGCCAGAGACTCCCACATAATTTACACTTTGGTTATCTCCTAAGCTAACATGTAACAGGTCTCCACTCCATATTTCACCACCCACATCCCAGCATGAACTGGAAAAGATAGAAGCGCAAAAGTACATCCAGAGAAGAGAGGAGGGGCAAGAGAACTTCAAAAGCTTCAGTAAAAAGAATTGCATTTTGGGATGGGATGTGGATCTCGGGTTAATGTGTAGGCATGCGTGTGTGTGTGTGTGTGTTGGGGTGTGTGTACATGAATGACCCCAGCCCAGGGCGTAGCCTAGACCAGACTAGCCACAGACCGGCATAGATCAAGGCCCACAGCTGGGAGTTCCACTTGGACATCTCTCATAAATCGTATAGCTTTCGTCTGTTTGCTCTTTCTCCAGCTGAAATCTTCTTCCATTAAGAGTGATGGATCAGCAGCTCTAAGAGTGTGAGAGACTCAAAAACTACAGGTCCTTACAAATATTGTACCTCACACTGAAGACGTGACTGAAATGCACAGAAACGCAGCCACATATTCAAAAATTGAATCAAATCGTAAAATGTGCTATAGTATTTGCGATAGAGGTTGTAATTTAGGTTTAGAATTCAGAAAATGTAATTGGTTTCTCCCAATACTTTAGGTACAGCCTGATGTGTTTTTGTTTTTAACCATGCTCTCTTCAATTTGACAGCATCTGTGCTCCCTCTGGTGGATGTTTCTTGCAGTAATCACACAGTATCATCCCCCAGCCACAATGTCTTGTACAACCAGTGTTTTAACAAATTTAATTTTCACACTGAACATTAAAGACATCACTTTTACAATTAAAAGAACATAAAAGGGGATAACTTGTGTCTATTATTTTTAGGAGAATAGGAGTAAAATCAAGTACAAATGTTAAAAGAATTATCAGCAAACACACAAAACATTTTTTTTTCACCAGCAGGAACTAGCTGTAGGTATGTGAGTGCTTTCCCCACAGCATGAGAATGACAAAAGTTTGGCAAGCCATATTCTAAAACTTCTCCACCTGTTGGAACAACAACCTCACACGAGCAGCTGTGCAATGGATCTGTGGTGGGTCTGTTTACTTTAGGACTGTGTAGTAATAACATGTAAAATGTCTTTTCCTTTGTTTGTGGGCTGGGTGTAACGATTAAACCTTTATATATCATTCCACAAGTTTAAGCAATGTCAAAATCAATCATTTCAATTTTAAAATTATAACATCAAAACAAAGCAGACTAGACCAGAAGAAAATAAAATGTCATCTCTTTTGGTGCACCAAAACACCAATATTTAAATGTTGCAATCCTCAGATTGCAGATTATTTCTATAAACAAGATAATACATATTTCAACACATGATGCTGTTTAATGAATGTGAGCTGATGCATCATACTGCAGCTGCAGACCAGTTGAGGGATGTTGCCCTCAGGTGGTAAATATGAAACACAGCAGTAGTGAATGTGAAGTCCATCAGATGGCTGAAAGATTCACTACTGAGGCTTTCATCCTCTCACTTGTTTAGCACCCTATTTATGTTCAAATGAATTGCATTTTTTGATTTAGATTGTGTTTGTGTGTGCGTGTGTATGTGTGTGATGCCTCGTGTTGGGGAGTGTTTGTGTGATGCTCCTGCACAGTCCTTTAGGTGAGAGCTGGCCTTTGTTTGGGAATGCTGCTCTTCTGCGCTTGCGCGTTCCATTGCTGGACAGAGGAGGCACATAAAGCCTGGTAAATTGCACCAGGGCAATAAAATGGCAATAAAATGACAACAACAGTGCATTAATCCATCATCAGAGAGCGCTGGAGGTACTGTAAAGACCTCTTGCTGGAGTCGAGGATGATTTCTAGGTTTATCAGCTATAAGATGCAGCACCCACTCAGTTTGTCAGGGGGCAGTCAAGAGCCAGAGTGGGCTCTCATTCCCTGGGGAACATACAAATATTAATACCTAGCAGCAAGTAAAGAGCAATAAAATAATACACTAACTTTATATTGAATGGTCTGATTTATTTTAATTGGAGAATAGAAATAATAAAATGACACTTTTAACAGGCAGGGAACCGAAAGAGATTTAAAGCTCTTTATCTTTATATGCAGCAGTAGAAGTTTTGTGCACCCTCTTACATAGAGGCAGAGCTTTTTTTGGTGCAGTCCTCTCTAGCATGTTGCCTTCCCTCCTGGCTCCATGTGGTTCCTGCAGAAAGAGAGCTTTATTTAAGAGCACCTGGATTTATGTGCAGGGACCAGAAGCAGCAGGTGATGGAAACTGCTGGCGCAGTAGGTTGGCTGTGGCCAGGGGGTTCTGGCAGGGTTGTAAGTGGACCCAGTGGGTCACACAGTCATTTCCTGTTTCCTTACGTCTTAGCTCTCTTTTTACAGTTGTTCTATTCCAGCCTGCCTTCATCTACAGCTCCTGCTTTCCTGCCAACATTACTTCCTCCAATAGGAAACAGATGAGCAGCTCAGAGTCTGAAGTGGCCATGATTTGCCTTTCCCATTATCAAGGCAACACATCTGACATAGATTTTCACATAGTCTGGTCTAAAATATCCCTTTAAAGATGTCATTTTGAAATGATGCAGTCTTGATTAACAGAAGTTGTTTTTCTTTGCCCTTTAAAATCTACAAAAGGTGTTTTTTCCAAAAGAGTTAAAGTTTAAATTTCAGGGTGCAGATGTTCTCATTAGGTTGCTGATTTTTCACTAACTGAATAATCACCTCTTTTCACTGACATCATGACCCATTTCTGTTAAAACGTGCAAATCAATTTTTGAGAAAGAATCGGCAGAGTAAACTTCAGATGAAACTAACAGCCTTCAGCTATTTGACACAAACAGCATTCTAAACTGAGCCAGGTGTGTACATGCCAGAGTGAAAAGGTCAGAAGTGGAAACACATGATCCACTCTTTCTTGTTCTTCCTGCTCTTCTCCCTCTAATGGTTTTAACTTTGTCAAACGAGTAAAAGCTTTCTGTTGACTAATAAACATTCTAAAAACTCTTACGTAACATACAGTTTGGTGCATGGTGAACAGATTTCAGGCAACACAGGCGTGACAGACTTAAAAGAACAGTTCAGCAGACAAATTAGGAAAAACAAACAGGAGTTAAAGCAAGAGGTGCCTGTTTGGTTTGCTCAGATTCTTTTACTCCTACTGTACCCTCTCTCTCCTCCATCACTCTGCAGCGTCTGGGTTTATTTCTGGTCGGCAGTTGAAATGAATGACTTGGTGTTTAAACGTGAGCTGTTTGGATGAATTGGGCCACATGTGTCACAGATCCCCTGAGTAAAAGCGCCCTCAGAAGTACAACATCTAAGGCACATTATATTTCACTAAGACGCGCTCATGAATTAGCGTAGAGACCATCCACCTACGTTTTATTACAAATGTGTTTACTGCTAATCAGTGTAATGGACTAGACTAATAGCACTTGAATGTGTGTTTAACTTATATATTCTGTGGGCCTTGAGAGATGACAGGGCTCTTACAAGGATGGTGGTTGTAATATTGAATTATAAAACCTATTCAAGAATCTGCCAGGAGCCCCCTTACCGTGTGCGGTGTAACATCTATGCCTTTTTTTATGTGTTAGATTTGTTATGCAGTGTGGCTTTATAAAGTATTTATCATGGCTTTATAAGACACTAAAATTCTAATCAGTTCAGGAGCCACATCTAACAGCAGAGCTGTTGAAAAGGTTTATTTTTTTTTTTTCTGAGACCTGGGTATAAGCCTTGCAGTATTTCAAGTTCAGCCAGAATTGTTCCTGGCGGATCAGTTAATACAAGCCCCCTCATCTCCTCTTGAAATAAATACCACAACAGAAAATCAGAGGGATTTCATGGCACCTCTGAACTCTAATCTTTGTTAGAAGTAGAAACGACTGAAACTTAATGTTCATTTGGCATCTTATAACTGCAGAGTTCTTCAGCACCCAGATGGGATTTTTCACAGCTGGACTTGACTTACTTGGTTATAAGTCTTGCATATACTACCTCAAGCACATAATGCTTCACGTTGATATACAGTGTAACATTAGATAGTTTACAGCTCTGCTTTGTGTCAAGGTTGGCTGTGGCTGAGGGGCACAGGCAGACGGGGAGAATGCGATGGTCAGCGTTGGGTCAAAAAGACCGTCGGAGCTCAGAGGCTGGCAGGAAGCCATGCCTCTGTACGTGTCTGCTCTGAATGTTAATGGATTAACGCTTGCCACACATACAGCCAGGCCAGGGGGAAACTCAAGATGACTTTTAACGTGAAAGGCCGCCAATAAGTCGCCATCATAAATTCAGGGACACATGCTGTCTGTATACCAGCACAGCAGTGGGGTGTGTTTCCTCCAGGCTGAGGGGCTAAGGGGCTGAGGGGGAGCAGGTGGGGAGACCTTACCTCCTTCCTGGCCTCTCAAGATATGATCAGAGTATGCTATCTGCTATGGCCTTGCTGAATAAGATATTCAGAGCAGGGCTATGCAGGCAGCCAGACTTTTGGGTTATATTGTGCACAGTGTTTAAACCCATACCCTGCAGATTTAGCATTCTCTAATAAAGGACAAGGCCATTCTCTCACAAAATGTTCCTCTAAAAAGCTTTAAACAACCAACTTAGGCTTGTTTAATGTGACTTTCCACATGGTGAAGTGAGCAGCCAGTGTAATGCTTAGACACTGTGCAGCGACAACTCTAGTTGCTATGTGTAATTTAACAGCAGGGGGACAATGAGCTAATCCTGCTGGAGAACTTGTACTACCAATTTAAAATCAATAAAGATGCATTGTTTTTTTAAGGACCTTCACTTGAGCCTGGCTGTAAATAAGAGCTTGATTTGAAGTGTTCTTCATTGGTGGTCATTTTGAACCCATTGATAGGTTCTTTTGCAAAGTTTCACATACATTTTGACACTAATACATCCAGTTTTTCACAATCCTTTTGTTGTTGCATTGCAAGCAATTAGGAATATTCATGTCAGTGGATGATTTCTAGCCGTGTATTGATGAAGTGAATTGCAAGAAATCATTAGGTGCATGTTTTGAAATAGTTGAAAGCAAAACAAGTGACACGGGCCCTGGAAAAAAAAAAGTTATGGTGTTGGAATTTGTAATCCAATTACCCTATTCTAGTAAATAAAACACTGTGCTGTGTTTTCCTATGATTTTCTGTCTCTATCCACCACAGACTTTGCTTAATGTCTTCAATCTTTTTTTGCTCTCTCTTCTGTGCAAATTAATTTATGGTCTAATTACAAGACAGGCCTGCAGATATGAAGGAACACAAATCACTGGTCCTTACCAGATGGCAGAAAAACGGCACAGGATAATTGAAAATCTAGAAGTGGATCAATATTTAGAAGCCCAAGGTTACACGAAGTGTGACACTACTATTAACATGGAAATATGATGCATTACATCCGCAGG
Organism: Millerichthys robustus; assembly: GCA_034783495.1. Lineage (NCBI taxonomy): Eukaryota > Metazoa > Chordata > Actinopteri > Cyprinodontiformes > Rivulidae > Millerichthys > Millerichthys robustus. Next base: position 10,922,274 of record JAVKLF010000152.1, on the reverse strand, counting down.
CTAATTGGCTTTTGTTTTTTTTTATGGTGAAAGAGAGAAAAACATCTTGTCCTGGGTATTTCTTCAATAATTGTCATTTTAAGCAAGCACTTTTTTTCCTCTTGCAACCCTAATCAACCAGAAATGTACTGGTGTAGTTTCATGTGTATTCCGGAGGCAGCTGTGTTCATTACTTGCTTGCTCTGCTGGTCAGTAGTGGGTCTCGGGGTCTCCTTTATGACACAATGTAGCGTGAAAGCTGGAAGCCCCACCATGTCACAGACCATCTCTGGCCCACCCAACCCCTCTCCCCAGCATTTACCTCTGGCCTGTTAAAAATGATATCAGTGCATGGAGGGCAAGCATTAGCATTTGCATTTTATTGGAAGCACCGAGATTTAGAGCAGAGGATATATCAGCTCAGAGCAGACAGAATTAGTTAACAATGCATTACCTGCCTTTTATGGCAGCTATAACTCTTACCCCCTGGTGGGAAGAGGAGATGAAGGGAAGAGTGTGGAGGAGGAGGAAGAGGGGTGGTGGTGAAGGGGAAACACAGCCAGCGGAAGGTTGGTGGTTAGAGCTGTGGTGCAGAAGAAAAGAGGGGGGGCATTTAGAACGTATAGGTTTTGTCTATGGTGCTTCACTGCACATCAAGTGTGATAGCCAAGCAAATTGGAGCGTCACTTTGCAATCACCTTCATACAGACCAGTACTCAGTGCAGAGGGACGATAAGAAAAAAAAATGTAAATCAAACTGCTGCAAAAAAGGAGACACAGCTGTTGGGCAGCTGTGCTCACATGATCCCAGCAAAAAGAAACCCCACATCATGTTTCAGTTTCTTTGTGGAGGTTTTTTTCACTGCATTGTGTCACGAATTGGGGGGTCATCAGTATGGAAGCACCTTTATATGTTTGCTGTTTTAGTGATGTCCTTGAGCAAACTGTAACTCTGATTAGACCCACTGCGTCAGCCCCTTTCCCTCACCACAGCTGCACAGTAGCCCCTACGGCACTCATTTATTGTAATGTGCTGCAAGACGACCCACCTCTACTGTGGGCTATACCACGGTGGAACTCATTTGCACCAGAAGTTGTTGTTGGTGTTGGTGGTGGCAGTGGGGGGTAATGTGTTTGGAGTGCAAAGACCCTGTTGCGAATAAATAAAAAAAATTACAGCAACATATAATCGCCACCAAAACATGAAATACCACACTCTGCAAGACACAGATGGACAAAGTGGCAATAAAACAACATGCCAAACTTTCAGACATGTGTTAAGAATATCAAAAGGCGGATCAATGTCATGATCAGAATTGATGAAATGTGTTCCAAAAAGCTAAAACATCACAGATAAGAACAGGCAGCTTTCAGATCTTCCTTACTTGAACACATTCATTCGCAACACTCAGATCAGATTTTTCTATTGATATTTTATGCTGTTTCCCCTCCTAACTCCCCTGCCATGGGTCCTCTACACCTGTATTTACCATGCATGTCACTAGCAGGAATCCAATGAGCACTACAGAAACTTTCCCTACCAAACCTATTGGAATAGGTTTGTCGGAAGACATCTACAAGCTCCATAAAACAGCCTGCTGCTCCCTGCCTTTGCCCAGCTTAATGATCCCAGGGGCTGGATATTTACTAGTGACCTTTGCATTCCATTTGGAGTGTAAAAGCCTTTTTGCAAGGAAAATTCCATCACTTTCGACATAGTCATTGAGTAGACGTGCCTGTGGATTTTAGAAAGATACTATAAAAGAAAAAACTAAAATAAAGGAGGTAAAAGGTGAAAAAAACCCCAAAATAACTGGTCATTATCTTCCATTATCTGTGATCTTACATTTGATTTCCATTGTGGAGACATAAATGCATTTTATATTTGAAAACGCATTGTATTTTAATATGAATTTGAATGTAAATGTCTACTTTGCGTTAGCAGGGTAAACCATTTGAGATTTTTTCATATATTGTACAGTCCAGGTTCTTAAAAATAAAATCAATGAACATTAGCTTTTTAAACAGAAGAATGCATCACTTTCTCTCCATTTTTTTAGAATTACATTCAATTTCTGTAATAATTTTGTGAATCAAGCTGTGTTGCTTTCAGTCACTGCTACATCTGCAGCAGTTTTTCATTGCTTCATTGCTTTGAAGTTGACCACTCATGAGCCAAACCAACCCACTGGTTGTACTTCCCACAAAAAAGGTTTTATAGTGATAAACAGCGCCACCTGCTGTGTAATGGCAGCCAGCGCACTTCCAAACCTTCCATTCATTAAACCTGCTTCTTCCTTTCTGGGGGGTCATTGGTGGTCATATCCAAGAGTCACTGTGTTGCTGGGTACAACCCAGACGAGTTACAAATCCACAACAGGCCCAAATAGAGACAAAAATATATTCACACTCTCACCTAGGGACAATTTAGTTATCAAGTAGCCTAACATGAATGCTTTTGGTCTGTGAGAGGAACCCAGAGAAAACCCAAACATGCAGGGACAGAACATGCAAACTCTACCCAGAAAGGTCCCCAGTCGGGATTCAATCCAGCAACCGTTTTGCTGAAAGGCAACAGCTCTACAAACAGAACCTCCATGCTGCCTCTTCGAAACCATTTGGTTAAAATATTCTAAAAAGATCCAACAAAACTATCCGCATCAATTCTTGGAAATTCAGTCCCCAAATGTAAGATGGACAGCAACACGGTTTTGCAATTAGTTTAGCAACTTATTAAAACCAGCTTTCTTTACCTACATTAATAAAAATAGATATTTTCCTGCAGTCACATAAGCTTCTGAACGATAAGAAACCCGAAAGCAAGGATAACATTGAATGTTTATTAAAAGGGTGCTACAGTACATGTAACATTTCTTTGACACAAGGAAACAATTTTTTAAAAATTCTGCTGCAGTTCAGCAGAAACCGTTTTATAACAGAAAAAACACAAAACTGCCAATTAAGCAATTCCATGGAACTTAGGTGCATCAAATGGGAAATGGACAATGTTTGTTCAGAAAGCCAAAAATCAGTCTTCATTTACTAAATGTTTGTCCAAAACTGTTGACTGGAAAAAAAAAAACAACTAATAAAACCTTTTTGTTTCTACCGTATAGTGAAAAAAATACTTTACAATAAAAACTAAAATACTGAGACAAAAAAGGCTTTGTTTACATAAACAAAAATCCTTAAGGGGTATCAATTTTGGTCACAGAGGGTTTTTTTTTTTAAAACTAAACTACAAGGTGGCAAAAAACAGTCATAACTGAATCTTAGATTTTATGTGGACAGTGAAGATTGTCTAACCAGTGAGACTTATAGAAACAAAATTAAACATGTTGCTCAATGAAAAATGCACAAAGCAGAGTAAAATGTTTTATTGTTTTTCCTTTAACCGGTGATACTGAAAGGAAATCAAAATCATCACATTCATATAATGAAATACGAAAGAAAAAAAAAAAAGGATGGTATACAAAAAAGAATAACACTAAGCAAAGACAAGATTTTAAATGTACTAGCTGTATCCTGGTAGAAATAATGCAGTGGGGTAAAGAAAAAAAATCTACAAGACAAAAGTTTTAAGAAAGGAGGATGCAATTTCACAGACAGGAAAGTGTTTGTAGGTACGATAGTACAGCCTCAGCTTTTGTTGCGTTTATTATAGAACGTGAAACATTAAAAACATTGAGACAAAATTTGGCCATTTAAAAAAAGTACAACAATTTGCACCACAAATCTTATATCAACACTTTCCTTCCTGTGATGATCCCATCCTGAAAGCACACGTCAAGATATTTAAAAAAAAGGTCATGAATACAAAGAGAATACAGTAGAAACTTTCCCCAGTAGCATATCACCCACATCCACTACAGTTTCTCCTCCTACATGATGGATACCCCCTCAGCAGTCTGGGCCATCCTGTTCCAGTGGGACATGGATGGAGAAAACACACACACACACACAATAACCGCGTCTGTCGCCTTTGTGTCATTGCAGAACATGGTAAAATGGTGAGGGAATTGGAGTTCCGGTGAAAAAAAAAAAAGTCTGACTCAAGGTAGTCCCTGCAGTGGAGGTTTGCTCTGGAGGCGATACACTCACGCACTGACGGCATCCTTCTCCTTCTTATCACTGTCTTCGTGCCAGGTCAGACGCTCCTCGTAGAAGGCTATGACAATCTGTGGGCACTTATGATTAGCCTCCTTGGCAAGCACGAGATCTGCCTCGTCAGAGTCTTTCCTGTAACAGACAGTATAAATGCATTTGCACAAAGATCAACACACCATGTTGGAAACCTGAAAAATAAATTGCACTAATTTTAAAACCAAAAAGAAAACGCATCACGTTTTAAGCCTAGCATTTTTATTTTTAAGTTACAAGACAAATTTTTTTTTTTTTAATCACACTGTTTTTTTATTTTTACATCCCTAGAGAATTTACTATGCATTCTAATAAAATATTTATGAAATCTGAGCTGTGTTACAATCATTGTGTCAGCAGTGGGACTTTGCAGGCCACAAGTGATGATGTGCAACATGTATAAAATTAGAGAATAAGAAATTGCATTAAGTTTTATGATGTGGTTCATTGTTTATATGACTGGACAGCTATTACTGCTGCTAATAAGTAATTTGCCAGTTGAAAAGACACAGTAAACTGCCATTTTAAAGAGCCACGTCATTCAATCTTGAAGGCAGTCAGAAAAACAGGCCGGCAATGTTCTTGCACAATCTCAAGGATAATATCTTAAAAATAGAAAGGACGATAGTTTTCCCAACAGAAAAACAATTTACAGGTACACAGAAAAACCTTAGTCAAACCCAGCAATTATTACAGTTATCACCATCCTGTTATGCTATATCCCTTTGATTTAAGAGATAAAGGACAGCATCTAGTCATGAAAATGGTTCCCAACACTTTTTAAACTTTAAAAGACAGGGGGTGCTATACTCCTGCAAATTGCAACATCTGGCCAAGAGGGGGAATTAGTTGTTCAGACAAATCTAAGATCCTTCTATTTTTAGGAATGTCAGGAAAAAAAAAACTAGTCCAAATGCCATTTATGGTGCAGCAAACTAAAAATCGCTTGCAAATAAATAAATAACATCTCAAATGTTCAAAACAGACTATATTAGTTTATGTCCACATGTAGACACTGATGCCTTAAGTAAATCTTGGGAAATGTGTTTGATATATTTAGAGTAACAAACTACTTACTCCAACAGATTATCCAAAAGGTTTTTAAAAGCAGTGCTACTTCAATGGATTTTTTTTAAATCCAACTCCTACAGATACCATCATCATAAACAAAACTTACCACTTCATGAGGAACATCAAGTCTCCACATGAGTCAGTTGCTCCAATAATCTTCTCTGGCTCAAGGCCCCTCTCGAAGCCACGCGCAACTAGAATTTCATCCTGAAATACACAAAAAAGCTGCTTGAAAATTCAGCTGATCACATTTAAAAGTGGCAACGAAGGAAATGTTCTTGCAGTTTAAACATCAGTACATAGGCACATCTCAGAGGAATTCAGGCTACTGATTAATGTTGCTGCTGCCAAATGACTAGAAAAGAAGTTGAGGTTTTTCCAAACATTCATAAGAGCCCCACTGAATGATCACCAGCTTTAATATTTTCCTCTTTAAAGGTCAGCAACAATCCAGGTTTGCAGAAATGGAAAGGGTTGTTAGTGGGTTCAAATTCAGTCAAGTCACCAAAAAACAGCAAGACAAAATACTTCAATGCATCCCATTCCCAGGCCAAGTATACTATCAAGTCCATCTTTGACAATGTAGATAAAAAGCTTTCTTATGATCTTAAATTGAGACACCAAATGGTAATTAAACTAGGGCTGCACAATGAATTGGAAATTAACACAATATCACAATCCCTACTTAAAGTTAACAAATAACTGCTTAGACCACAGTAAAAATATACAATACATATAAAGTACCATGCATTCATGTTGCTCATGCTGATTAAATATTAAAACAGTCCAACAGACTCACTGGCCCCGATGCTCACACCTGGTTTAGATGATAGTGATGACAAATGAGAAAGTTGGGAGTGAGGAAAATGCAAGTTTTTTTGCAAATTATATAGTTGCTTTAATTTTAAAAACAATAATATTGCAAGTTTTTCCCTAATTTCAGGCAGCCCTACTTTAATCTGAGTCTTTGACCTAAGAAATAAAATCAAGAGTGGGATAAAAAAAACCTCCTCTGATTTTCCAAAGCAAAACATTAAAAATATAACCAGATTTACTTTACCTCTTTTTTCTTCTTGGTCTTACTAGCACCCTCCTCCTCATCCTCCTCCTCCTCCTCCTCCTCTTCTGAAACTCTCTTCTTTGAGCTGCTGGAATCCTTGGAGCGTCCAGAGGAGCTTGTGCTTGTTTTGCTGGCCCCACCGCTAGGTGTGGCAGTCCCACTACTACCCTTTTTGTAGGTCTTCATGAACTCTGAAATAAGTTCAGGGCAGTCCAGGTTCTTCTCTGGCTCCCATGTGTTGTGCTTGCTGGAGAACATTGCAGAGCAAGTCAGTTAAAACCAATCCCCCTACCCAAAATAACCACTACTTTAAAACAGTTATTTTGAATACAGACAATAACATGCTTTCTCAGGTTAAAGAGTACTACTTTCAACTTACTCCGAGTATCCCTTCCACTTCAGGTAGAACTCAACCCTGCCTTTCACCACTCTCCTGTCCAGCACCTTCTCCACAACATATTCTTCCTCATCAGATGAGGACTCCTCTTCGCGAGACTTTTTGCCCATTGTAAAGTTAGGTGCTTAACAAAGAGCAGGTTACAGTAACAGGCCGACGACCCTTCCCTGTTTAAAAGCAAAATACAAAAGCCAACATTAAAACACTGATTCCATACAGTGCACGAATATGCAATAAATTCAGAGCGCACAGAAATTGATGCATCTAAACAGAATTAAGTTCGTAGCTACAATCCTGCGTGACTAAAGGTTAACTTTAACAACGTGGTTAGACGTGTTGCAGTAAAGGCAATCGCTGTACCGTCGTTATTAGTCTCCGCAACAGGCTCAACATTGCAAACACGAATAAAAAGGCGTCCTTCTTATTTGCAATTAATCATCGAAGCTGATGGAAGTATTTTGTCGAACTGCATTAACATAAAGCGCACAAAACGAACGCTGCAATGATGGAAATGATGCTGTCGTGAGCTAACCCAAACTTGCTAACGCAGATAGCATAGAAGCTAATGTGTCTTGAACGAACCGATATCAAATATAAAACTACAAATCGTTTTGGCAACACCATAACTCACAGTTCTAAGTAAGCTGTTTACTTACCCACTAGTCGTATAAAACTGCGGATTCAAGACGTAAACCACCGCAATATGCCTGGTCTATTGTGGATAAGCAGCGAGGCCAAGGCAGAGGCTGCTTTAGCATGTAGCCTGTAACAGATAAAGGGGCTGTGCGTAAAAAGCGCGCGTTAAAAGGCGCACAATGAACGTAACCTCCCCTCGACAGCTGATAACGGCCATGTTTGTTTAGAAAACCTGATCTGTGATTTTAATTTCTATGTAAAGGATTTAGAGCGCAATTTCTATATAAAATGGGCGTAATCTGTATGTATGAATCATAAATTAAATGTGGAGAAATAAGAACTTAAAGCACAGAAAATGACCCTATATCCCCATGGCCAAATAGTACAAATCAGAAATCATGCACATATGTGCACAATCTTTATGTGTCTATACGTATAAGTTGTTTAGCTTCATTTAGTGTTTTATTTCTTGTGGTTCGGCATTTGTTCTTTTTGTAATTAATCAAACAATTAAGATATGATCGTAAAACAAGCCATGGTCAAAAGACAAACAAATCAAAAGAAAAAATAAAGGCACTGACTGCAAGTATATATTTTTAATATTTGGTAATGCTTTTTTTTTTTCTTCAAAAATACCTTGATATCAACCCCCTTTCTCAATAATATTCAGACGCTATGTGTAGCACTTTTGTGCGGAGACAACAGACCTGCCGTCTAGTAATTAGTCGTTTGTAATGACTGACAGGAGTTTAAACCAATCACAATTTTGTTAACGCTGACGACACGGTACAGCGGGAATCATCGACCAATTGCTGGACGAAAAGGCGTATCCTTTTCTTCTTACTAAACTATTGGGTCTCACGCACACACGCACACACACACTGGTGTCGTCTGGTCTTGCGCAGATTGTTTCTCTGAGGTTGGTTTTCAAGGTTCTTCAAGGATAACGCGTCAAGATGTCAAAGGACGTAAGTATCGTATATGTAAAGATTTTCCAGAATACATTTAATGTTTCGATGTCTTAAAGATTTTAATTCTAGTGTATTTCACTCAGTTATGTGCAAACCGCGTGCTTCGGCTGCAGCAGTAGCTTTCCGACATTGTAAAGCCGCCATTTTAAGAAGGTTGGCTTTGTGGCCTTTTGTTCATACAGTCAGCGTTTTACGGCGCTGAAGAATTTTTTTCTAACTATTGTAATCAATTATTGCCTACTATATGTTCTAACCAATTAACGTACTGTTATATGTAGGCGTTAATAAAAAATAGGTGGTGATTCGCAAAATCACACCCAGTCCGCAAACGGTAATGGCGGCGACGTCTGCCTCCTCCACCCCTGGCTGCTTTTTGCTCTCTGTACGACGCAGTATGAGATTAGTATAATCAGGAATAACACGGTCTAAATCCTGCAGTAATTACTGTGGCTAATCCTACGAAATAATGTTGTGAATGACCATTTTGCAAAAGCGCTAATGTAAATGTGCTCGTTTATTATGCAGGTACCACGTGAGCCGGAACAGCTCCGTAAGCTGTTCATCGGGGGTCTGAGCTTCGAAACAACAGACGAAAGCCTGCGTGCTCATTTTGAGCAATGGGGGTCTCTAACAGATTGCGTGGTAAGTGTGCTACTTTTTGATTAGTTAGTATGTTAGTTAACCTTGTAATAAATTTTGGGTTTGCAGAACATTTTGTTTAAAATTAGCATATCTGACCAGGTTATGAGGGACCCCAACAGCAAAAGATCCAGGGGGTTTGGCTTTGTTACATATTCATCCGTTCAAGAAGTTGATGCAGCTATGTCCGCCCGTCCTCATAAGGTGGATGGAAGAGTGGTAGAGCCCAAACGAGCAGTTTCCAGAGAGGTATGTTATTGTAGTGATATAGTGCCATTTAGTAAATGTATTGAAATGTTTATAATACACTTGTTTATGTTGTACCAGTCAGCACCTTACATGCTGTTACTATTTCTTTAATCTCAGGACTCGAACCGGCCTGGTGCTCACATAACGGTGAAGAAGATTTTTGTTGGGGGCATCAAAGAAGATACAGAAGAATCTCACTTAAGGGATTACTTCCAGCAATTTGGTAAAATTGAGGTCATTGATATCATGACTGATCGTACCACTGGAAAGAAGAGGGGTTTTGCTTTTGTCACGTTTGATGACCATGACGCTGTTGATAGGATTGTCAGTAAGTATGGATGTGTATAAATATATATTTTACTTATTGCAGGTTTGTTGCTGTACTTAATAAATCCTTTCTTCTCCCTTTACCAATTCTGTAGTCCAGAAATATCACACAATCAATTCTCACAACTGTGAAGTGAGAAAGGCCCTCACCAAACAGGAAATGCAAAGTGTAGGAATGGGAATGAGAGGAAGCAGGAGTAGCGGGGGAAGGCCATATGATTATGACCGAGGCTTTAATCAAGGTAAGCTGGTGCTTTTAACCCTGTTAATACGTTATGAATTGTGTGTACGATTTGTTTTGGAATTTATTGTTTAATTTCTCTAGGTGGCAGAGGAAGGTATGGAGATGGTCCCTATAATTGCAATGGAGGTGGTGATGGTGGTAAGTTATTAATTTTTAGCTTTCTTGGGTATTATTTTATTTGTGGATTGTGTTTTAAGACTGCTTCTATAATTCAGGTTATGGGGGTGGTCCAGGTGGTCCTGGTGGCTACAACCAGGGTGGCAATCGTGGTTATAACCAGGGTTACAATCAGGGTGGTGGTGGTGGAAGCGGTGGCGGCTACGGAGGAAATGGATACGACAGCAATGGTTATGGTAAGAAATCTGATCTTTGTCAAAGTGTTATGGATTTGTTTATTTTCACAGCCAATTTTATATGTATATGTTAAAAAATTTAAGGCAACTGCGGAGGCGGCGGTGGAGGCGGCAATAACTATAACAACATGGGCCATTACGACTCTCAGGCTTCTAACTTTGGTCCAATGAAGAATAACTTTGGTGGTGGCGGCAGTGGTGGTGGCAGGAACTTCGGTAAGTGTTAAGACAAAGACAGCACTATTATGATTGTAACCGTTTGTAGGATTTATAGAAGAGTCGTTTAATGTTTCCTTCAGGTGGCTATGGTGGAGGCTCAAACAATCCTGGTGGCTATGGCCGTCCAGGGCGATTTTAAGAGGTAAGCATTGATTAATGTCCCTCTGATAAACCCAGTTTGCCATTATAGGGAATCACTGAGTACAGATACGTTTCAAGAAATTCACTCTGGATGTCAGGTCTTACAAAGTCAGTGCACAGTTAACAATGTTGTTCCATATTGTTCAACAGGACTGAGTACTTAGGAGAGGAAAACAAGGAGAGGAGAGCAAGCGAAATGACAGGGCAGCTGCTCAGCCAAACAGTTGTGGCAGGTTACAGCTGCTACAAGAAGAGATGTACAGTAGATAAATCATGGAGGGCTTTGATTTAAATTTTTGTCTTTTGTTTTTTCTTTCATAACATGTGTTTCTGGATTGCAAGCATTCCAATGAGGGTTTTATGTTCTATCTTTTTAGTCTGGTTTTTATTTGTAACTGCATCAAATCTGAAATAAACAACCTTTCAGTTTTTTTAAAACCTTGTTAGACTCTAGTGATTTGGGCGAGGGAGGGTTTATTGCTAGATGGCCTGTTTTTAAACATGCATAAAATACTATGGGGAAAGAAACTACAGTACTTTGAAGGTGAGGTGGGGTGCAAATACTATCATCGCAAAGAACTCATCACTTGGTTCAGACCCTACAAAGATCATCTGGAGGATGCTAGCTTACATGCAAAGTCTGAGGCTAGCCATGGAGGCAAGCTGAGGGAGAGAAGTAGGAAAACCATCGCCAGGATCATTGAAGCAGGGGAGAGTGAGAACAGAGGCCTGAGGCTAGCAAACAGCAGCTACCAAAGGGCTAAAATGCTGTCTGTAGGTAAGACCAGACTTCTCAACTACTGCTAGTAAATCTTTTGTGTTGTAGCTGGTAGTGAAGATGCTAAGCCAGTAACCATGTAAATGTAAAGTTTGTACTTGCACTTGGTGGTAAATTTGGCCTCTATTTGTGCAGAGGTTGAACTTGTGTTGCATGCACTGATTACATATATCTACTTTTAGTTGGTACTTTTTTAGTTATATTGTGTTTTTGCTTTCCAGATGACTTGACTCCACATGAGCTCCAAAGTCTGACTTCGTTTAAGGGACGTTGGTTCAGACAGGTACAAGAAAGAGTCGATCACAGTTTCATCTTCTTTTATTGAACCTAACATTTGTTCCTCTTTCTTCCCACAGGTTAACGGAACATTTTATATATGCTGATGCATATCTTTTTTTATACAAAAGCTGCAGTGCAGTGATTTCTTACTTTTTTAAATAAAGTATTTTAAATAAAATGGTTGGTTTCTGTCAATTCTAAGTGCATGTTCATTGGCAAGTTGATCCATAACCAGATGACCTGAAATGAGGTTGGCATAATCAAACTGTATAAGTCCTGAAGTGCTTTCAGCATTGATCACTCTTTTCCATTGAATGAGGCACCAGATAAATTCTTCCATCGGGTGTTAGTTGTAAAGAATATTCATCTGTGGAGTAAGGCTGTCCATCTTCGTCTCGTAAGTGAGAAAATATTTCCCTGTAAAGGTCTTTAAGGCGGCATTTGATAAACGCTAAGCTGTGTTGGAACTCAAGTCGTTCCTGAACTAAATGGTCTTTTTGGACCTGCAGGTGGTTCAGTTCTCTTTCAAGATGAATTATGCTCTCCAGCTTCCTCTTCCTGCAGTTCTGAGCTGCCACCTTGTTCTTTCCCCTCCGTCTAATATCTCTAACCAGTGCTAGTTGATTATCTGTCAAAGTGTGCTGCGTCAGCAGCTCGTTAAAGTCGTCCACAGGTAGATTGATGATCTTTTCCATGGGAAAGGGGATCTTCAAAGCCAAGGCCCTACGTTCATCCCTGCTCAGTGGAATACGAGTAGAAATGCCTAGTTGTGGTTTAGAGAATATGTTACGCTGTGAGCTCCCTCTGCTGGCCATGTCATTATATAAGGGAGTAACCGTAAGACCTGGCTGTTTTGTTGCCCTAGGTATCATACCACATTGTTGTGTGAGTGATAAACTGGACTGAGGTGAATAATGAGATGAATGTCCACCTGAGTGTAAATATAAGTGAGACTTTCTCTGATAGTCCATTGGATAGTTGATGTGAGCCCTGCTGTTACGGTCTGCCATGTTGTCTTGTTCACAGTCCCTGTATGTTGTGCCCATGTCTATGCTGTGGTAACCCGGTGCACCTCCAACAGGATTGTCTGGGGAAGCCAAAGGTGGACTGGATCCCAGTGACAGACCAGAGTCCGACTCCATATCATCAGCTGAGCGAATGGGTGCACTTTGTCCGAGTGTACTCCATGGCATGTGCTGGCCTAAACCCTGAGAGACGCAGGCGTTAGGCCTCCTGTGCCCCAGACTGTTACCTGACATGTTTACGAGGGATGACGGAGTGTGGGATGAGATTGGGAACATTCTTTGATCCAGCTGAGAGTCCAAGTTTTCGAATATCGCTTCAGTGTTGCTGCCCAGACGAGTACAGGTGGGCATCTCTTCAGAGTAACAGCTTTCATAAGTGTTAGTAGCACTCCGCTCACAAGCAGCAGGGTGAGGTTCAGGTTGAGACTGAACCATCTCATACTCTCCAGCAGGGGCCATCAGCTGCATGTTCTGGTACTGGGTTGATTCATAGGAGCCATCACATGGTACTCCAAACTCCTGTAACAAAAGGACCCCATAACTGACAGACAGAACAATAACAGCTGAATAATGATTAAAATAGATTTATTTTAATTCGATAACATGTCAAACTTCATTTTTCTCAGTCTATATTGCCTCCACTTCAGCCTCCACTAGAATGCTTACAATGGGTTTAAAAATAAACAATGCAATAGATATTCATTGGTAACTAATTTTTTGAGCAAATGCATTTTGTTACTTTCTGGAAACAAAATGCTGTTAACTAGAAAAATTTTTTAATAAGCATCAGATTTCTCCGCTTTGTTTAATTTTACTTTACTATCTGTCATTTCTGAAAATGCCATTCACAAACAAAGTTGGTGGATCTTCTGGAGGACTTTAACGATAATTGTTGTTTTCGGTGACATTGTCAGCCAAGCAACCATAAAGCATAACATTTGCACCCAAACTAAATTACACAACGCTGCTCCAACTCTAAACATTGTGTGACTACCCTCAAGGGCTATTTTTTTTTTTTTTTTTTTACCAGTAAAAGCTTTCTTCTTGATGACTTTTTAGAGGGGATCCTGGTTTTACAAAACTTATTTATTAAAAAAATATAAAAATACAAAGCTTCTACTATGTGTGATGCAGCTTCCCTGTAATGACATGTAGCTTTACTCAGAAAACATCAGAATCTTTCATTGTCTTCATCTAACTGGAGACCTTTTTCAGCTCCTAAAACTTTTTAATTTGTTGTCATAAATTAAAAAAAAA
>JAVKLF010000152.1:10881833-10896093 GCA_034783495.1 Millerichthys robustus | reverse complement strand
AGGCACTACAACCCCTTGGTCCTAAACATTTTGTTGTATTGTCTTTTTTACATGTAAAATAACCTAACCTCCTAATAAAAGGAGTTAAGGTACTTGTAATCTCTCAAACTAATATCTGAGACATGTCATCCCCCTCCCCTTAGTGTCTGATCTTTATAGTCGGATAATTTGGCTTAAGACATCAAAATGACAAAACAAAAGATAAAGGGAATCATTTTGGTGCAGAGATGTCTGTAGCCTGGGGGAATTTGCTGAGCGAATCACCAACATTATGGTACATTGTTGTAAAGCAGAGAGCAAATTAGAGCATTTCACCGTTCATTTGCCTCATTTAATATATTATACTCCATCTCCAGGCAAATAATGAGTTAAATTTGTGAGAAGTTTGTGTTGAAAATGTGATTTACAATTCTGATGCCCTCTGACATGTGACCTTTAATTAGTTATGTGTGTGTGACTGCATAAATGTAAATTGAAGCTACTGCAGTCACATGGGAGAATAAATGCATTCTTTTGTTAAAAGGAAGCCTGATACTCAGTCATGAATATGGGTCGACATATTCATACAAAAGAGAAAAGTCTGATCAATCTGTTAGTCCTAACCTTTGAGTTTTATAGTTTCAGCTTTAAGTCCTTGACTCTATATGCCTGCACATGGGTTGAATGAAGGCTCAGATGATGCTACCGATGTTTCTCTGGACAAAAAGAAAGAGGAACTAATTATTATAAATGATGTCACATTACTGCACCCGTTTACTGATCTTGCACCAGTTTTCTGCTATAATGAGGGAAGCTTGTCTCGGTGTGAGGTTTCAGTTAAAGGGGAAGGGGGAGGAAGGTTAAAAAGGACAGCGCTGCAACTGAAAAGCAGTAAATGTAATTAGATGAAATCTCACCAAGTGCAGGTAAGAGAGAGGGTTAAAAATGAATCCCACCCAAGATGCCTGTCTGGACAGTCACTTTTCATCTAGACAGCCCTGCGGCACAATGGGCAGCTCGGTGACTCGCTGTCATCGTGTAATTACTGTTGCACCATCATAAAAAGCAGCCAGGTAATTTATATTAATTATACAAAATGAGTGTGATAGTTAGAAACGCCATGGCTTGACATACTGTACATAACGCGCAGTAAAATTGTCAGAGACATGTGCGTTAGAGCCCTGTAATTGATCAATGCATACAGCCAGAGTTGCTCTCTTTCCATCGTGTGTGTGTGTGTGAGAGGGAGAGAGGTGGGGGGGCTTTGTGAATTAGTCAATAAATTCTCATCATCTGTATGCTTACAGAGTCTTTATGTCATAGTCATTGGGCTTCAGTGCCCATTCAATAAGTTGTCCAGCTAAACAGACCCAACGCAAGGGAAACACAATGGCAGCACAATTTTATGCCACAGCAGTAGTGCCTACAAACAAAGAAGGCGGCCCACGTATTATTAACCCATATTCATGGAAACAAGAAAACTGTGCCAAGTTTACTAATTGGTTTGCAAAATAGTACAAACCACTATCATGGCTACGGAATTTGCTGAGTGTTTTACGTTCGCATTAGTCAAAGGTTCTGATTTTCTTCCCAGCAGCCACTATAAACTAATGGCAGCAAATGTTCAAGAACTTGTTGTTTACATGCCAGAGTATTCTGGTTCCTGTCAGAGAGCCTGTCGTCAGCTCAAGCTCAGACTTAATCCAGTTTCCTGAAAGCAGGAGATGTTTACACGTGCAACACGGAACGATGACGCTCTAAGAAAAACCAACAGCAACCAGTAAGACGGCTGCAGATGTAAACATTTGGAAGTAGGTCATCAATAGCTGCTGCAGGCGTGCACAAAGTTGTGAATGTGTGCACATGCACAAAGATGAGGAGAAATGCACCCAGGTCTGCTCCCTTGTCCTTACTGTGGCAGCCTGACGTGGTTTATGACTCCAGTTGCCCTCTCTGGCTTTGTTTATGGATTCCCATAGAAAAAAAGAATCATGGCCACTCTAAGGAAAGCCAGCCAAAAACAACACCTCCACCATTGCACTCTTGCCTGCCTTCGCCATAACTCAGCCCAGTATTTATGTCTCTGTGAAAAAAAAGAAAGAAAGTTTTTCGTAGTAATGACATAACATGACTGTAAATTCTGATGATAATGTTTAATTTTTTGTGTTGTTGTGAAATAAAAATGTCACCACGTGTGTTTGGTTTATTGGACGTCGTTACAAGTGTGTGTCTGTGGGGGAGCGAGATTTGCTCTGCTTTCACAGAACCAGTTATTTCTTGATACCCGTTAAGATTTATCACATAAAAATGCTCAACTTTGATAGGATAATGAAAGTGCATCGCCGAGGGACTTGTTAGGAGAAGAAATATTCCACCTGATGTGCTTTTCTTGTGCTTTTCACCCTGCAATTATCCTGCACAAAACTCTTTTTTTTTCAGAGGATGATAAAAGAAGACCTCTTGGTATAAAAACACGGCTATTCTTAAAAGGATAGTTCAGATCTGTTGAAGTTGAGTTCTGTGAAAACGTTATGAAGTTGATGAGCTAAAAGCCAAAGTGAATTAGTGCCATCTTAAAACAAATCCAATCTCAAAAAATTAAAATTAGTTTACAGGAAGTAGCCTATACTGCTGATATTGTGCATGCAAATAATCATAGCAGAAGGTTTTGTATATGAAGTAAAACCGTTGGTATAAATCTTTATAAAATAGAATTTTTTAACTGCTATGTAGGTTTAGATACCGGAATTGTTCTAAGATGATTGATATTCATTTACGTCTTAGCCCCAATTCAATTAGCTCATCAATCCAGACAGAATCACACTAATTTCTCCAAACTAAAGTCGATCAAAGCCAGCCTTAGCTTTCAGTCCTCTTGCTATGTTTAACTTTAGTTAGCTTTTTGCTTTTAGCTACATTGGATATTTTTAGTGTCTAGCCAGCTTTTTTAAACTTTCAGTGATAATATTGCTCTTTTTAACCAGTCTTTTGCATCTTTTAATTTAATGTATTACTTGTATTTTTATTCATATTACTTACACCTTTTGCCTCATTCAGCGATTAGCTTTAGTGTTTTTTTTCTTCTTCTAGAATATTTGTTAAAAAAGAAATTCTCTCATATTCATGAGGGTTTATTTGTTGAGCTGCAGAGACAATTCCATCCCCCTGTGATGTGACCAGGCTGGAGGAATATCTGCTTAGCTGTTCAAAACTGGACTTCCCTCTTCCAGTTTCAGATGTTTACAGGCAGACTGTAATTCTGAGGGCAAACTACTGATGGAGCTGTGTCAGGTCGGTTGCTGCTGTTATCAAACAGCCAGGACCAAACTTCGGTGTATAAAGCAATCATGCAAAAAAAAGGGCACTAAAGAAGAGCCACCAGTCATTTTTTTTATAGTACACAGTCAAGATGAGACACAGACATGTTGGCTGTAAACCTTGATGAGTGTTGCTGTTTTGCAGCGTTCACTTAAGGAAAGGTACAAAAATCTTGCTGTTTTTTCTCTTTCCCCTTTTTTTTATTTTGCGAGAGCTTAAGAATGGAAAAGAAAAGGCTTTTTTCCCGTGCATACCTTCACCTCGAACACTATATCTCACCGCCCCCACCTCCGTGGATTCCCCAACCGCGCCGTTAACAGACCGGCCCAGACAGATTTACAGCCGTCGTGTTTCCATTGGCCGCCACCATGACGGCTGAGATTTAATGCCGCCTTCCCATTGGCCGAGGCGCGACAGGTTAATTTATGGGCGCGCTGTGATTTGATGCCTCCCGCCTTTGAAGTGAGTTACTGCTCTGTCGCTTATAGGACACAGAAACGGTGTCAGGTTGCAATCGTAAAATCTTATCCCTGAAGGGATGTGGCACTGGAGTACAATAGTCCTTATATCACCAGCGCTTCTTGCAAGCACAGGCAGAAAGAAGTGTCCAACTTACCCATTGTTCTTTTGAAAACGCTTTGAATAAAACATCATATTCAGACTGGATTATGCAGCATTAAGGAGCGGTGCGGGGCACATTCCAATCCTCTGGTTTGAGGATTTATTTTTTACTCACAATTGCTATTTTACACTCATTCTACTTTTAAAAAATCATCCGTTTTTCGGTTAGCTTGTTAACTCTCAGGTCAAGAGGTCTTAATGTAGCCTAAATAACTTAATCACAAACCTGATCTGCTGCAGCAGATAATATGTGCTCTCTGATGCAGTCAGTGCTATCATCTATCTGCTGCCTATCTCTCCCATCAGCCTGACAGTCTCTTGACAAAAGCAAGATGAAGCAGAATGTGGCCCTGGAACGGCCTTGACTTGGGGAAATCTATGAGGGTAAATAGCATGGGTGCCCCTGCCCATCAACCTCTGCTGAATTCATGCACCGTCTCCCCTGGATATGAATCCCCCCTCCTTTCTACTTCCTCGTCCAACACAGTTGAGGCTGTCTGCTCAAGTGGAAAATTGTTGGAAAATAAAGTGGCCAAGGAAAGCCCTGGAGTTGCCTTGTCAAGATTGCATAATTTCTTGAAAGACCTTGTGTTGAACTTGATAACTTGGGGGTTACACGACTTGCCCCCCCTGACAACGTGCCAGGCGAGAGAGGGAAAACAGGTTTTACATCTTAAGGAGACATGATCCCTCTGAACTCGGAGGGTGATGAATGGTTTGGCGGTGTGTTAAAAGAGGTTGAGACAAATATGCCTGTATAGAGTTAATGTTTTTTTTTCTTCTTGTAGAATCGTGCTACTTTCTAACCTTTGACTTGGTGGCTCTGTTGTTGTGACTAACCAGAATAAATGAGCATGAGAACTATTTAACTAAATGAATGAATAAAAGATAGCTATAAGTTAACATTCTGAACAACATAGATTCTTGGGGCTTTGATAAGTCCGTTTCATAAGCTTAATGGTCATTCAGAAGACCAGTTTTGTTATATGTTTAGGGTCATTGTGTCGTTGTAACCTCAAATTGTGTCCATATTTTAGTTGAAGCAAATCTGAAGATTTTGGAGGTAGTCCTCCTTATTTATTATTCCATCCACTTTATGCAATACACCAGTACCACGACATAATGCTATCACCTCCATGCTTGACAACTGTTTCAACATTCTCAGGTTTGAAAGCTACAACTCCTCCATTCATAATTCTTGTGCTCAAATAGCCCAGTCGTTGTCTCATCTGCCTTGGCCTTGTCAAATAAAAAGATTTACTAGAACCTTCAGCACAGTTTATCAAAAGATCTAGGTGAACACATGTATGTTTGGGACCTTGTGTGGGTTTGACAAAATTCAACCGCATGTGTCTGAATTTTTATTGTTGTGGGCAATGATAACAAGTCTAGCTGTTCACATGTTTCATATAAAGGATACCAAAACTGATACAACACTATGATTAACATCCATATAAAATGTCAAGAAAATACATCCAGTTGTTAAGACGGTCCACCCAAAGCCAAAAAATTCTCTCCAAGTGTTGTAAGAGAAAACCTCTGGGGATTACTAAAGTCAGAAGTAAATGTCTGATATATGAGACAACCCATCCAGCCAACTGGGAGAAAGATTTCATCGTGTAAGTTAAAACCTGGAAACAGTGGCTGTCCTAGAGGGAGTCTTTTAGAGAAGTTTGAATGTGGTAAATTTGATGCTGATAGGTAGAAATGAGGGACAGAGTAGACCAACATGATCATAACCTGACAAATTTAATGGCATGACAAAAGCTGAATTCCATTTCCTGCAGTTAACACTAGACACTAGATATCACTATAAAATACTTGACAGTGGTGACAGTCCAGGTTTAGTTTCATGATATCAACACAAACATGTTCAGGTGAATAAAAAAAGTCCACAGATTTTTTTTTTCTGTTGGATATATTTTTCATTTTTACTTACAGGAAACATAAAACATTGAATTGCAGTGCAGTAACAATCATTTAACACTCAACAACAGATTGATGGATTTACTTAAAGTTATGTCAACTTTTTCCATTCAACTAAATTGAATAAATGTAGAGCAACTTTTGCATTTTCTTCAAACATAAATGTGAAAGTTGCTTTACATTTACTCTATTCAGCTGAGTAGAAAAGGTGGACATGACTTGTAAATAAAAAAAAATGTTGTTTGAGTGGATGTCTACATAAATGTAAATCAATCTTCTTTTTGTCATGTTGCCCATTTAATAGATATATACGGAATTGGTTTGTCTTAGGAAACGTTTGGTAAGTTTACACATAAAACTTCTATTGTGTGAGATTCTTTGAGGAACAGACAATAAAAATATTTAAGATTAACACAGTGCTTGTTCCAATTTATTTGTATAAACACTTTTGTTGGATGTTAATTTACTGGGTTGGAAGAAAGATCTTGTGTTCAACGTATTAAGCCAAATGTCGTGAACTGTGGTTGGAGGACGCAAATGTAGGAGACTTGACGTTCACATTTGTGTTTCATTTTGTGCAGTTGGACCAAAAGCCAAATCTGCTTTTAAAAGTTCAGCTTGTAACCCTTCCGAATGATCATTTTCCTGCATGAATATTTATGACCAAGGTGTATCAAAATGCAAGTAGGCCGATTTGAAGCCCCCTACCCACCCCTGCCTGTCAAATGGGTGATGGTTTTCGCTCCGCCGTGTTATATTTTGAGTCCTGGGAGTGATAAGCAGACCCAAATTAATCTTGTTGAGTTACACTAATTAGAAAAGCTGTGGAACGCACATTTAAATTTGGGACATTTTTAAGCATGAAATGACAGAAAGTTCCCATCAGAGACATTTTGCAAAATCTGGCATATATTCCCTTGGTATATCTCCAAAACATTTGTTAGATTTTGGTAACACTTTAGCAATTTGGCATCCTATTTGTACAAACTTTGTGAAGCTTATGGAACCTTTTTTGGTCTGCTTTGAAATTGGTGTCAAATGGCTGCTTTTAGTAACAAGGCTCTTCTTTTGACCCAGCATTTCTTCAGTTTTGCACCCTTTAAAATTCTCATTTTGCCTGCACAGTACCTCCTGGCTATAACAGGCTAGGATTCAGCTCATAAATAATTAATTTCTGAATAATAGCCTTAAGTGTAGGAGAACATTGCAGTATTTGGTGATCATTAATATGTAATGCATTCACATTTTCTCTGGTTCTTGTTTGAAGAGAACTTTGGGGGTGGATGGCAAATTCTTTCATGTAATATCAAATCATTACTGAATAAGAATGATAAATCAAATAAACGTTTTCACATTTCTTCTGGCAAAGTTGGTTTATGTTACTTATGTTCAAAGACATTTCCTTAAATTCCATACTTTTTCTTTTTAGATTTCTGCAAGACTTGTGCTTTGGTGTGAGCGTCAAAGGACACGTTCACCGAGGTGTTGAGGAAAATGAGAGTAACCTGGACAGAGGAGCTGAAATTTTAATGAAGAGCAGCACGCTGATGGCCATGGAACGACTCAGACAGCTTAAATATCACTGCTAATTAACACAGAGAGGTGAGCTGTCACAGGCGTGATGGATGCTCAGAGGGGGCAGATTGCTGCTTTCAACCAACCAGCAATTCCTTTATTAATCAAAGCCTGAGATGAAAAGGCTCTTCCACACCTCAGGGAGAGGGAGACAGCAGGAGCTTTGTTGGGAGGGCTTCAATCATTTGAGGTGAGCTTGTGATGCGTTTGATCAGGGCCACAACTAAACATTTGTTGGAGACAGAACGATTAAGCTGTTTTTTTGTATAAACGTCAAAGACACCTGTTTGTTTGTGGAGACCCAATGTAAGCAGGTAGCCGAGACTGACTGATTGTCAGGGACATGTCTGTGAGAAGTGAACATGCAGAGATCTGGCTATCAGTCTTAAAAAGCAGGCCTCCTCCATAATGGAGGGATCTCCAATGAGGATAAAGCAACACTCCCACACTTTACCTCTGGACTTACTCTGATAATCTGTGTCTCCCCAAGATGATTTCAGCACCTTGTGCAAAAAGATGGAGTGTTATCTCATCCTCTCCGAGCTTCTCTCCATCTGCCTCACTTAAGAAGTTCCATTGTTAAGTGCTGGGGGGCCTGCGGGTGCTGTAAATCAGGCTGCAGAGGGAGAGGATGTCTCCCATGGGGAGGAGCACACACTCCCAGCAGCCTTCAGGCTGATGTCATCCCACCTATCCTAATGCTGTAATTAAAGAACTAGTCAATAGTACAGAGGAAGGTGCTAAAGGGTATGATCTGCACTTCCAACTGTACAAAAGTTCTTCTCCAAAAGTCATCCATCACCCCACAAATAGTTGCTGTGTCTTCCTCATTGCACACTTTAAAAGTCACATTTCTAAACAGAAACAGTTGATATAAATACACTTTGACAGTTAATATATTAATGAAGATTCTGATAAAGAAAATTCTCACCTAAAACGAAAATTCCAAATAATTCTTCAAAGTTTTTGAGGAGGCAGAAACCAGCAAGTCTCTTACCAACTCTTTTCTCAACTTTAGTGATAAAAAGTTTCTACAAATCTACATACCATCCGTTTACAGCTCTGCATTTTCACACAAGACTGAGAC
Organism: Millerichthys robustus; assembly: GCA_034783495.1. Taxonomy (NCBI): domain Eukaryota; kingdom Metazoa; phylum Chordata; class Actinopteri; order Cyprinodontiformes; family Rivulidae; genus Millerichthys; species Millerichthys robustus. The sequence goes on along the minus strand of JAVKLF010000152.1, from coordinate 10,887,587 downwards.
CAATGCAGGTAAAGTAGTTCCTGTTTACTCCTCCACATCATGAGCTGGTAAGAAAACAGAATCTCATTTGGTCATGGCTGCCATCTGCTGCCATAACTGGTGTATTACTTCAGAAGCAAATGAACTAGATAATATGAGTGTATTTTATGTAACTTTAAACAAATATTAATTTGACTTTCAGAAGGCAAAAGTTAAAATTAATTGTATATTAATACACAGTAACTTTGAAAATGCTTGTTTCAAAATAAACAAATAGCATTAAATATTAAAAAACCCCCAAATATTAACAAAAACAAACCTTTATTGTGACCTCGTTCAGATCAAAGTGATAAAGTCGGCTCTTGACTTCACTTCAGTTCTGACATGACAAAATACTAAAGGCCTTGATTAAAGAAAAAAATATCTTTACAAGCGCATTTGACAGTTACATGCAATTAAAAAATAAATCATTTAACTATTCTAAATAATGGTTATTACTGAAATAATAGCCTACAGCTGGCAAATGAAATATTTCTAAATAAACCAAACAGTGACTTGCACTGGCCTTTTCAGCACAAAAAAAGACTAAAGATTTGAATCTTGTAAAAGTTTTGATTAGCTTTTGGAGATTAGGTCCCAGGCACACTAATGGCTACACCTAAGATATTTGAAGGACATAAAAAAAGAAAAAAAAAAAGAAGTTCACAAGCTGTAAAATGTAAGTGACAAGCGCCAAACTCTGATCGCATAATCTACAAGCTTGATGGCAAGAGAGCTACCGGACTACAGTAAAACATTTTAATCTAGAACAGTTAAAACACGCTCCTTTACAACTGAATTACATCTTTAGTTCTGTGATTACAGTCTGATTTAACTATTTGCAGGCCTGAACTCATTCCCTGTCAACAAAAACACAACTATCCATCTTCACTGAAGATGCTTAAAGGTACATAGGTCAGGAAACAATATGGCACTGTAATCAGATAACATTCAGTCAAACGTCAGAACTTTAAATTTGCCAACGAAATGAATTAATGGTTTTAAATGATTAAGTTAATTTGGGCTGTATCAGGACTATATTATGTCCAGATAATGATCTCAGCGATTAATACAGAAACAATCTTACTCATGTTTATCAAATAACATGATGAATACACTTGAAAAATATTAAAGTCTTAAAAAAGTAATCTATGACTAATAAAGAAAAAAAATATCAATGTTTTATTTAAAAAAAAACATTACCACCAAGAATGTCTACTGGGGAGTCTTTTTTGGGAAACAACACTTCAGAAAAACTCATACTTGAAACAAAAGTTTTTTTTCTTAAATTACAGAAATTAAAATGACTCCTGACTGTCACTATTCACAAGCTTCAAATGATCTCAGCTCCTAAAAAGCTACATAACTATTACAACTAACAGTGTAAAATTTATATTAAAAAAGAGGACCAATTTCCTGTAAGATAAAGCCAAATTGTGAGTATGTGTGCAAACAGTCACTATTGAAAACAAAACTAAAACAGATTCTCTTAAAACAGATTTCAAGTCATATTTAGTGTTTTTCATTTGACGTTTTTCCACTATATTTGAAGGTATAGTTTTTAGATTTAAGATAAATGATTAGAAGGTAAGAATTTAGTTCAGATCCATTTGTGTGTTGAGCAAGAGAAGACTATCTTCAACAGACATAATAAAGTATTCACAATTTTAAATTTTAGACTGTAATAAAATATTTAAATCAGTATACATTAAATTGATCTACAGAATTTGATTGGCGATTACTCCTCTTAGAGAAAACAATAAACCTGTTGTGAGCATTCTGCTTGTCAGTAGTAGCAGGTTTAGGACTAAAGAACATAAGACAAAGAATTTTACACTACAGTGTTACATGGCTTTGGGTTTGTGTCCCTCAGTAAATGTCCATGTTTAACAAACATATATGGAAACAGACAGATGCAGAGTTGATTACAGGTGAAAAGAATGCCAAAAAAGTACGGAACGGTCTTCGGATCACTAACGGATGCAGACATTTCTGGTCTCAAAAAATAAAAACCTTGAAACCTTGAGAACCTTTTTTTAGTTATTGTCATAATTACCTACAGTCCAAGCTTGTCCATCTTCTGCTTGTATGATAAATGTAACAGTAAGCAGAAAGTACAAATATTCAGGATTGAGCTCTACGAACGAGTTGGGAAGAGCAAACTAAAGTTGTCTTGAGCTCAGGGTTTTTTCAGATCAAAACTCCAGTGAGAGGTGGCATTAAACTGCAGACTGAAGTTGGGGAGCTCCTGCTCAGACAGTCAGAGGCGGTTGTTGGAGGGTTGGAGTGGACTCCAGGAAGCTGTGTGAGGAGTTGCGTTCTGGGAGTACTGGTTTTCTTCTTTGCTCACTCCAACTGTACACAGCCGTCGGTGTCTCAGCAGTCTGTCTGTCCGTGAAAAGTTCTGCAATGAGACAAGAAAAAATATTTGCTTTAGGGATGGCAGCAGACAGCATCTGCAGGGTTTTAGCTCACAGTATGAAGATGCAGTGCATGTTATGTCTATCAGCTGTACCAAAAATATTACATACTGACCTGATGACATCGATCACATTGGTACGGCTTCTCTCCACTGTGCACCCTCTTGTGTCTGTCCAGGTGGTAACGCTGAATGAACCTCATATCACAAGCATCACAAGCGTATGGTTTTTCCCCTGGAAGCAATCATAGGTGTGGAACGTTTATCACCATTTTATTAAAACTCTCTGCATTTCTAACTTCTGCATAACTCAGATACATAAATGTCATAACCAAACTGACATTTATAAGGTAAATAGGGCCGCATTAAAAATTAAAACGTCTAAACCTGATTGGACATGATTGCAACAGGTGTGTATGAAGTCAAAGCAAATAATAAATTCATGCTCAACTACAGTTACGCTGAGCTGTTTAATAAACTTTAGGTTCTCACCTGTATGTGTGAGGATGTGTCGCTTTAAGTGATAGCTGCTCCGGAAAGCCCCATAGCAGTGATCACAGATAAAGTTCTTCTGAACTTTGAAGGAGTTGTCGTCATCCATATCAAAGTGTGGCAATAACTGACAGAAATATTAACACAATAAGAGGAATCTGAATCTGGTTGCAACAGTAAACATCTGGATAAACAGTTGTTCTCCTGTGCTCACCTCAACTTTCTCTTTCACTTTGTGGGAAGATTTTTTGTGTTTCTTCTTGCGGTGCAAATTCTGGTTTGTTTGAGCATCCTTGCTCTCAATAATCCTTGATGTGTGATAGTCTCCATCTTTTCGAATTAGCTTTTAGATGAAAGAAAACACAGGTATCATTAGATAAAATGCACTGACACTGAAAGAGCTAGTCTGTGTTTCTTGACTGGTAGGAAGTAATAAACACAAACATACTGATGCTAAGTAACCAACATAACTACGTATTTAGGACATCACAAAAGCAGAGTATATATGAATAAGATCATAGACTGCAAAATTATAGAATTTTATCTAAGTAAAAAAAGAGCCGTGGTTCTTATCTTTCTCACCAGGGGTGGAAGGGTCCCGCTTGAGGGGTGTCCCATATGGCTGTGGTGGGCTTGTCCATGGTGAACCTGGTGTCCATGGTGGTTGTGGCTGTGCTGCGAGTGTGTCTGGTGGCTCCCAGGGTTGGCCCTGTGCCCCTGACCCATTGATGACATTTTCTTCTGGCCTGGCATATTGTTGGCCTGCATCAAGGCCATGCTAGACAACACCGCTTCGCAGCCCAGCAACCCAGCCTGCCAACACAAACCATCACATATCAGAGAATACAGAGGGATGACGCAGGACTCTTACAGAGACGAGGAGTTAGAAGGAACTTGGAGGTGGGATTGCGACTAATGGGAGTGATAAATTAATGCAACCATGATGGTGATTCTGGAGATGAAGAGACTTCCACTGACCCATTTCATATGGTCTCGAACTGAATTGGTGGAATGGTGTGTCATCGCTGTGGTTTGAATGCGTGTGTGTTTGAGGGGACAGAGGGGGGCTTCACTCAGGATGAGGGGTGACAGAAGAGATCACACACACACCCAAATCATCGGGGACCAAAGTCTGAAAATAGAGGCAGATGGAAATGTGACCAGAGATTTTGGTCGAACACTACTGAGCTTTGTTCATCCAGAAAGAGAGCCAGAGACATTTAAGGCATACCTTGAATTTGGATGGATGACAGAAAACATATAAAAATAAAAAAATGCTGAAAATATGAAAACAGTTTACAATAGGAAAATGTACTTTATATAGTTTAATTGATATTAAAATACTTCATACATTAGGCAATACAACCCAAAGAAAAATATTTATCTATATCTTATATTTATCTTCATCAAGGGTTGGAAGTGTGAAAGTCATCAGGCTCTCTCTCCTGCTCAGAGACAGTATTTTGAAGGTTGTTGCAAATGGAAACCCATGAATATTGTGAGAAACCTCTCCCACCCATCCCATAAGCTGTTTAACGTTTTTTCATCTGGCAGACAACAATGTTGTCCATCCAATCAAAAACAACAAATCTGTGCGTGAGTTTCATTCTGCACACAAATAGGCTGCTTAATTCCTAGCATCACTTAAATGAACTTAATAAAGCCAATATTTTTAAAGGACAAATGACAGCCAGTGAAAATTCAGTTTTATAGTTTCAACAAATACTGACTAGTTATGTTTTTATTCTAAGTTACTGCAAAGTGCTGGTTTATAGTGAGTATTCTTGTGACTTTAGCCTTCCTGTTCCCCTGGGATCAAAATGACCCCACCAGGCCTCGGTTTTGAGACTGAGGCCTGGTGGGGTCATTTTGATCCCAGGGCAGCGGGAGGGTTAAAGCAGTGGAAATGACCTGGTATAACACAATTTGTGGATTTAAAGTACAGTGTTTGTCTAAAAGGACATTGAAACTAGATATTTGTTTAGTGAATCATGTGGTTGCCAGAACTTGCAAAAAGAGCGAACAAACAAAAAACATTGAAAACCATTCATCCACAAATCCATAAAAAAATGTATTTTTATAAGGACACCAAAGGGGGAAAACAACACATCACACTGGTCTAGAAAGCTTATTGTGCTCTGGTGTAGATACGGATGCTAGACAAAAGTATCAGCTACACTGGTCTGAAGTTAAAACACTACCAACTAGCCAAAACACGGGTATGGGGTAGCTCTTATACAGCCGAACCAAACCCACATCTCTCATCCTCGGACACAGACAAGACAACGAGAGGCAGGGAGGGCAGGCAGGGCGTGCGGGCTCAGCGCCTGCCTCGCTTATCGGCTAAGCTACCAGAAACACGGAAGTAGACCGTTTTAAAACGCTTAGAAAGCCGCGAATGAAAAGTACTGACAATCTAAACGCTTACCTTCCGATTTTAATGAGGCTGAGGATTAATTATTCTTGTCGCACTTCCAATTTTTTTTCACAGTTTACAAACACTGACAGGAAGTACTACCACCGGAAGTACTCCCCGGGGAGCTTTCTGATTGGTCACTCAACTATACACGTGACAGCGTTTTGACCCAGATTACGACAAAGAGACGTAAAAATGGCTTGACGTACGTTTGTGTTTATATTATTTTACGTGTACAATTTTCTCTTAACTTCGCAGTTAACAACCACTGAAATGTGCAACTTAAAAATTAAAGGTTAGATAAGTAGCTACAGAATGTAAATGTGCTTCAGACAATTATTTTTGTATAAATGATTGTAAAAAGCAAGTATACCAAAAAGCAACCTAAAATTGGCAACTTAACTACTTA
>JAVKLF010000152.1:10851623-10865808 GCA_034783495.1 Millerichthys robustus | reverse complement strand
CACGCACGCACGCACGCACGCACGCACGCACGCACGCACGCACGCACGCACGCACGCACGCACGCACACACACACACTTAATTAGGCTACTTTAAATAACATAACAACTAACTTAATATAAAATAGGAAATCTCCCAAAATCCCAATGACCCGATTTAAAAAAATGCAACATGAGTCAATAGGAAAACAAATTAAATCATAAAAATATTTGATAAGACCATCTTTTACCATTTAAACGCCATCCGTCCTTGTCGATAAACTTGAAACAAGTTATGATTTTATAGTTTATTTCTAGTTGGTTGACCAACCAATTATACCAAAATGGTGTCAATGATCATAATGTCATTAGGAAGTTTAAAACACAGTTTCATACGCACAGCAATAATTAAACTACATCTGCAAGGTCTTTATTGGCAAAGATTTCATAACAGTCTGGAGTTTCAATAAGGACAAAGAAAACAGGCAAGGTTAAGGATTGAAAAACTCAGTGCTGCAGATGAAAGACACATCATGACTCTTTCTCTCCGAAATCAGAAAATGTTGAGCACAGTGTCATCTAAATAAGGATTTCTATTAAACACTCTTTTTTCGTTGACCTCTACATTAATCATAAAAATGATTAAATAAAAAATTTCAACTTTGTACTGTTTTAGTCATGGGAAGCAGCAAACCTGTGTTTGTTTCTCTTTCCACTTGGTTGCTGCCTGTTGGGTTTGTTGGAGTGGTTGTCCTTCTTTCTGTTCCTCAGAGGCCGACCTCTATTTAGAAGCAGAATAAAAAAAACACAACTGTCTTCCTGGTTTTCCTAGGGGGATTTGAAGAAAGCATGAGAGAGACAACGTAGGACAGACCAAGTTGAACTGTAGGTAACGTACATGTCATAATAATTTCCCCCTGGAACAGGCCTCATATTCCTCTTTTCTTCTAATAAATAGTTGTGTCTATTGCCGCCACTGAACGAGGTTGGTGTGTGGACACAGCAGTGCTTTCCTTTTATTTGCCTCTCATAGTGATGAGATGTTTTGGTGTCATGTCTGACCTTGTTTACATCCTTTGCACAAGTCATCAGGACCTATTTTATGTTGTGTGTCTTCATTATTGACGGCTGCTCCATTAAACAACACTAATAGACGTGTTCACAGAAATTGGTACATGCCATGAGCATTAAAAAGGCTGAAGTAAATGCTGTATGGGATTGGTGGCAAGATTAAGGCTATGGCTGAAGGTTGCGGTCAGAATTATCTGTTGGTGAATTTGACTAAGGACAGTGTCAGCTGTTGACCACTGGGAAAAGGGATAAGCTGATGAAGCTGTAAGCAGGGTGATATGTTTTAATCTGGTTGTTAATCTGTGAGCAATCATGTGTGGAAGTTCAACATGATTGACATGAGTGAATGTATTTATGAGTGCAAAAGCCAACAATTGTCCTATTTAAAAGGTCCAGGATCACAAACTTTGCACCAGTGTATTTATGCACATCAGTCTGGCTTACAGTGTGATTTTGTACATAAAAAAAGTCATCACGATTGTGACCAGAAATGTTAAAATAAACTATTTTTCATTTAAGAGAGATGAATCTTACAAAGTAGAAATCTAAGAGTGCAGGGCCATCGTAGAAGAGTTCCTTTATTATGGTGGATATGGGAAAGCTATGAACAAATAATATCTTACCTGTTGTAGATATCTTTCTATTATTCCCATCAGTTTGAGGAAGTTTGGAGTTTAACCTCAACCAGACAGACAGCTCACCTTGTTTTACTTGGATTAATGACCTCCTCCTGCTACAGTCTTAAAGATGTCATAATGATTCTTATAAACACTCTTTTATAAATGTTTACAATGTTGTCAGTTTTGCATAACACAATTTTTTATTGCTTTATGGCTTAACTAAATTTCTATACATGCAAGACATGAAAGGCCACTGTTTTTTTTTTAAGTTAGGAAAACCACACTCTGCTAGAAAACAGTGATAATATTGCATGTAGGGATGGTCAGAGAACTCTGTGGTAAATGAAAGTTTCAATAATAGATGTGTGTGAGTGACTGCATGGTGAACATTCAGCATGGAATGAAGGGGGTGTGTGAGTGTCTGGCCATTATTGGCCAATAAAATACAAAGGCGTGCGCTTGAGTGTAAATTTATAGTTTCTGTGGTCTGTTAGTTGTATACGTGCGTGAGTGTACAGAGCAGTATTAAGACCACAATATCCAGTAAATCAGTCAGACATAGCAGACAAAGCACTATGTTAACAAGTCACTGTAGAGAGGCTAGCGAGCCGTGATAGATGAGAGGGGGTGGAGGGCACTATTAAAGGATATAAAGTACGAAAAGGAAGGAGGGAAATCAGCAGGAAACGGCTGTTGAACGGCTCCCAGATCAATACTAATAACCACACACAGAGAATGACTTCCTCTCATCCTTTATAACTCACACAGACGAGGAGAGGAGATGGAGCAACACACGGCAAAAAGAGAAATTAGGACTAAAGGCTGTTAAAGGCAAGACAGAGGAAGAAAAAAAGGCGAGTGAAGCTCAGATTTGTCTGTTTGCAATTTCTTTCTTCTCCATTCTCTCTGTTTAATTAGAGGGGAGAGCCATGTTATAAGAGTTACTTTATCATGGTGGAAAAGCAGTTTAGCCCATTTCCACCTGCCAGAGACTTTACGGAACTCACCGAGTCATATTGGGAAGATCACAAATGTGTGCGTGTGTGTGGGTGAGAGAGAAAGTGAGAAAGTGTCTATGTGAGTAAGTATATAGAATGTTGGAAAGCCATGCAATTTGTGGAGAATTAGATTGTTCTAAAAGCATCTCTCAATAAGAGGCTGGTGAATGCGTTTGCCCTAATGGCCTGCCATTTTATATTTCTTTAATGAAGTTAGGGAAGAGGAGAAAATAGTCGACCCAGCCATGCTCCTCTCCACATGCACAGGGTTCTCCGTTTTCCTCTGAAACCGAGGTGTCGACATTGACCCCATCTAATTCCATCTGCCAGAGAGAAACCAAAGCCACATATTGTTTATCGTCTCACACTTCAGCACCCGGAGAAATTCATTTCTCCATCTCTCTCTCTTTGAGTGTGTATATCTATTTTTACTGTGCGTCTGTGCATGTGTGGGCATATCTGTTTGCATGATTATGTCAGCCGAACTTACCATTGCTGTATCAAAGCATAATAATGCGATTCCAGCTTATTTTAGAGTGACAATCCCATTTCACCCAGGCTCCACAGCTCAGGCTTCACACCTTGCTCAAACTCAAATGTATTCATGCTCCGCTGAGTGGAAACCTCCCCATGAGAGTTTGTGTTTGCGTCTGAGAGTGAGACAGTGAAGCAGAATAAAGTAAGGTCTTATCTGATGTCAGATGAGAAAACTAAGCACACATGCAGATATTTCCGTGTGGTACGTTGCCTGACAAGTGGAGCAATGAATGCCAGTTCATCCCTTTGGTGCTGAATGCAAGAACAAAAGGTAATAGATTTCTCCAAAGCACACACCTTTTTCCCGTGGTTTTGTATCGGTGTTTGAAGAACCTTTTCAGATCATTTCGAGTGACTGCTTGTTTTGGAAATGATCTGATCTGTGTGGACTTGTAGTGACTCCCAGAAGTGAGCCAGCTCCATGTCTACTGCTGCGTACGCAGAGGCAAATTTGAGGACAGAGCTTTCATAAACTGCTCATTATGTTGGAACTCAGGAACAGATGGTCTCCTATATTCCCACAAGAACCACCAGAACATATTGTCTATAATATTTTTCATGGGTTAGTTTAGTAATTTATAACCCTTGGGTTTAAAAAATAAATTATATTCACATTCACTAAGTAATGCAATATACTGAAGTAATGACTAAATCACAAATACATGTGCTTCAGAAACCCCTTTTGCTTCTTAATAATGCTTTGAAGAAAGTTAAAAAGGAAACAAAACAGCGTTAAAATCTTTATGAAAGAATTACTAAGAAAAAACAACATTAAACTGATAAGGTAGCTTTAAATTCCATCTAACACCAATAGTGCAGCCACGGCTCTTCTCCTCAGTTTGTTTCCCAGCTGTTCAAACCTTGAAACATGTGACCAAAACAACTCACATGTTGGCTCTATTAGGAAGCAACAAGTGATAGCGACTCAAATGAATCACAGGCTGGAGGGATGAGTCAGTGACTTGGACCTTAAAAAATTTATTAGTGTAATTGGCATAACAAAGCTTGCAAGCCTGGAAGTCTCAGCACCTCAGTCAAAATTGAAGAAGCCGAAAGCTGGAAACTTTTTTAAGACACAAGAGAAGTACTTTTTTCAACTTTACTACAGCCATGTGTTCATGCTCACTGAACAATGTCATTATTTAATTAATTTAAGGTATTTTGAACACAATTAAACTTAATTAAAAGACACTTTGTTGCTCAGGGGTATGCAGGTTGTTAATCTGCACAGTAAAATCAACAGGGAGCAGAAAAAACAAACAAGAAAAAGCTAGTCACAAAAAAAAACTTGAGTAAATTCATCCAATATAAGCTACAAAGAGTCTCCCACTAGATGTGAAATTAGTCTGCAGGCAAAAGTCTTTCTGCTTTCCTCTCTGACTTTATACCCATGGTGATAGTGATTTAGCAGTTGGGCTTGTCCTGTCACTTAATGCCTTCTTCTGGAGACATTATACCTGAATATTTGGACTGCCGCAGCACTTTCCACCATGGTTTGATGGGTCATTGAGAAGGGATACAGTTCTGCTACGTGACTTCACCTTCCAACTGAGTTCTGTACATTGACTGCAACATCTTTTACTGTAAACAGCACTGGAATACTGGGTGAAAAGTTAGGGGTTATTACAAAAGCAGGTCTCCAAATCTAGGTTTAAATCTAAATATTGTCAATATATTTCACTGCACCTCTGCTTCACTTCTGGAGCAAATAAAAATGTCCAGCTTTAATTATGTCAAATCTTATATATTGTAAATACAATCAGTAATTTACTTAAATGGTGTAAATCAAAGCCTTGCTTTGAATAAGTTTTTCTCATTTTCAATGTATTTTTTGTATGGCCAAGTGTGAAGGTTTTGTTTTGGAGTCATCTTATTTTACAGATAATAACCATAAGAAATACACCGTAGACATTGTTTCTTTGGATTAGTGATTTCTTTTGTTTAGTTTTGTGGACTTGTGCATGTGTGAATTTGCTCACACTCATCTGTGTGTGAAGTGGTTGTGGACCTAGAAACTAATGGTGACTTATTAACGTCATAATTCAGCCAGGCAGGACAACTAATCACTGGGACCTCAGATAGACCAGCCGCAAGGCGTGATAGATGAAGTCTGTGTGTGTGTGTGTTTGTTCATGTTGATGTTTGTGTGTGTGTGTGTGTGTGTGTGTGTTTCTATGAATGTGCTTGTGTGTTAGAATGAACAAATTAGTGTGTTGGTGATAGATGGCTTGTGTGGAGGTCCTTTCACACTGAGATGTCTTCTAATCGGTCTTAATGATTTGGCTCTATTGATGAGTTGCATTGACGAGAATGGGGGTGCTGTAGGGGTGGGTGTCACAGCAAAACCCTGAAACTGAAAATACATCCAAATAGAATCTTGTCCCTTTTTGAATTTGAAGAAATTCTAAGACTGAACGACAAATATTGACGCCTCTGCCCGTCTGGTTGTGTGTCTGCATCTGTGCTGCTCTTTAGTTGACTTATACACTCACCCGCCACTTTATTAGGTACACCCATCCAACTGCTCGATAACACAAATTTCTAATCAGCCAATCACACGGCAGCAACTCAATGCATTTAGGCATGTAGGCATGGTCAAGACCATCTGCAACAATTCAAACCAAGCATCAGAATGGGGAAGAAAGGTGATTTAAGTCAAACACTCTGAGGAATGTATGCAGTACCTTGTTGAATCTATGCCACGAAGGATTAAGGCAGTTCTGAAGGCAAAGAGAGGTCCAACTTGATACTAGCAAGGTGTACCTAATAAAGTCGCCGGTGAGTGTCTGTGTTCTTATATGTGCTAGGTCTCTCTAGCTCACAGATGGTTTGACTGAAGTCATTTGTAACAAGAAGCCATTATAAAAGACGACGTGGAAGTCCTTTCTTTCTTATCCTCCACTGTCTGTATGTCTATCTATCTCTCGACCTCCTCCCTGTGCATTGCCTCTCATCCGTCTTTGGCCCAGTCAGGGCTCTTTACACTCATTTAGCTCCAACTGAGGCAGAACAGTCTGAACTTTGAGATATTTATAGACAAAGAACAAATAAGTACGTAAACAGGATGCAATTGCAAGGAAAAACTAACTGGTCCAAGATCAGCCGATTAGCAAGAAATGAGATTGCCATCACGGCTTCTGCTCTATTTAGTTTGCAGTTATTGTAACTAATGCCAGCAATGAAATTACTTGGCTGAGATAATTTAGCACATGTCTGATATGAGTTATTCATAATATGGACATTTCCCCACCCTTCCTCTTTTGCTAACTCCATCTCTTAGCAGGCGGCGAGGGCCAGCGGAAGAAAAGAAGAGACAAACTGAATTAGTGTTCTTTTCATCATCCGTGACCAGCGAGCCGTCTGATAACCCTGATCTCATTACGAACGCTAATTGTTAAGTTTCCTCTCCTCTCATCCTCTCTCCCACACCGTACACACAAGTGAAGATTTGTCTCCTCCCAGAGAAGAAGCTTCTCTTTCATTCTGTCATTTCGTGTCTGAGTATTTACTTCCTGCCTGTTAATGGTCTCCAACTTTAGTACCAATATCCACTTCTCGCCTAATCATTTCTGAGCAGCAACATAAGAGATTTATAATCTGCTGAATGCAGGCTGGCAAATCTTTCGGCTTTCACATTTGAACTGTTTTGCTGTTTGTTTTGCATGGACATTCTGCACCTTTTCCTCTTTACTTACTCTCACATTGTATATCTATAGCATGCTAAGCTTTCTTCTCAAACAAACACTCTTCAAACGGACTAATTCTTTCTTTGTCATGTTTTCTTTAAAACACAAGCATTCTGAGCATTCTCTCTTCAACCTAAACATGGGACAAAGAAGCATTGGTGATGTTTTGATTATTGGTTTTCTAGATGCTTGCGCTATGAGTAATGGCCACAAGTTTTAATGGGGGTCTTTCCAATGTCCCACTATTAATTAAAGCTTGATTGGAAGAATAAATTAATCTAGCTGTGGTTTGACCGATCAATAACCCATATGAGGGCTCCATTAAGCACCGAGGGCTGAGCACTCTGTGTGAAATGTGTGTACTGAAGGTGTTGGTGGAGTCAAATGGCTGCCTCAGATTGCAGGTGATTTTCTCCCCTATTAATCATAACAAGCTCGTCAAGACATGGTAGGTGTGTGTCTGAGGCCATCTGCTCATGATTTTGTGTGTGTGTGAGTCTCTTGTGCTACGTAGTGAATTGATTTTTGAGTTGTTCATGTGATTTGTGAACAGAATATGTTATTCAAACATTAATCTGGGATTTTGTCCATGGGTAGGTTTACTTATATGCTATGTTATTTCACATCAGCTCCACTTAAACAATATTTTAAGACAAGATTCGGTTCATTTTAATTAGAGATCTAATTTCAGCAAAAATATGCAACTTGACAAGCTTCTTACCAATGAAAAATATTGACAGAAGATATAACAAGCAAGAAAGTCATATTTAGGTATTTTTAGCTTTGAGTTATAGATGTCTTTCAGATTAAAAATGATAAAAATCTGCAGACCAAACTTTGTGCTTGAGTTGTCAATAAAAGGTTTATGTCTGATTCAAAATGAACCGGGCTTTATGAGACAATCAACAGCAAATTTTGTCATCGGTGATTGCACAAAAGCAAACAGCTAGACTTTGTTTTAATGTAACGTGTGTTTTAAATTGGTTAACATTGTTAGTGCCTCAATTTTAACGACTGAGATTTAGTGTGAACATCCAGTTATTTTTTACCATTTACATCTGTAAAGGTTTTTTTTGCCATATTTTAATACTTGCTCATTACCTGACAGTTTTAATAGAAAGAAAAATGCAAATTAAAACAACTTTATTGACAGTAAGGTGTTTAAGTATATAGTATATGTGAGCAAAAAGTAGGAGAGAAATGTAATGGTATAGTAGTATAGTTAAATGCCAATGAAAATGTAAGCAGAATTTTAGCTCTAAAAAATTTGAAGATTAACATGAACTAAATTGAACAGAACATGAACTGAATTCCAAATGAGCTACAAACACGAGCCAGTGAATTGGACTTTGAACTAGTTCTTGTGAAGTGGGAACTTGCACAACGAAATATCTGGATATAAAAAGATAAATATAACTTTCTTCGAAGGCAATATGTGCTTGGGAATTTGCCATGTAATATTTCATGCTTGTTTGATTCTTGTTAAGTTGTTCTGCTTTTGATTCATCTGCTGAAGTAAATGTTTTTCTCACAGCCTGGGAAAAGTAAAAATCATAATCCCTTTATTTAATTTTATTAAAGCATTTTCTTGACGCCATTCCATTTGAGAACGAGAAAACCAATAAATCTGAGTTTATCTTTCATCATCCAGAAACAAATATCTTACAAAAGGATGATAAAAACTATTCTGTGGAACTATTTCCTATTTTACTACCCATTTTACCCCATCTTTTGTAGTGTGTGTACAGAGCATGTGTCTGTGTGCACACGTGACTCTCCACAGTTAATGGAAAATTTTGCTTGGTTTCCCTCGCCTCATTATTTGATAGACCAGATAAGAAACAGATTTGATTGTGATTAATAATATTAGCTAGAGTTCATTGTTTCCGCCAGTCAGCCGAACAACTTCATATCAGTCCAACTAATGCGTCTGCAACACCAGTGCTGTGTGTTTAATAATACTGCTGTTAGAAAAGCCATTTGTTCTCATTTTAGCTGCGAGTCTCATTTGGTTGGACGCGTCGGCTCTCCACCTCACCAATCCTGCTGACACAATGGGGAATTCAGAGCAAATGAATGTTAGAAATGGCAATATTTTTGACAATTGCGTTGAGGAAAGCTCTAGGAATTTGTGCTGCAATAAATATGAATAAAATATATTGAGAAAATACTGAAGATCTTTTGGGAAGCAACAATCTGCAGTCAATGGTTCCTTAAGATGTGCTGTCCTTAACAAAAAACAAACAAAGTAGGAAAGTTTTTTTTTCCCTAAAAACCCACAACAATTAGTTTTTCATTTGCAGAGTAACTTATACAATACAATTATGGTTTGCCAAAAGTTTTTGCTGCTGAGGTCACCCGCGGGGAGAGTTCGGGCCTCCGTCACAGCTGTGAACAGAGGGGCACTCTAACAATAAATGAATGTGGCAGCAAAGAAGCTAATCGGCCAAACAGTGCCGGTCACGACGGGGTACCAGCAACCCTTAATCATCAAGCTGCAGCAAATTAATTACCACAATCATCTACCTACGGCAAATTAATTATCACAATCAATCTTCACAAATTATACTGGACCTTAAAATAGCCTGTAGTCAACTGTCAACCAGCGTCTCAGGCCTGCAGGGTTCAATGTATAGAGCACATGTGTCTAAATACATTAGCATTCCTAAACAGCATAATTGCATTTTAAAACATGTGTGTACATGTTACAAAAATAAGCACGCAGACATACTGACATGAAGACGTGAATAAAACTTTTATTAGAATGGAATGCTGTTCTGAAACTCTGCAGTCTGCTTTTCACTAGATGTCAACATTCCCCAACAACAAAATCCTTGACCATTGAATGCAGATTGTTGCTTCCCAAAAGATCTTCAGTATTTTCTCAATATATTTTATTCATATTTATTGCAGCACAAAAAGATTTTAAACTAACAATGAATTCTATCTGTATCTTTACCTGTGAATGCATTATAAGGTGAAACATGCACCACAGAGATGCTTTATCTGGCTATAAGTAGTGTTTGTGTAGGAGGTAGACTGATAAAATGATTATTTTCATTTACCGACCTACCTGTGAAGTCTTGATGGGCATTTTTCTAAGTTCAACCATAAGACCAATTCAAATGAGAATCTTGTTAAGGGGCTGTGCAGTTAACCTATGTATTAAAAATCAAAGAAATACTTTTAAATTATGTAAAATTGTATTAAGATTATTTGGAAATTTGTGTCTGGCATATTTCAGTCCAAAATACCTTTAAGATATAGTACATCAGCTTCATTTTTCAAAAGAAATTTTACACCTCATTTTAATGCATCTGGTTTTAACTAACCAAAACCCTGATGACATTTCAGTTTCATGTCATTTTTGGTCTTTCCAATTCCACTTTCAAAGTACAGTGTGAGTCAAAAGTCACAGGACACCATTTTATTATTTCAAAAACAAATAGGAAAATAACATATTTGAATACTCCAGCAAGTAATGGGTGAGTGGGCCTACCTTTTGTAAAAACAAGACCATGATCCAATACGACGGGTTTCCAGATGGCGCCCATGTTCTGGACATAGCCTAAAAAATAGGCACCTGTCAACCTTATTTGCTGGAAGTTGTCTCTTTTTTTCTGAAATAAAAGTGTCCTGAGTCTTTTGACTAGTGTGAAGGCAGCATGATTTACAATTTTTCACTGGGCTGAGTAAATATCAAAAGACTAGATAATTCTCCTCTTGAGACAATAACAAAAATCAAACAGAAGTATTTAGTGTTTTTCCCAGCATGCTGTAAAGTTTATCGTTTTACTGTCACTTCAATAGAAGAATTTTCTAATATACAGTATTAGAAGCTGCTGAACCGTGAAACAGCAAAAACAAGTAAAAAGCGGCAGATTTCTTAACTGACAGCTCATGCTGTTATGTTATGTAAGCAGTGTCGCTTTGGTGAATAAAACACTTTAGTCATGCAGGTTGAACGTACTCCTGCAGAGGCTGGTTGAAAGAAAAAAAAAGTAATTGAAATTTAATATTCAGTTCATTCTAAGAATATAGAAAGGTCATCGAAATTCTGGTCCAAGTGTCTGCTGCTGACATTTCACATCAATATACTTCTCTCCCTCCAAGAAACTATGAAACCACACAGAAAATCAGAAGAAAAAAACAAAACAAAAGTTTTAGCTTGTCAGCAGTTTGTTCCTCTCCAGACATCTAAACTTTATAAATAAATGATCTCTAAATTTGTCAGTCTTTTGCTTCATTTAACAAAGTATTTTTTTTGCGTGTGTCTTTATGGTTTTGTTATGTGATTTAAACAAAATATTGTTTTTCTGGATATTGTTAGGATTTGATTGATGTCTGTGAATCAATACTAGTATTAAAAAGATATTTCTACACTAAAGCTGTTTTGATAATACAAAAAACAGCCCACTTGTTAAATTGACAGGAAAGAGTTTTGTATTTGACATGGTCAATATGTTTGAATTCAAATATGTTATATTTGAATAACAAATTTGTTGCTAAGACAAGCTGCTCTTGTGTTGCATCATATAAAACAATAAGTCAAATAATCTAGATTTTTTTATTTGAAGAATTTCTGTCCTTCGGGTGTGTGTTCTCATCGACACAAGACTTTTTTTTTCTACCTTATCCTGTCTCGTCAGCTGCCCATCTCCATGTCTGCTCTCCGTCTCTTCTTCCTCCATGTTTCTTTAATGCCCCTCACTGTGTCTATCCAGTTTTCTTGGTCACTTTTTGTCGCTGTCATTCTCTCTGAGTCTGTCACTGTGTCTGTAACTGCTGCTTCTGTTTTCATCTCTGCTGTCTTAGCTGATCCGTTGGAAATACTGTTCAGTTCCTGTGCAAACTGGGTTTAGCCATAGTATGTGACAACTCGATGGCGCCAGCAGACAAAGGCATTCTTTTCTGGATTTGTAGATGCATTCAAATAAATAAATAATAAAAAAAAAACATGTGTGGAATACAAAACCAATATAATGAGTTAATTAACATGTCCTGTACTGGAAGTATGTGTTTGAGTGTTCTGTACGTCTGTGCAAATGTGTGTTTTGTGTGCTCAAGATTAAAGGGAGTACTTTATTGTGTGTACTTCATTGTGTGTGTGTATGTGTGTATGCTAGGGAGGGAGTGGGGGAGGGGGTCCCTTGATGGCCTTTAGCTCTCATCTAGGCATGCTCCGAAGTCCACAGTCTGATTGGTCTCAAACTGTCCTGACAGGAAATCCATCTGCGTGTGTGTGTATGAGTGTGTGTGTGTGTGTAGCGATGGATGCATCAGGATGACAGCTAAATTGAATGCCAGGCCAAAAAGGCCACAGGATCACAATGAGAGAGATGAGGACGACACCACGCCATAAGAGACTGAGGAAGAGATGCTGGCGCTGCGCCCAGAGATGACATGGAAGGACAGTAGATGGGGGTGGTGTGTTTTTTTATGTGTGGTGTGTGTGTATGTGCATGTCATTGTCTTGGTGTGTGGATATATTTTGATAATATACTATGCTTATGAGGACATGTTGCCATTGTGTCGACATTTGCTGGATCCACACAATGGAAAAACCCTATTGGTGGGTCAGGGGTTAGGTTTAGGTGTGTAGCTGTGAGATTAGGTTTAGGGTAAGGGGTCAGGGTTAGGTTGTGGAAAATAATGGAAGTCAATGCAAAATCCACTCAAGTATAGAGATGTGTGTGTGTGTAATTGAGTTTTAATATGGTCCCTGATGAGGAGTCACTGACATCAAGGGGAGGAGAAGAGAAGAAGGCAGGAGAGCAGGAAATGGGAAAACAATGTCTTCTTCCAAGCAAGATAAAAGGGATCATGACCGCTCTGCTCATGGAGCCTTTTCTGTCTGTTTTACATTTTCCAGATACCTTATCCTGTCAAAACTTTGTACAAAAAATGCAGAAGCACAAAAATTATTTCAGTTGTCTTTGAATTTTTGTCTCGTTCTTTTGATTTCTGATGACTTTCCAATTCCAGCTTTAATTTATTTTTAATTCTTCTGAGAACACATTTTTTCTGTTTGATTATTATTAAATCCTCCTATTCATTCTCAAATAAATTAAGAGAATACACCAAAATCAGTTAGGATTTTTTTTTGTTTTTTGTACCATTTTCACGGAGGACCACATGGAAAACGTGTTATTTGTGTAGCTTTAAGGATATCTCTGTCAGCTTCATGGCAAATTGAGGTCATGTTAACAAAACAGCTGGTTTCTTACATTCATCTTTGAGTTTACTGATCTAATGAACATTTTTATAATTTAAAGCTTTTATTTATTTTTAAAACATTTTTATTCATTTAATTTGATTTGTATTGATTTATGGTGATTGTTTTTCAATGTTAGTTAATCAGTTTAAGTTTGGTAACATTCAGGCATCAATTTGAATAATTCTGCTAAAAAATGTAGAATGACATATGTTTTTAAATTATATCTTACAAAGATGGGATAACCAACCAATTAACTAACAAAACAACTAACCAATTAACTGATTGACAGACAAATACAGATTCTGTTAAACTAAATACACTGTAGGGTTGATTTTAGTCAATAAAGTTGCTTCTTAGCCACTCTGTTAAACAGAACATTTGACCAGTTTATAATCAGTCTCATTTTATACATATGCCAACTGATTCAGAATTGGTTTTCCAAGTTTATTTTGACATACTATAAAACATGTTTTTCTTCAAGTACAGTAGATCTTCACCAAGGTATATCTGAAAAAGCAAAATCCGCATATAACGTCTAATTTTCTAAAACAAGCAATGTTTGCATTCCTGTACATATACACATTGTCTTACATTTTTCCCCTCTTCTTCATCTGTTCCTCTGTTTTCTTTCTCCCTCCATATTTTCAGCCTTGTAAACGGACGCCAAGGTCAACCATTCCACTGTTGAGCCGAGCCTTAGAGCTGACACAAGTCTTTGATGTTCAGAAAGACCAAAGCAAAAAACACATGTAAGGTTAGAAGGTAAAGAAAAAGAGAGGCAGAGGAACGTTTTCTGAATCCTAAAAAATGATAAAAAAGGAGAGAAAATCAGAAAGATGGAAAAAAAACACAAAAGAGAAAAATATTATAAAATAAAGATGTAAAAAAACCTTTAAATGGTCACGAAGCATTAAACAACACACTTATCTCCCATGTAAAAATTTGAAGTTGACATGAATATCTGGACAAATGCTGTGGATACAAAAAAGAGGCAACATTAACGTATGTTTGAAATGTCCATCATAAGTGTTAAAGTGAATGAAAGCCACTTTAATGAGAGAACAAACCTTTTGATGAGT
>JAVKLF010000152.1:10739992-10750223 GCA_034783495.1 Millerichthys robustus | reverse complement strand
CAGCTAACTATATGTTACAGCTAACAAAAGTGCAATGGTCAGCCATGGCTGAGAGACTTCAGAGTATAGCTTCCTGCAAGATGACAGCTGAACCTATTCTAATGCATCTGCTCAATATGGCTCCAGGCCTCAGTCCTTTTCTATCGCCTTCAGGCGTCCACGACTGTGCCTGATCAAAGAGTCGGCTGGAGTTTGTTGTCATGCCAGTTCACTATGCTTTACACTTGCATTTTTGTGCCTGCTGTACTTTAAGGCACAAAGATAAAATCCCAGTTGGTGCTCATTCATAGCCTTTAAAAGTATGTCTAACTGCTTTTGTGCTGTCCTATGCAAAGCAAACAAGTGGTGCTTGAGTTAATTTTTGAAGTCTTTTTGCCCCACATGAATTTTTAAAAATGTTTTTGCCTAACAAATGTTCATACAGCAAACAGTCTTTTTTTTCATTGTTGCTTTTTCCATGTACTTTTAGGAGAAAACTCATTATAGCTGTACTACAGTTTCCTTTGAATTTGAAAGTCTAGACAGGTATAAAATAAAATCTGTGTCCTAATAATTTAAAACAAGTCCAAGAATGGGGAAAAATTGATATGAATAAAACTGTAGAGGTTAGAAAAACCCTCATAGTATAACATCCCATGTAGTTTTCTTTTACCCCACTGTCATCTATTTTATTTTTGACCCAAATTGCAGATTTATCAAATCCAACACAAAACTTCATCTCTTTGGCATATTAGAACAGTAAGAAGTGCCACTTAACTTGAAACCAAAGACATCTATTTTCCTATAATACACTTTTAGCTTTAGCTATTCTATAATTGATTTGGATAGTACAGTTTGTCTCTCTTTGCAAAGGTTTGTCTATTTGGATTTTTTTCTTAAATTCTTTCTTTGTGATACAAATATTACTCTAAATTCCAGTCACACAAAAGGTTTCAGATCTGCAGGCGGCTTTGATTTGCTCTGTGTATTACTGAAATGTGCTTCCAGAATACAGTATGTTCTTTCTAAGAGTTAATGGTTCTTTCAGGCTGCAGCACCTGCTCAGCTACAGTACATGGGGACTGAAACATTTCCTGCATTGCTGACATGACAACTTTTCATTTGTCAAATGTTAATGTGACTCTTTGTGCATCTGCACACAATTGCTTTGCAGTCTGCGACAGCTCAGTGGCTTGGCACCGCGACCACGTCGGTCTGTTCATCCATATGATATTATTTGGCATTGATCGAGCTGTCTGCTTTCTCCTCCCTCTCCCCTCCTTCTGCCCTCCCACTCTCCTCCTATATTCTGTTTCCAGCCAGAATTAAAAAGAGGGATGGGGAGGTTGATATCCTTTTTTTGTTTGTTTGTTGGTTGGTGTCAGTTCACAATTTTTTTCTCCCCTCTTATTCTTTTATCTACTTTACTCTTCACCTGTTTCTCTTAACCGTCTCCTCTTGCATTTCTGTCTTCCTTTTTGCTGCTCCTCTTTCATCCTCTTTCTCTTTGCTCCATCGTCAATTTCAATTTACGAGCGGGTCTTAATGGGACTATAAGAGAACGTTCGATGCTATTGATCTGGATGCCTGCACATCTTGACCTCAGCATACAACACCGGAGCATAGGGGTTGAAAAAAAAATCACTCTTTTCATCATCAGGCAAACACATCAACTAACACTTTCAAATAATGTGGACCCAAACACACAAGAGCAGGCGAACGCAGATCATTGATCAAAGACCTGAATGCAAGAGACAGCAAATATTTATGGTCTTTTAAGCAATGGCAGAGTCAATGATAAGGCGATGTCTGACTGCCTGTGTTTGATCTTGTTCAGGAAATTAGAAATGCACACTTCAAGGCTGATAAAACTAAATACTTGAGATCAAATATATTAATTAGTTCCTGAACAATTCTCACAAAATCAAGACAAGTTTTTTTGTATTTTTACTGTATATCACATCAATCAAAAATGTTGTACCTTTCTTTGAAATTAGCACTATTTATCACTCCAGAAGCGTTCAACCTGCCTGCTGCTGAAGGCGATGCAGTAATGTGTTTGCCTGTTTTTGTATGTGTGTGTTTGTGGATGTGTGTGTTGTCTTTTTAATTAACGACAACAAAAAAAATTGAATAGAATTTAGTGCTACTCTTGGAAAGACATAACTTAATGTATATTAACAGCATCCAACAACTCGTTTACATCCAACATCAACTCAAATCAAGAGTTTTTGTGTTTATCTTTAAGATGTTACTTAGTAAGTTTACTTACAATATGTTTTTTAACAGTCAAACTTGGCTTATGAATCATAATATTTAATAAAAAAAGTTATTAAAAAAACAGAAAAAGAAAAATGCAAGCTGAGGAGAAGTATAACCCACTTTGCTAGGTGAGAGGTGAACGGAGGAAAATTAACGATGTCATCCTTAATTGTCCCAGAGTACAGAGATTGTTACAGACTCTCTTGAGATTATCTGAGTTTTTTAAAAGTCAGAACAACAAAGACAACACGTATTGAGCGGCAAGCGGCAATAATCACCGGCAAGTGGTTATGGAGATGTACTCCTGGTGCGCTCCTCTGACCACGCCTTCCATCAATTATTTAGGCAGAAAACAAAGGTCTGCACCCAGCCATGAATAATGGAAGGTGAGACGGCCTGGAGAAGGATGAAGGTACGAAACAGAAGGGTACAGTGACAGGAGGCGAGTCTTGCACAAATTTCCCTCCCATGAAAGACCGCTTAAGGAGACTGCTCAGGTCAAGCCAGTGAAAAGCAGCCGACAGGTGAAATTGGGAAGCTGAAGTTAGCGTAGACCCACAACCGACAAACAGATCTGGGTGCAAGAAAATCCAGGGCAAAAGGCTGTTCTTCTTAGCATTCAAACTGTATCATGGTAGAATATGAGCATAACAACTAATTGGGGACATCCAACTGTAGTTGTGAATCGAATGTGGCAAGTTCTTTTTACATGGAGTCAGATGGTATGCCATTGAGCGACACGGAAACAGGGCAAGTGAGAGTGAAGGGCATTGTGATAGTCACGTTCAGTACGTGTGCATGTGTATGTTGTTTGCTTTGTTCCTGTTGGCCTTATCTTTGTCGTCTTTGAAGTGGATAATGTAAAATTAAGAAATCTGGATGATAAGAAGAGCGAAGTTAAATTAAAAAAAAAGAAAAATTAAGGAAGCTAAGGACAAGATAGGAAACATTGTGAGAGAGATGAACACCCATAAAGGGATAATAGGAAAAAGACAAAAATCACACAATTTGAGGAAAACAACAACATGCACACCAACCTTTGTGGTCTTGACTTTGTTGCCCGTGCTGCAGCTCCACCCCGTGAGGTCTGGTAAAACCTTACACTCCTCACCTTCCATACACGGCTGCATCTGACACCACCACTTTTGGGCTACAATGGAGGCTAAAAGAAAACAAAGTGGCGGATTTGTTTTCAGTCATGTGCAGTTACTTCTCTGTGGATTAGTGAATTTTGACATCAAACATTCCTGAGGCGCACTTCCATCTAATTTTCTCTGAGTTTTTAAGGAAATATATATTTTATTTATATATTTATACATTCCAACCCAGCAATCTTCTATTAATATGGCACACTGATAAAAAAAACAGTTGGAAGCACTAATCTTTTATTGAATAAAATACCACAAGGATTTGGTCACAGTAAGATTATAGTTAGGAGAGCTAGCAAAACCTGAAATTAAGAAAACCCAACGTGATTTGATATGGACAGCATGGCATTTCTGTTAGTTTCACGTGTTATTTTAAGGAATATTACAGATCTGATGATTTGACTGCCACAATGTCTCATCTGCATGGTTTATTAGAGTCCATAAATGAAGGTTTAAACTCTGACTCAAAAATGTCAAAGAAGATTAATTCACACAGTATTTCTTATCCATTTTTTTTTTTTCAACAGCCAGATAGTTTGGATTTTGTTTTGAACAGGCTGAAAGCAGGTTTAAAACAATGACAAAATAATTACAAGTTTTCCACCCTTTGGTGTGAATGCAACAACTTAAAATGTGCTGCTATGAGTTGGACATCAGTTATTTTGAGTTCACTGAGGACCTTTTGCCTATTTACCTGTTTTATAACATAATTTCACTTTATGGCAAGGCTATTCAACTGGTGGCCCTGGGGCCATGTCTGTCCTGAAAGTGAGCTCAGTCAGACCAACCAATGGGCTCCTTTCAAATAAAACTAGATTTTGACTTGTATTTTCAATTCATGTGATACTAATAGTTGGATGTCAGCCCATGACTGTTGGTTCACATGACTGTGGCTCTCAGAGCTATTTACGGCTCTGCTTTACGGTGTATTACTAGAAAAACTGTAGTTAAGTTTCCTTCACCTCTAAAAGTCTTCTAAGCTCAACACAAAAACACATTAAAGACTGTGCTTTAAATGAAATAAATCCGGTGAGGAGAAAACTCTACAACAGACAATAAGCAGCAGCGACTCCTCTCTAACATGAAAATCAAACACATACATAGCAGACACAAATAGGCTGCTGCTAATGCAGAGTAAATGTCAGGCAGCTCTGTACACAGTACATTAGTTCTGTATTTCTTCTAGAATCGTAATGCAAGCACAGCTTTAGCACCCTGCCTGAAATAACTGAGCTGGAGCCTATTATCACACACATTGAAATCTAATGAGTGTGAAACAGGAAAAACAGAAAATGACATTTTTATGCAACACTGTTCAAATTAGGTGTTTGTCAGATGGTGGGAATGTGCAGATTCATGCAAACAGACATTGAGTGAAACATACCATCGACGCAGGAGGGCATCGCCCGAGTGGTGCCAGCAACTTGACCCGGGAAGCAGGAACATTTGACAGTCTGAGATCGCTCCTCGATCTTGTTCTTGTTGCAGCAGCGGTGGGCAGCAATGACTTCACATGTTCCTGCCTTCACATGCACTATGGAAGAAACAGTCTTCAGTTACATTCTTATTTTAAATGAGTAGAGGGATGTAAAGAACAATTGAGACATTTTTCTAAAATGCAAACACACATTATAAAATAAACATGGCTTTAGACTGAGCCTTAGCAAAACTAGAGTAGAGCTCAGATTTCAAGAACAATGTCAGAAAAAAAGGAGCCAAAGAAATGTTGCTCACATTCAAAATTTATAAATTAAACACACTTTTGATGTTCGTGTTGGTGTCAATTCTGCCATCCTAGATTTCTTTTCTGCAGTTGGTAGAGTATGATTTCTTGCACGCGCATTTCAAACAGGCAGCCGTGTGGCTGATTAAGAAGAAGTTCACCCGAGTGCAGAAGGCCCTCGAACCAACAACAATAGAGCGAACAAAGAGAACTCCATATTTGAAAATTTATGACATCAACATATGGCCCTTTCATATAATCTTTTCATCAAACTCATGAAAATGTCAAGGACAAACAATAAGCTTTGTCAGGAGCTCTGTGTGCAAGAATGCAGTATGTTTGTGTGTAATAGCTTACACAAGATACATAAAACAGACTGTTTGGTCATCTGTTCAGGCATGTTTCCCTTTGCTTGTGTGTGTGTTTGTGTGTGTTTTGTATCATTCAACAAAATTGAGTACACAGTGTGTTCATCTAGGTTTTTCAAATTGTGGTTGGAAGTTACTGTTAGTTCCATTACAAAGACCGCGCTTACAAAACAACAAAAGGGTGCACGAAGCACAGCAATGAAAGCTAAAGCAGCAAACAATGACTCTGCTCTGTCAGAAAAGTGTTTAAAAGAGAGGAACACCGAGCAGAAAGTCCCAATATGAATATGTTAAAGAGACTAACAAAGATTTTAAAAGTTCTTCATTTGCACTGTTAATGAGGAAAAAGACAAAGAAGCAGTCCTGCAAAACCGAGCCCAATTAAAGTCACAGTGGAAAGCGCTACTGTGACTTTGTTTTACTCACCGTGTTTGTCTCACATTGTTCTGTCTCACTGCCTTTCTAGTTCTTCCAGCACAGAAGCCAAAGATTCGAAGCAATATCAAATTTGTCATTCCTGGCACTATAACGAGCTTTGACAAATACAATGATCCATCAACAGTTATGGAAGTGATTTGTTTTGAACGCACCTGTGCAATATTACAAAAGCATTTGGCTGAGATATTGTTGAATATTTCGACATCTATCGCAATATATCCATATTATTTGTCTCACTCTCCTCTCCATTTAATCAGTCGATATGACACACACGAAACTCTCTTCGTGGTAGATTTGCAAAATGTCTTGAACAAATTTACCGTAATTTAACATTTTGCACTTTTTGGCAAATTTTACAGAACTAATAAATGTACACAGTACATACAGGAACACCTGAATTTTAAGTCAGCTTTTGTGTCCAGCTGTTTAATCCTTTTTTGAGCAAAATGAACAGCCACAGCAGCAGATTTTAGAGTTGGAGCTTCATTTTTTTTACTCCTCCTGTTTGCCTAATATTTTCTCTTTTTCCACACCTACAGACATTTCTTGGCTTTTAGTCAAAGGGTTTGACACACTTTTCTTTTGGCAGAACCACAGCTTAGGAATACCAACACGCAATCAGAGGAAATGCCTTAAATGAACCTCAGACATCCGCACACCTACACACGCACACACTCCGCCCCATTTTAAGTCTCAGCACCTGCAGTAGTAATTGACTGAGCATTAGTGAGAGCAGCAGCATGCTGAGCTCAGCAGGAGGAGGCCAGTAATGAGGAGGTGGGGGTAAAGATTTTACAAGAGGAATGATTTGATTACACGTATTAAGGTTAATAGATGGCAGATTTTTGTTGTTTTTTCGCATCTTTATGGGCCATATGACATAATAACTGAGCTAAAGCACTGATACAGAATTTGTACCGGCAAGTGAGTATTTTGGCACGGCTTTACACGAAGGATTTATTTTGCACATCCAAGCTTGCACAAGCACTAACTTTCAGGAGAGATGCTAGACAATTATTCTTGTCACGTGGCAGAAATCAAATCAAATCTTTACAATTCTAACAAAATCTATGTATTTTCATATGGACATCTTTTCCAGTTTTTCAGAAACAACCCAAATTCCAGCAGAGGGTTCCGTGTCTACACTGTTTTCCTTAGCAGCCTTATTTCCATTTTGCTCTGCAGCTGCAGATTTTTGAGATCCTGGTGTCTGCAATGAAATGAATTTTTAGCATGAAATAAGAATTGTATCTCAAATTCCACAAATGTGGTGAAGATCCAGTTTGAAAAAGTTACCCCACCTCCTAAAGTCAACCTGAAAATGCCATAGAAAACATATTTTGGCCAGCAATCTGAAAATAACCTCTGCGAAACTAGACCTCTCTTCATATTTTATAAATTGCACCTTCGTTTTGTGCGTTTTTTACCACTTCATCCATTTCTGCTCTCCTCTCTGCCTCGTTCTCTCTTCCTAGCCTTCTATCTTCTTTCTTACCTCATCCTGCTGCTATTTCATAAATGACCCCCTTTTTTCTACGTCTCTCTCAGCTACTCCAGCGCCCCATTTTTTCCCTTCTTTCTTTCTCCCTCTTGCTCTCGGCTCAGTGCAGAGCCATCTCAGCAGGGTAGCAAACCATTATCCTCAATCACAGGGCCTAAATCAGAGAATTTTTACACTTTTTGTAATGTGTTCTCCTTCTCATACCCTGTTCCTTACTGTTGATGCTTCTCCGGCTCTCTCAACTCGAGCTGGTCTTTCTTCTTGGCAAGAATACTTGTTATCCCTGCCTCTCTTAACACAGCGGTGGCTGTTAACCCCATTTACTAAAGATAACATGTAACTGACAGACTAACAGATGGACAGATTGCCCTGAACATCCAAGAAGTTTTGTGTGTGCACGCGCACTTCTGAATCATTTTGCCAATCCTGCGATCACTCACTTGGTGCCAGCAGAATGCTTCTTTCAAATGCCATCCCTACCACTGGGGACCTTTCACTATTTTTCATACACAGATAAATTTAAAATGTATGAATGTAAATGCTGAGCACTGTGTAGAGATGGAAATTAATGCCAAAGAAATGAAAAAGAAAATAAAATGGCACTAGAAAAATGGTTTTAGTGACCACTGAAACAAGCACGTGCCTTCCGTCAGGTTTTTTCAGTCACCAGTTAACAAGGGGGTGCTGGTTCCCAATCTGCCTTGCTGTTCCAATTTAGCATCTCCATGTAGCGTTTGTGTCCTGAAATAAACAGTGACATTCAAACGTGTGCTTTGGATGAACTGGAAAAAGAAAATTGTCTCTTTTGGGTTTTTGTTTTTTTTGCTAAGGGCGTGGAGAGATTCAGAGACCAGCAAACAGAGCAGGTATATTAGTCATGCAGCGCCATCCACTTATACGTCACAGCGTAGCGCTTTTGCTTTCCACAGCTGTGTAATTGAAATTCAGAGAATACTGCGAGTGCCAGTCTAAATAATTTACTGTCTCCCAAGCTCGATGCTGATGAGTGTCATCACAAACTGACGCTGCCTCTCTGCTACAACCGGTAGAGCTTATTAGACAACCTGCAAGTAGTCACATGTCATCAAGCTTCAAGCATCACCTGCTTCTGAGATGGTGCTTCATAAATTTTGCTGTGCCACTTTCTGCTCGGACTGGAGCTCTATCTTTGGCTCTCAGCTCTCTGCCAGCAGTTCGCTCCCCTCTTTGATGTGTTTTCTATGGATGGAATTCCAAATCAGAAATAGTAAAGAAATATAAACACTGATACTTTTCTGTGTGCCATTTCCCCTGGTGAGAAGACCCGAAATATCATATGCGTTGATTAGAATCTGCAGATCTTGTGTAATAATTGTAAATTTTAAAAGCTGTTAACTAAAAGTATTAATTAGTTCGATTCTGGACGAACTTTAAACATTGCTTAGATGCCTGAACTTAATCTCAGAGATCCAAATATTTTTTTGCAAAAGCTGTTTGGGGCTTAAACGTTTTCAGATGTTCATGTGATGAACTGCATGCAACTTTCATCATATTTGTTACTTCAATGTTTTCTTTGGAGTATTTTCTTCATTTTGCTTCCTGTTGAAGCAAGTGACCAAGGGTTGATGAGTGACTCCACATGATGTACATACAGAAAAAAAGTTAGTGTCATTAGTGCTTAGTCATGGTTGTTGGGTGGGTGTTTCTGTTTGGTTGTGCCCCATAGGTCAATTTTGATCATTGTTGATTTGTTTAGCAGTTACCTTTTTGGAGTATGATTAGATTTAGTCAGCTCTAATTATTGATTCTTGTTTTGAAACTAAAACAAATAATAAAATAAAAAATTACGCACTATGTATGTGTCAATGCATGTTTCTATAAAATGATGAAATGTGATACACCCATGTGGAGCAGAGGGCAGCTATGTAAGAGCTCGCTTAGAATTAGAATGCAGTCCTTGTGTCTGCTGTTTTTTAATAACATGTTGGCATGATAGCAGAAAATCACATTTAGTAGTACGTTGACACAAACTATACTTAGCACATTTTGTCAACACATTACCCTCAGAAATCAAACATACTCCAGTTGTATGTCAGCCACATTTTCTCCTAGTCTTTTTTTTGTTTTACTCCTTGTATACATGTTATACACCAAAAGGCTATGATGGCAAAGCAGAAAAAAAAAAAAAAAGTTGACAATCCCTCATTGGGCCAATTAACACACTGGAATGATGAATGAACATAACAGCTACTGCATAAATGTCCCTTCTGGTTTTGTTTTGTTTGTTTAGGGCTGGGAAACAAAGCTCTGGTTATGATAAAGTGTTCTTTCTCTTGAAGCTAAGAAAAAAAAAAATATTTTAACTACCTTGGAAAATAATTTATCAAATCAACTTTTTTCTTTCATCTCTTTAAGTTCTACCTGTAACTTGACACTGTGACACATCTTCAGCTCGGCCTTAACGAACTGGAATCGTAATTATTACGTTTGGGATTATTGCAAGGATTCACAGTGCATATAGATGTGCTACATGCGCATAAGATTTTTTTTGTGTATAAATATTTAAGTGATTCCTTAAGGCACCTAGCATTCTATTCATAAAGAACATCTTTTGAAAGCAAAAATTTACTTCAGATTCCGTGCCAAGTTATTTAGATTACATTGTACATTTTACAGGGCATGTATGTGCGCTCATAATGCACTGTGTTTGTGCTAATTAGATTTTATTGGCCTGTGAGATGGCACCATTTGTTCTGAATCTTAAACAGAGCAAATTAAAATTCTGTTTAAGAATCTGCCAAGAAAACAAGCGAGGAGAGATTGGAGGGAAGCA
>JAVKLF010000152.1:10582617-10594358 GCA_034783495.1 Millerichthys robustus | reverse complement strand
CAATTGTTCCTTTTTGTTTTTTCACTATTTAGGGATGGTTTTTAATGACTAAGGCGCGATATTCTATGGGAAACAAACAGGTGTCTGCGCTTCAGTATGCAAATGAGATGGAACCACTGGTTTCTGTTTGTGTTAGGTGAGGATTGAAAAAGAAACGCTGCTCCTATAACTGCATTTTAGTTTTTGAAAGCTTTTTATCAAATGGGTTTGTATGTTGCAGAACGATGGACAGTGGTGAAGTGGTATTTTGCACAGAAAAATCTGCACAAAAGTGTAGTGAAGAGTCTACAAAAGCTCACACGTCTGTAGAGGATATTGGACCTCAAGAAGGTGATGCATCTACTAAAAATGGAGGACAGGTATGTCCAACATCTAGCAACCAATCTACCAAATTTATTTATTTATTTTTTTGCAGGTGTTAGGCAAAGAAAAGGGACAAAAAACATAACAGAACAAAAGGCAAGTGAGGGTGCGAGTGAAGAGAGAACTCTTGATGAAAACCTAGTCGGTAAAGGAGACCATAATCCTCAGCAGGACCCTCTGAAATGGTTTGGGATTTTGGTACCACAGCCTCTTAGACAAGCACAGTCATCTTTCAAGCAAGGTATGGTGTTAATTATTCAGTTGAGTTAACATTTGGTTGTAGCTTTGTTTAAATTCAAACTGATGTGTTGAAACAGAGAGTTTAAGCTTTTTTTTTTGTGTATATGCTGGATTATACTATGCTGGATTATACTAATGATATTTAAATGTTTTTGCCAGAATGTATTTGCATGTTTTCAAAGTTACAGTGACCATCAGAGACCAGTTCACCGAACAAGCAAAGTATTAAGACTCTTCATCATTGTAGCAATCAGCATGTTTGACATTTAAAAGACCAATACAAATAATTTCATTTATCAAAATCTGATTTTATTTTACTCTAAGATACTAAGATTTCCATATACCTATGTGCAAACGATGTATGTTAAAGTGTTAACTAGAACTTCACAAGGATAATTGTCTGCTTGTGTGCAGGATAAACAATTACTTCATTAACACTAATGAAATTAATCATTATTATTTTGTTGTGTGTTTTGTTGCAGTGATAGAGCTTTCTGCTGAGATCGCAGCTCTTCAGATTGCAGTTTTAAACACCAGAGAGGAGCTGAAGAATGGCTTGACAAACAAAGTCACTTCAGGAAAACAATCCAAAGGCTCTACTGGCGACAGGGATGACCCAAAAGACCCAACTGGATCAAAACAAGAAGACACTAAAATGCTGTCAACGATCGAGTTGAAACATGAGGAGTAAAAATTCAACAATAAAGTTTATTTGCTGGAAATATGCACAGATGTAGCTGTTTGTCTCATAATTTATTGTAAACAGCTGTGTTTGACCTTGTACTGTTTTTTTTACAGATGTTTGTGGATATCCTATATTTGTTGTGTCCTAAAACATGCTGTAGATTTTAACAGATTTTTTTTTTACGTCAAGCATAACCGTATCCAGAAAATGGCTAGTTGATCTAACAAAACTTTGCTCAAATCATTTTCATTTTTTTGTTCCCAGGTAATAAAGAATTACAGTAGTCCAACCTGGAAGTGATAAATGCATAAATCATCATAGGTGTTTTTTGTCACAGCTTAATGGATTCTAAGGGAATCTGTAAGTTGTCAGCAATTTCAAAACTCATGTTTACAACCTCATAATGTTAAGAGAAGATTCAACTTTTCAAACCAATGCTTGCAAAAAGAGGCAAAATAAAGAAGTTCATTGACATCTACAAATTCATTGCTGTCAATATTTTGGCAGAAAAGCATAAACGACAAAATACCAATTTGTTGTAATGAAACTTTGATAAGAATATAAATAAATAACTAGGCCTATCTTCCTAGTTTTTTTGTTTTTTTTTTTCATCCACCAGGCAAATCGTAAACATTTTTGGTAATACTGTCACATCCAATCAGCTGGGTAAGAGCCGAACGTTACCGGGGAAAGCCGATGTTGGACCGGAAAGTCCTGTGTGTTATCCGTACTTCCTGGTCCAGTTGGGACCCCGCCTCCCAGGGTCTGCACGCCTCGGGTCACTTGCGCCCGGACGGTGGATGGGAGCGCGTGCGGCTCGGATGTTGGCCTCAGGATCATGGTATGGAGGCTCCCCGCACATTGCTCCTTTTCGCCTAATTGCGGCCGATTTATGGATGCGCAAATTCCATTATTCATATTTTTTTTTCTGGGGAGTAGGCTGCCGTCTTGTTGTTTTTCCGCCCGGGCTCGGGATGTAAACACGCCGGCCTGCGCTCGTGCTCGGAGCTGAGGCTGATTCCCTCGGCTGACTCCTCCTCACTTCATTTCCCCGGATCATCGTCGCCACTTTCCCGGTTTCGTTCCGGAGCGGAGGGACTGCCGTCGGCTCCAATGGCGTCAGTTTCGAAGGTGTCTATTCTGGATTACTTTAATATTGTCTTTGAAGGCGAAAATGGGAAAATCGAGTCCAACTGTAAGGCTTGTGGCACCAGGATCCAGGCAAAACGCAGCGTTACGTCCAACTTCGTTACCCATCTCAAGGTATTGTTTTCAAATGGAGATGCTTTTCTGTTCGTTTAACTACACGGATGATGCTTGTCTGCACCTGGAACATCTGCAGCATTTCTCTCTGTTGATGGATCAACGTTAAAATAGGCTGTTGCTCTCTGCTGGGAGAGTTAATCATTCTTCCACTGAAGAAAAAAACGATTCTCAGTGGACTACATGTTAATCTAAACAACATTTGTTTTTCTTGTCTGTCTCGTTCAGCGTAAACACCCTGCTATGTATGATGACTTTGTGAAAAGGAAGGATATGAAGAGAGAGGGTTATTCCTCTGCTTGCCTGCACAGCTTCACCAGCAACGGAGGAAACCCCCGCCTGACTCTCTCCGTGTCAGCTGGAGCTGGAGGTGGCGGATCTGCAGGAGGTGCTGGAGGAGTGGGGACTCTCGAGGGAGGCGCAGGAGGAGCTTCTGGAGCAGGGGTGACCAAGTTTGATAAACATGACCCACGTCAGGTACCCCGTTCCAGTCCGTCGCCCTTTAGGAACGCTTGCATATCGCAATATAACCTCTTCCCATAAGTCCATTTCCTCCCCATCTTAGGCCCATGGGCTTTTTGCATAACCTGCATTCATGTGTCCAAGCACCAGTGGCGCCTCCAGAAATTTCTGTTTGGGGGGCCCCCAAAAACTCTAGTGGTGGCACAGCAAAACCAAAAGCCATGAAAGAAATTCAGAAGTTCTATAATGCTGTTGTAAAACGGCCATTTGAAAATATTTGCAATATAGGAGTTGCCAACTGATGTACTTTATTTTCTTAATGATGTGCAGAGACCAGAACAGATAACATTTTGAGTTCCAGAAAAGTCCAGTTTTAACGTATTGTGTATTTTGACATGTAATACCACATTAATTGTCCTTGCATTCTAAATTCTGGACAAGCATCAGCCCAACCCAACTAGATTGAGTCAGACGAGTCGATCAAACTTGGGAAAGACTAAAATTATACAAACACTAAGAGTGCCAGCAGTTTTGGTATTTTAAAGGTAAAGACTAGCTGCAAAGAAAGAGCTAAAACATTATTTAACTTGAATGTGACAAAACTGCTGTGGTAAACAAGTTGTTATGGACACATATGAAGCAGAGAGACTCGAGGCCGGCCTGCTTGAAGAACGTGTTAAAATAGCGACATCTTGGCAAACAGCTTTCACAATAACTTACGTAATTAAATGCAATAACTGAGAACAGAAATATACCTAACCAAACAGAATGATGATAATAAAACGCAAAGAAAATCAAAGGATACAAACTAATATTTTTTTTGTTTCCTTCATCTGACTGAATCAGGGTATTGTACCTTACTAACAGCAAGGGATTTAGGCTTTAGAAGGTTTATAAAATATTCAGACTTGACATATAAGCTACTGTATTTTCCATGAGGCCTAAGTGCATCTGTATATGTCATGTTATATAGGTTTGCAGTATTATTGGTTTTGTTCTTTTGTCCAGACATCACGTACACTTACTGTACAAATTTAAGTTTTATTTTGTCTGTGCAGGTTCTGATCTCTGAGGCTATAGCTAAAATGATCGTGCGTGACCTGCAGTCGGTGTCCGTAGTGGAAAATCAAGGTTTCAGAGAGTTGCTTCAGCTTTTGGAGCCACGTTACACTCCTGAGCCCCAGCACTACATTCAGGGCCAGCTTCTTCCAGCCTACGCTTATCAGGCCCAGCTGGCGACCCGTCAGGCCTTGGCATCAGCTCAGGCCCTCAGTCTCAGCCTGGATCTTTGGAGCAGCTCGGCTCAAACCACTTCAGGGTAAAATAAATGTCCAAATACAAACCAGAAACTTGAAACATATTTGCTCACTCAAGGGTCCCTTCTCTCGTTTTCTTTCCAGGTACCTTGGTGTCACCTGCCATTATCTTGCAGCTGACTGGCAGATTCGCTCTGCCCTGCTGGCATGCCTCCCGCTGAGTGACGGTAGCTCTGGCAGCCGTGTGCTCGCAGAATTTGATGAAGTCTGTCAATCTCACGGCGTGTCTGGGAGAGCATTTTGTGTTGTCGCGGACCCATTCCCGCCGACAACAGCAGCTAGGCCGTGCCATCTCCCTGCTTTCCTGTTTTCACCTGTTCTCAATAACGGGCAAGTTGGAGATAGTACAGAAATGGTGAACAATGGGACTGATGCAGAGCAGGAGATCAGAAACGGCCATGGTGCAGGCGGAGAGGATGGAGACTGGGAGGAGTCATGGGAGCGGGGTTTCGGTGTTTCCCGGGTGAACTGTTTCTCCCGCTCTCTGGAACAGTGTGTTCAGGAGGGACTGTGCTCATGCCCGC
Organism: Millerichthys robustus; assembly: GCA_034783495.1. Taxonomy (NCBI): domain Eukaryota; kingdom Metazoa; phylum Chordata; class Actinopteri; order Cyprinodontiformes; family Rivulidae; genus Millerichthys; species Millerichthys robustus. Next base: position 10,589,505 of record JAVKLF010000152.1, on the reverse strand, counting down.
AGATCTCCTCTACGCTAGCCAAGTCGGCGTGTTTCTATAACTACGTTACCTCAGCTGTACCACCTGAGAAGCTCAGCCAGGTCTTTGATGGGTTGACAACAGGTGGATTGGGAAATATTTTGGATGCTTCAAGAGACTGGGCCGCTCAGCTCAAGGCAAGCAATCCTGTAAAGTCCTGTAATGATGAAAGATTTGTGCATTTTTGGTAATATCTAGCAGTTTAGCAGTTAATTTTTTACATTTAGGATCATTTACATAGGGTCAAAAAACACTTCAGTACACCTTACAGAAAACACAAGTAAGCTGAAATTGAAGTCCAATTATGTCTAAACCAATCAAGTCAAGTCCAATTCAGCTCAATTTCATTCTATATAATCCAATTTAGTATAATTACATTTATATAAAGGCAGGTACTAAAGCATCTAAATATAGAAAACTAATGGATTATATTGAATCTTGAATTCAATTAAATTTCCCAGGTGGGAGTTGGGGGTAGAAGGGACAAAAACAAATTTAAAAAAAGAAATGGCACTTCTAGCAAAACAAGACTCAGCAAGGATATTCTTTTGTTTCATAGGTGATAAAGCCAAACACCAAGCTAAGATAACATGTAGTTAAATGGGCAATAAAGCGAACAGTGGAACAAAAAGGCCAATGATGATGGGAGCTCCCCCCACCTGGGTACAACTGCAGGGATCAAGCTGAGAGCTGGTTCCACCATTCCGAAGCAGCATGAACTCTATAGATTTAAATCCTGTAATGTCACTGTAAAAAGGTAGTGACATTGTCATTTTTTGTCACTGAAGTCAATAATGTGTAGATTTTTTCATATTTTGCTTTCAAGGAGCCATGCTTCATTTTTCAAGCTGTTTTCAATAGTAGTTCTTCAGATATTTTTAAAACAAAATGTAAGGAAATGGTGGGTGACTCAAGGTCTTTGCAAAACACTGTTATTCATACTAAAATTTATTGGATAAGTTTATGAATTTGATTGATTAAGCTTGTCTCTACAAGAAATTAATTTCATTTTTGTTTGTTTTGCTGAAGGTGCTCCGGCGGCTGTTGGACTCTATGGAGTTTCTGGAGGAGATGAGCGGTCCAGGGGAGCTGGCGCTGGGTGCCACAGAGAGAGCCCTGCTGAGGGAGCTCACTGACACTCTGGAGCCCTTCACTGAGGCCTGGGATATGGTGCATGGAGACAACCTGACAGATGTCCAGTCAGAAAGGCACGTGTCCATTAGCCTGGCTTTGCCCTGTGTCCTCGGCCTCCGTAAGCATCTCTCGGAGACGCCCGCTCCCCACTGCCCAGCCCTTCTGCTGAGCCTTAGTCAGACTCTGGAGCGCCTCCTGGCCCCTATTCTGGAGAACCCCCTCTACATCACTGCAACCACCCTGGACCCCCAGTTCAAGCTGACGTGGAGCAGCAACCCAGACTGGCACAGACAAGTTCTCCTAGAGGAGTTATCTAAACACTCCTCAGCCTCCTCCTCAGCAGACCTCAACAAAGACTTTCAGACCCAGACTCTTCCTGTCCCGGCACAGTCTCCTGTCTCTTCGCTGTCTCGGCCATGCAAGTTGTTCTCATTCATTAAGCAGAGACCTGCGACACAGGCTAAAAGCCTGGAACAGGAGTTAGCAGTCTACCTTCGGGAGGAGCCCACAGACGAGGAGGCTTTGCATTACTGGCGCCGTAAAGCTATTGACTTTCCTCTGCTAGCCCAAGTGGCTAAAAGAGCATTCACAATACCTGCTTGTAGCACAATGGTGGAGAATATTTTCGTTACAGCTGGGCACCTCCTGTTGCCAGAGAGAGGCTATGTTTTACCAAAGAACCTGGAGACTCTCATCTACCTCAAAGCTAACTACAAACTATTATGGAGTTAGAACTATTAGAGCTTTGAGTCAAGACTTTTCTTTTATCTTAACAGCACCTGTAGATGTTTATTCCCCCCTTTGGTAAAGTGACGTCTTAGATACAAATCATTCTTGCTTTTGAAGAAAACTATTTTAACCTAAAATACTGCTCAAAATGCACTATTTTAGAATGAGACTGAAAGAACTACCGGTACCAGTTTCTGTTCACGAGATGGGTCTAAGTGTGGATTGCCTGTATACAGACTATTACTGTCGACCGAGGCAGCGAGAAGTAAATCAATACTAAAGTATTCACTCCAGCGTTGTTTTGCCTGTTCAAGATCTCTAGACGACCACAAAACTGGTATTCTCCCTTTTCAACATGAAACACAGCTTCTGTCTGCAGCAGCCACGCTGACAAATGATAACCAAATGACCAATTAATGCATACTGAGGTGTCAGATTTATTTTCACTAATATACAACATTACTTTATTATGTCATTTTTTTTAAAAAGAGCTTCAACTGCTAAACCAATACTGTATATTCATGCATTATATCGTTTTCATTTATGTATCTGTGGCTCCTCACTGAGGTTTTAGAATAAATTAGTTCACTTTTTAACACAGACGTGAGTGTGTGTGGGTGGCAGCTATAGAAAAGCAGAAACAGTTGGGTGGCAGACAGAACTAGGAGGTGCTATAAACATGTCACAGCCTACCCATCGCTCACTGCCTTGTGTGCCAATGTTTTAGAACAAAGTCCCTGCATGACTTGTTGGCGCCCAGAGTATATTTTGGTGATGACGCTCAGCTACTACTACGCAAAATCTTAGCCTAAAATCTGTCAAATCGAATGAACTACAGCCTTTTTTGTGTTTGCTAAGGTTGGTTAAGTGGTGGCCATTTTGTATTCGGGGTTGACTTCAAACGCTATTCTTTTCCAGTTCTTCATCCAATAATTACTTTCAGAGAGTTTCATTAAAATCTGTCCAGTGGTTCATGAGATATTTTGCTAACAGACAGAAAACATACAGAGACATACAATTATAGTCTTCTAACTTTCATGGAGGTGGATGACATATTTCACATTTACAGGCCTATAAATAAGTTCAGTTCCTACTGATTTTCATTGTTTTCATTTTTTTTCTCTCCAAACTTCAAAGATTTGAAATCTGACATAACAGAAACTCGCGTTTTACTTCTGTTAGAACATGTTAAAGCTACTTCTCAAGCTGTTACCTTGTAGAACAACGAATGCATTGTTTTGTGCACATTTGCCTCTATTCGGGGTGGGGATGGGCCAGTGGGGAGGCGGTGGAATTGCAATAATTTCATTAAATAAAATTTGAGTCAGCAGGCATCAGGCAGGCAGCTGTCACAGCCTACGGAGCTGCTGTACCACCACACCATCCCCCCCGTCAAGACATTTCAGAAAACTGTACTTACAAAACAAGGCTGTTTTTGATTTATTCCAAACGGCTAGAACGGAAGTCAGTCAATTGACAACTCTGGACTATGTGGAAACAGTTTTGCTTAAAATCCGTTTCACATCAAATCAATTAATCTGTGGGAGGATACAGTGAGACTTCCCTCACAGATAATAATTATCAAGGACTGCTGCGATCCTAACGATGATCACCGCAGGATGTCTCTGTGGATTTTAGATGTGTATGCAAACGAGTTCATCTTTGAGACGCGTTTTCTGCCTTCTCTCTCTCTCGCTCTCTCTCTCTCTCACTGGGCGTGTTGTTTGTGAGCGTAGCCCTCTCTCGGCTCTGACAGCACATCCGTTCGAGTTACTCGACCATGCTTGGACGCAGTCCTTGTGCTAATTGCCTCTGAAATGAATTACTTGGCACAGAGCAATACTGCGGGAGGGGAGGAAATTGCAATTGAACCGCACCCCCTCTCCATCCTGGCCTGTCCCTCTCCCTCCTGCCTGGAGTTATTATATCTGCAGTGCAGAGAGACGTGTTCCATCTGCACACAAACGCACGCACGCCCCTCACCGAACCAATTTCTCCCTCCACGCGCACACAGTGGCCTCGGCAGAGCAACATATTGATGCGGGGTGATTTCAGAGATTGATTGTTCACGGGCACATGCACACCAGGACACACTGCACTCCTGCAATCTTATTTATAGCACAGGGACTAATACTCTCTTAAGCACCGTGCTTGCTTTTGTTGGACTGCCTTGCTCCAAATATTCCCCTATTTGCAGTAACCTTTACATGGCCTTCCTAATGTCTAATGCTCTGCAGGGATTTGGAGGTGGCACAAAGAAAACTGGTGCTCCAAATCAAAATAGCCTTGGTGAGCCCCTGCACACTCAGCCAAGCACTGTTATTAATATCTGCCTGTTGCTGGCTTGCTGACAGATTGGAAAGCCTGATGGATTGAAGAGAAGTGTGTTTTTCCCTCTTGTTTTGGCAACTGTGTTAAAGTATAGCAGAAATAACTCCACTTTTTTTTTGTCTACAAAACACATGCCCACATTTGTGCACTGTCATGCACTATCCTGTGACCTTTCAATAACCAGGGCATAGAAAAGGGAGGTGGGGGCTACTTAACTTGGCTGCACCCAGACTGACATGCACATGCTTGAGCCCTAACTCAGCACACAATGGGATCTAATTCTGTAAACGCACCAGGGATATCACCCCCACTTACACTGCCTCTCCTTCTCTTTCTATTTCTGTCCCCCCCACATAGTTCTTTCTGCCCTAACACTCCCACCTACTTTCAGCAACATCATGGCGGACAGAACCAGTCGACTTGGCGTTAGGAGGAAAGAGAAAACGGTGGAAAGCAAAGTCAACGACGAGCGCGACAAAGACAAGGGAAAGGAGAAAACTGTAAAAAAGCCTGACAAACTGGTGAAGAAGGATGAGACGACCCCCGAGCCGGCAGAGGCAGAGGAAAAGAAGAGGAATGGTGAAAGTGAAGGGGCGACAGGAGCAGAGGCCAAAAACAATGAGGACAGTGGAGACTTTCAGCCCGTTGAGCTGCCTCCTTTTGAGATTGTCACAGGGTGAGTCAGTTTTAACACACACACACAGCCAAACAGCTAAAGTCAGAGGCTGTTATTGTATGTTTTTAAGTACATCTCCTATTTTTGATTATCTATAAAAGTTCAAGTATTTTTTTTAATTATTTTCAGTGAGGAGAGATACAAATGACTTGCACCTGTCATCATTTGTCTAGCTCAGTGGTAAGAATAGGGATGAGTCACGTCAACGTTGGGGCCTCCTGTATCACATCTGTTCTCTCTCTGCGCTTTAAGCCTGCTTGATATCAAAGCTATAAGAGATCTATATCTGGGATCCATCTGTCTCTCTTTATACAACAAAATGAAAGATTACTGAGGCAAGTCGGAGAATGTGCTTTGTAGGAGCCTGACACACTCACTGATCAGATTCTGTGATGATTAAAAAGCCTTTTTTGTATTTCATAGAAACGCTAGTGTATAATACCACACAATGTGTCTTCAGTATGAAAAGTGATGAAGTGCTTTCGACGTTAAAACAGGCTGACATGTGCAAGCCCCAGAACCTCATGGACAAGTGATTTATGAATTCTTCCAGAAAATGCAGACACTGACAAAAAGTCTCCCTGTGACTCTGTGCTAGGGAGCGGATGAGCCCGTTCTACTTCAAGTTTCAGTTCAGGAATGTGGAGTATTCGTCTGGGAGGAACAAGACCTTCCTGTGTTACAGAGTGGACACGGCAGGAGGCGACACAGAGCCTCTGAAAGGTTACATGGAGGATGAGCATGCCATGGCCCACGCTGAAGAGGCCTTCTTTCAACAGGTGATGAAAGCTCTCACTGTAGCTCTTTGTGGCGTGCAAAATCGAAACGTTGCATCAAGAAGCAGTACTGAGATTAAGGTGACCTGATTTTCAAAAGATGCGAAGAGAAAGATGACTTCATTTGATAAGAAACGTAACAAGGACAAAAAAAGTAGAGAATTATTTGCAGAAATGCTGAGTGATTGCTGGGTGTCGAAGGACTTTGCTGAAATTTGCTGGAGAAGTTGAAACTGAGATGTTAAATCTAAAATAAGCAGTATTCTAATTGAACGAAGAAGAAGATAAAGTCCAACTAGATGCCAAAAGGAGCAAAATACAGCAAAAAATGAATACGTAAATAAAAATTTAAACTCAAAGTTAAAAATAACAAAGTGGCAGTAAAAAGCTAAAGACATATATTCATGAAAAAACTAAAGTAGATTGTAATTTGGAAAAAAAAGTAAACTAATAGAATGAATATTGAATAAGCATTTTTTTTACAATAAGGTAGAAGGTTCATTTTGAAAACCCTGTATTGTTGTTTTTAGTAAAACCCTTGTGAACAAGTGATACTTCTTGCAGTTTTTTGGGAAATCTTGAGATTTATTTTTTTGGCAAAGGCTTCTAGTTCTGTATGATTACCAGGCTGCTTTATCATTTTGAAGTCCAGCCACAAATGTTGAAATTTGTCCTGGGTAATCAAGCAAATCCTTTTCATCTTTAGTTTGTTTTTACACAGATGCCTCCGGATTTAGCTTTTGTTCAATTTAATTCATTCATTCTGCATTCTGGCATTAAAATATGTATGTGTCGCCAACTTTAGTCTAATTCAATTCTTTTACATTAATGCACAACAGAAGTCCTCTCCAGGCACTTAACAGAGGAAGCAAACATGCATGTATTACATTTAACCCTATTTATTTTAATTTAATCAACCCCAGTTCCCCATTCTGATCCAATCTAATTGAGTTAGTTCACTTCAGCCGACTAAATATATTTATAAAATTATGTTATTATTCACTTAAAGATATCAGAATTTTTACCTGAGCTTGTTAGTATTTCAAAATGGCAGGATAGAGCTAAGCAAACACAAAGAATGCCAAGCAAGCAACAGTTTTAAATGAATGAACTGCAGCAATTACTCCACATGGAGGATAAAGGAAGGAGAATGAGAAGAAACTATTATTATTATTATTATTATTATTATTATTATTATTATTATTATTATTATTATTATTATTA
>JAVKLF010000152.1:10430174-10440755 GCA_034783495.1 Millerichthys robustus | reverse complement strand
AGCTGCTCCTTGGACGAGCGCCCAGAAATCCACCCAGCATTTAACCACCTTCACTCACACACACACACACACACACAAAGTTATGATTCATTCTCATATGCATAATCCAGGTGGGAAAATCCTTGTTCAAGAAGCAAAACTGAAGTCCCTTCTTTAACTGCTTTCCAAGGTTTCAAGTGTATAAAAAAAGATTTGTGTTCCTTTTACAGTCTTGCTTTTACCATCAAAGTTCTGACTTATTTAGAAGCCTTGCAAAACAGGTTGACTCAGTCTGTGTCAATAAAAGTTAGACAAAAAAAACAACATTATTTAAATTAGCTTGTGCATATAATAATTAGAATGTGTTCAGCATTTTAGGCATAGTCTAAAACATATAAGATATGCTCCGTGCACAGTTAGTCAGTCTACCAAACCTTTACGACACCTTTGAAAGAAACAAGGCTGCAAATGTTCCCATCTGCCTAACATAGCTGTTCTCTTAGTCACTGGAAGGCATACACACACCACAAAAATCCTCTCTTGAAATGAAAGCCTGAAGGCTAATTAGCTGAAGACTTGACTCCTTTGACACGAACATTAACTATATCTCTTACTAGCAAATGTAAAAACTTTTTACGCTGAAGAAAAGCACACCCTCACATCGTTGTCTGCATATGTTTTTATTACATGTTTGACAAGCAGTGCTGCTAATAAAATGTGACATATACAATTCTCCAAAAATACATTCAAAGCAATACTGACTTTAATCCTCCTTGAGGCAAATGAGCCTCAAATTAGAAAACAAACCAAACAACAACAAAAAAAAAGCCCACCGTCTGATTTTGGTTTTATTGGAATTCACAACAATTACCATCCATTTTGTGTTTTCATGAATTTTGAAATCTATGTCTACGGAAAGCATATGTGTTTCAGGAAGATTTTGAGCATGTTTTTAGTAAACGAGACAGTAAGTTTGTTTTGCAAAGCAGATACCCTGTATGACCTCGTAAATCTGAAAGCTTACAAAAGAAGAAACGGCATGAGTAAGACTGAAACATTTTATGTATGAATGTGCTGCTTCTCTTGCCTGAGGAACTGAACAAATGTCCTAATTTATTGGGATTACATAAAAAGGTGGGCACAGCATCTTAATTATCTCCTCAGAGTTCAGATGAATTAGATCAAAGAGCAGTTTAAGAGCGGTGTCATTATCCAACGCTGACTATTCCACCCCCCACTGCCAGCCAGAGGTTGACAGCCAGGACTATTTACTGCTGCACCAAACTTCTGTACATTCATAAATAAATTGTGTCCTCACTCCAGACCAGACTTATACAAAATAAAGATTAAAAATGAAAATCTCACAAGCATTCATAAAAAAAACAATACATCATATGTATATTTCCTCATTTGGGTTAATTGATAGAGGAATTAAAAGAGACTAAGTCACTCAGTACTGTAGGTAATAAAAGCTCAATACTGAGAGTGTCTAAATAAACTGTTCAATACCCCTATTATATTTGTGTATGCAATAGAAAGACAATGTCAGTTGTCAGCACAAAGAAAAAAAAACGTAACTGTACAAAAATATATTCTAAAGTTCTACCTTTTTATGTTTTAAAGCACAGGTGTTGAACTCCCAGGGCCTCTAGCCAGAATGTTTTTATGTTTCCCTGATTAAACACACCTGATTTGCATGAATGGATGATTACCAGACTTCTACAGAATTTGAAGAGATGAATGAATCACTGAATTGGGTGTGTTAAAGCAGAGAAACAAGAAAAACATGCAGGATAGCAGCCCTCAAGGACCTGAGTTTGACACCCCTGTTTTAAACAAACAAGACCATTCAATAATCTTTAAAGAAGCAGGTAGGTGGATATAGTCGATTTGGAAGCTGTTTGTGCTTGTTTGCAATTTTTCTAAAGTAGACTTAGCTGCAGCTTAATGTTCTACACAAGTACCTGATAACAACTGAAAAATATACATATAAAATGTTTAACTGTGCTTGAATTGTTAGGTACTTCTGCCAGCAGATATCTGCTTTTGTTTTATTGAATTAAAACTATCTTCAATTTTGAAAACGTAGCGCTTATTTCCTTTATGAAATGAGATTATGCTCAGTTTTGTAATTACACACCATGTTACAACAAAGAAAGCCAATAACCTCAACCTTAACAAGAATTTATGACAAAATAAAAATCTGCTTTAAGTTTCAAGTTTGGCTGTTCGTTTCTTAAGGCTAGAACAAGTGTTTCTGTTTCTTCTCCTAGCCACTGCAGACAGGAAGACACATTAAACAGTTCATAAATCCTGTAAATTACCCGAACTGCAAATAACACTGAATTTTCACAATGGTATAATGTGTCTTACTGGCATGCAAGAACTGGATTTCAGTGTACAAACATACACACACTCAAATTAACACTTAACCTAACAAAAAAAAAAACATCTTTATACAAACAAACAGCACATTTCCAAATTAAATACATACACCACAATTATCCATGAAACTCAAATCTATCATCAATTTCTTTATATATATAATAGACTCTTAACTCTAGAAACTCTATAGACTCTTAAGGATATCACTGAAGACGTTTTAAAGGGTGTGGCCACTGCATTCTGTAATGGTTTCCTTCTGCAGGCACACAGAGACAGAAAGGAAAAAAACATAGGCTTTAGTCCTTTTCATAATAATTTATTTTATTTCACCACTGTAGAGATAAAATCTGTATGAATGTAGATAAAAGCACTCAAAAGCAGCTAATACCTTTTAGGCATCGCATGGCCTTTTATCTCCATCAATTGTCTTTAAACCTGAAGGACGCTTCAAAGGCTTCAGTAGACTTTCTGTTGATGAAACAATTTTTTGAAAATCCCATCTGTAGAGAAAAAATGGTTTAAAAGAAATCAGTTGGAGCTGTTTCAGAGACGCAAGAACACGCATGCTGTGCGGCCTTGCACTAAAAAGGAGACGTAATGTATCGTGTCAGCAACTTAGAGAAGCCTTTGGCAATTATGGCAGAATGAAACTGTCATGTTTTCAACCTCTACCCAGCTCTACTGGTCTTTCACATTTTTCCTAATTTATAGCCTCTATAGCTTTTCCCAATAACAATAAATATGCAGTGCTCTAAATATAGTTACTTGCACTCATGCAATAAACTTTTTCAGAAAGTTCTTCACATTTTTACTCCTCCTCAACCTCTGACTTTCATAAATTCTAGCTATTCTTCCCTATTAGTTCCCCATTTTCCATTTTTGCAAGTTTTTTAACAATCAAGGTGAGCAGCCTGTCTGCCAAGATTCCAAAGTTATTGTCTCTGTACACACTGAAGTCTTGGGAGTGGCAGAATGAAGGGGGAAAGCGAGCCTGACCTCTAATACAACATGGTTATCTTTGCATTATTGTGTGCATTAAACACACCCCTCAGCCACACATTTTTTAAAGTCTTAATTTGACCTTTACCTTTCTCACAGCGCTGTACAAATTCTTATCATGCCACATGTTGTACAACAGCACCGAGGCCGCGTCGGTCCCTTTAGGATATGAATCCCTATAAACAAAAGGTACTACCGATCAAAACAAGTGAAAGGATGCATGAATCAGTGCTGTAAAAAGATCAATAGATAAAACACTCACACTCGTGTGTCGATCACTCTCATCAGTGTAGCAACTACGTTTTTATCAACCAATTTCTTTGTGACCTCACTGTCAGACAGCATCAGTCGCAGCAATGTGTCACTCAGAATTACAGCTTCTTCATCAGTGATGTGTGAATCCTTTGTATTTACATCAAGGTAGCCTACCAAGTCACAGAACATCAGCTTTGCTGCAGAGAGGACACCAATTCAATATAAAAATATATTAATGTATTGCTTTTTTTAATTGCAATAATTTATTTTAGTATGTGGATTACATTAGACATACATGTAGCAGAAATCCACACAAACTATTGCAGTTCTCATCTTGTTTAACTATCAAGTTGCTTCTTACCCATGTCCACATTCACTCTGCTGCGGGACATGTTATTCAGCAAGGAAAAGGCAGTCTTCCGAATGGTAGCACTATTTGACTCAATCAGAGAAGCCAAGATAGGCGAAGTTGGAAGCTTCTCAAGTAAAATTTTGCACACAGCTTCAGAGTTCTAAAATACAAAACAAGGGTAAGATAACGACAACTGTCTACATTAATACCACATATGTAGCGTGATACCAAACCCAGCTTTTTGCAAATTATATTTTTCTAGATGATATTAAACTATTGCAAAAAAATCTGATAAAGTAATCGTCCTTAAAAATACCTGGTTAAAGCGGTAAACTTGGCGTATGTCACATTAATCTTTAAAAAGGGTTTTGACTTTTCCTTTTTCCTAAATAACTCAATAACTTGACAAAACATTAAGCCTAGCAATGATTATCTTAGTTCTAACCTTACTGCTACTTGTGAGGTTTTGCAGAGCACCACAGCTGGCCTCCCGGATGCATTTCTGCTTGGAAAATTCCAGCAACGACAGGTAGTTTTCAATGGCTTTGCGTTGGCACAACATCTTTACATCTGATTCCTCTCCTATGTGGCAAATAGCATCTTTTTCTGTAGGTTTGTCCGAAGACGACTGTGAAAAAAGGTAATAGTTAGAACTAAATGCTAATTATGATTTGGTAGATGAGAAAAAGAAGGTGCTGATGCCCATCTTGTTTTGAACCTTGCTGCTCCTTGGGCTGAACAATCCAAATGTAGCATTTTTCTTCTTAACTGAGGGCACTATTACTTCGGAAGACTCTTTGAATGCATCCGGACACTCCTTCCCCAGTTGAAAGGTTGCATTTTGGAGAATGCACACACAGTTCTCCACAGACTAAAAGATGGAACAAAAAGCATTAAAATGTCATTATTTTATAATCCTGTATTTTAAGTTTAATTATTTCATCCTATAATTTTTTCCTTCTGAGATATGTTTCTGCAACAATGACATAAAGGAGGGCCTTATTGATAGTTAACAGGACTCACTCTATAGGTTAATTCTTTCCAATCTAGAGATTTCTTTAAAATATTTTTTGTTAATTCAATAAAATGTCTTTTTTTAAATCAACTGATTGCTAACATTCAATCACCTGACTGATTTACCTGATATTGACAATAAAGTTGGAATAGATGGACAAACTGCAAATGTGTACATGCAAATGTATCTGTCTCCTTACAGATACTTGTACGGGATGATGCTTTTATGACGCATTTAGAGAGGTTACCGTGTCATCAATGGTTTCCTTTGAGGCACAGGACTCAATGAATTTCAAGAGTGAGGAGATGAGGTTGTGGCAGTTTCTCATCATGTTCCTTTCTTGAACACCGCCACAACTCAGGTTCCTACATGTACACCCATACACCATTTAGTATTGCTCAATAATTCAATGCATTTAAAACATGAAGAACACAAATCATTTCAAACAAAATATCTGCTCTCAATGAATACAATGTGTTAACCTCAGGCAGCCTGTAGCATTGTAGAAGACGGTTGAGTCTACAAAATGTCTGTCAGAGTCGTTTGCAGCGTACGGAGCTACCACACATCCTGTCAGAGCAGGCAGAGCTGTGTACAGTAGGTTTTGCTTCAGCTCGTCTTCAGAAGACAGGTTCCACAGCAGGCCTATATATGTATGATATGCAAGAAGATTAACTTTACAATAGTAATACTGTTACTAAAGGCCTAGTATCCCTTGAAGGAATGGTCCACTATCTTTCAATAGTCAGAATGAAAAATGCAAAATGTTAAACGTAAATTTCAGAAATACAGAACATTTTGGAGTATTAGTCCTACCAGTGATTTGTTTCTTGGTCTCAATAGATTCAGCATTCTTTAGAAGATTCAACGCCTTGGCTATACCACCACATTCATAAACTTCCAGCTTGTTGGGCTTGTTCTGAAAAACAAGATTCCTCAATGCCCCAGCAGCAGATTGGGACACTTGTGGATTGGGACTGTCCAACAGGTTCACCAGAGCTGAAATGCCTCCTAAAGCGTTCACCTACAAAACAAAAACGTGGTGTGAAATATATAAAAACGCAGACTCTCACGCACACATATCTTTGTAAAGAAATGAATTAAGTTAATTTTAGATTTTGGAAGGTTTCTCATTTTTTAAACTTACTACAGTAAGATGACTTGTCCAATAAAAAAAAGTTTATTTAAAAAAAATTAGAACCTTTAGACAGGATTTTACTCAAGTATGGATCATGACATGACCCATCATACCATAGCTGGAGGTGCAGCACACTCACAGCAGTCCACTAACACTAGGTGTCAGTACAGAGGAAAAAGTACCACTACACAACAAGAATGACACAGAATGGGCATTATTTGTACATGAACATAACTACTCAGTTTTCATTTATCTGCTTAACTTTTGAGCGTTTTTAAATACAATTCTGTAAAATGTACAACGATCATTTCTACCTGGGTTTTGTTTTTGTTTTACCTCTAAAAACCTACAGAAATCAATCTGGTTGCAGACTCGTACATTCTGCTCTCCTGTTTACGCATCACTACAGGTTACAAAAGTCAAAATGGGCAAGACCAAAACACAAAATCCCTTGCACAAAGTGTATTGAAAATAATATTTGTGCACAACGGGAGTCACAAGTTTGAGAATGGCAAACAAATGGCACATTGATTTGAAGTTTATCAGGAAGTGTTCTAATATGTTAATAAGAGTTCGTGTTCTTGATGGTTTCTGTTGGAATGGATGGAAAATCAGCTCTAATTTGTGAGTAGCACTCAACTGACAACACTATATGTTAATTAGTCAGGCTTCAATTGCTCATTTGCAATTACTAGCTACCTGTTCACTTGCAAATTTGTTTTAAATTTATCTTGTGTTTCTACACAAGATGAGGCAAACTCCCTCAATTGTTGTTTTCAAGTGTCATTTATAAAACACACTTTAATTCCCTGGCCTTTGACCCAATTTGATATGATTTTAACTTAGTTGTTCTGTTTCTTGTTTTTGCTTCTGTAAATGTATATTTTTTTATCCTGTGTCTTTTGCTTGTTTCTTTAATTGTACGGTACTTTAGTTGGGGTTGCTGTTTTTAAGTGTTTCATAAACAAAGTGGTGTGGTACGGTGTGATGTGGTGCGGTGCGATATATAAAAAGCAGCAATGAGTGACGCAAAACAAATTCTCAGGTGTAAGTATTTTCTACAGATCTTTCCTCTATTTGTAACAACACATCATGAGTCAACCCCAACCCCAAAAATATCTGAGAACAACAAATACCAAAGTTTGTGTTTTTAGGGTGTGTTTGCTCATGGTAGACAGATGTGTCTTTATTACTCCAACCTTATCTTTGACATCCTGATCAGTGAAGGTGAAGTGCTGGATGGCGCAGGCTCCGAACTGTTGATGGTCCACTTCAGAGTGAGAAAGGTACTCCACAGCTTCTTCTATGCTTATATCTGATATGCGTATTGCAGAGTTCAACCTATGAAAACAGGAGCAGCAATCATTGACACGACTACTATATAGTTTATCAGAGATGAATGTAACTTGTAGTTGGAAAATGTATTCTTTTCATTGCTGTTTTTGAGGAGTTCAATGAGCAAAACAGAAAGCAAAAAATAGGAAACTCACATTGATGTGTGCTCCATGTTAGACATTTTGATAGTACCCATCTTGCCATCACTTTGATGTTGAGGCAGCTGGAAAATGCGTGTTTGGCTGTTGGTCATGTATGGGCCATTAACCATGGAAGAGGTGCTCTGTTGAAGAACTCGAATGGTATTCTGCCCTTTCAGGCTCTAAAAGGCAATTGATTTACAACATTATTTCCATTTTGCAGAATACCTGCATTCAATTTTTGGTTATTTTTGTACAAAAGAATACTATTTAAACAAAAAAAATGATCACCCTGGTATGTAACTGAGCAGGAGAAAAAGGAGATGCCAAAGTAGGGTCACTACGACTGGTTTTCAGCCCGTTGGGTTTGTTGACAGTTCCATCTGTTTGCTGATCCCATGTAGTTGAAGAACTGACATGTCTTCCTTGGGGAACCCTGGTAGATTGACTACGAATCTTCTGAAAATTTTGCTAAAGAAAAAAAAAAGAGTGTGTAAAGTTCAGGAAGTGTGCTCACTGTGCCAGAAACATTTTCATTCAAGTTGCATCAGCAATAAACATTTTGGTTTACAGCAAAGAGCTAAAATTATTTCAGAAATAAGACTAATACATGCTAAATAAGAGAAGACGTTTTCTGAGCTTCCCTGTAAGAGAAATTTAAGTTTATTTTCACTGCAACCAATGACACAGAAATATAAATTAGCAAAGTCTGAATATCTCCACTTTTAATTTCTTTCCTTTATCTTAGTTATTACTAATACAGTCCAAAGTAAAGGCTGTTTGCAATAAAGGATTGATGTCACAATTGAGTCTATCCAAACTAGATAGAGTATTCTTTTTATGTATCACAACAAAAAATTCAGTCCAACACCTGTCTATATTTTTTATTGGGTGTAAAAGCTACACAATATAAAACTTTCACTAACAATAATGCAGAATAAAACAAAAACATGTTTTAGTAAGAAGTTATTCTGCAATCAATGTGTTGCCGGTTAGTTAGAAACTTAGGCAATAAGAAAAAGAAACAAGCAGCAAGTGAAGAACTTTCCACAAAAAATCCTGAAAGGGATTTTTCAACATCCAAAAATCATTAATCAAAGCCTGTATAAACACCTGCAGCTGACATCTTGACATTTTGACTTGAGTAATTCATAAGAAAGTAAGCGTAGGATTGTGTGAAAGTTGGAAGCTTAGACACACAAAGACAGCTTTCTCCTGTTTAAACTGAACAGGTTGCTGAGCACTCATACATTAGCTGCGGCACTTGGCAGTGAAGGCGTCTTTAGACCTGTCAGCGGCACACTTTGATAACAACCGAGTGCGTTTGCCCTCACTGTTATGAACGTTCTTGTCCTTTCTGACCAGAGAAACAGGTGTTTTCTTACATCAAAGACTGAACAAAACCAAACGGATATAAGCAGGGCAGATACAGATGCCCAAAAGACCTACAGAATACTGAGATTATACGTTATATGTCATTCTTCTTGGGCCTTAAAATGACTAAAGCTGCCTTTGTTTGCATCTTGTCCCACCTAATTAAATTAGCAAAATACTGCTGGCTATAAATTCAATTGTAAAAAGTAACAAAAATGTGTAAAAGCAAAAAAAAAAAACAGTTACACAATCATCAATAAGTCTGAAATAGAAAAATCAACATAAATTCAACCCCCAAGTCAACTCAGGGTTTCATATAACCCAGTTTTAGAGCTTTTAAACACGTCACTGTTTAGCTTCCAAGATTAATGCTCCATTTAAAATGAAATAAATTGTCATAATTCAATAAAAAAATAATCAAAAAACTACATTTGCTATTGTGATGTTAGCTTGTGATTATCTTGTAATTAAATCTACATTATTATGCATATTATACATAACTAACCATAAAACAAAACTGTTACATAATCGTATGGTATTTAACAGATTCTTGTGAGCAAAGATTAACAGCTTAAACATTTAACTGTCAAACCTTAAAAGACAAACATCCAACAAAGAAACTGACAACGTAGGTTTCACCTCAACAAAAACAATTTCAACACATACTACTGCCTGCCGTGCAGTACGGCAGGTTATACTTTAGGAAAAAAAATAAGTCTATTTGGATCTTTACAGATCAACACCTTATGACTAATTAATCTCATGATGAATCTTCATCAGCAAGAAAATCCCAACACACGCCCTCGAAATGTCTCAACTCCGTGTCAGGTCAGGTCAAGGTAAAGCAGAGTAAAGACGTGCACACACCCACATATAATTACTCACATCAACACACAGTTGTAGTCAACATTACTCCTCTTTGGAGACTGAGAATAACCCAGTTTAGCAAATGCACCACACTTACAGAGGAAAACAACACAATGATTTAACTAAAACTAACAAGATGTAAAACAGCTCATTCTGTTTGTGCTGTGGGACAACTTCAGCTCAGTCAAAGTGTTTTTTTTATCTACAACAGCCTGGAAACAGATCCATGTCAAAAACAAACTAAACAAATAACGTAAATGTTTGTGCTCTGATTACCAGCACATGATGCTGACCAGGAAAAAGAAACAATTACCATTTTGTTGTAGCTTGTAGACATGGTAGAGTTGGCACGACTGAGTAAATCATTTCCTTTAGATGACATAAACTTGAACGTCCCAAATTCATTGTAAGTTGAGAAAGGTTTTGTTGATGGGCCTGTTGGAAGTTATAAAATGGGAAAAAATTACAGAACACAAAAAAATGCAAGAAACAAACAACAACAGTGAATACAATGTGTAACTCTTTTAAGTTTTGTTACCGCTTTATATGCATAAAATAAACATGTAGATAGTTTTATGCTACATTTTGCTTCCCAAACCTAAAGAAACTTTTGCTTTAAGAATAATATTTTTTTTTAAATTCACATCAGAATTACAACGTAAACCTGCAGACAGACAGACAGACAGACAGACAGACAGACAGACAGACAGACAGACAGACAGACAGACAGACAGACAGACAG
>JAVKLF010000152.1:10393822-10421270 GCA_034783495.1 Millerichthys robustus | reverse complement strand
ACTTGAATTCCACTTTTGTTTATTTTCTACTTTAGATTTGTGCTTGTGATAAAACAAAAGTGTTAATTTGCCTTTAGTGGAGAAGAACATGTAGGGCAGAACTGAGACTTTTTCCATTTTTAACTCACCCACCATGTGTTTGTAGATTTAGCAAAATATCATGAACCATGAGCTGGATTTCAATGAAACTCACAAAAAGTAACCACAGGTTGTGTATGTAAAGTCTTTCCAATTCAAAATGGTTGCAACAGCTAAGCACTCTTGGCACACATACAAATGGTTATAACCAAGTCAGTTTTGAAGTTGAGCTAAAACTTGGTTTGGTAGTAGCTGGGAGTTATTCCCAACCTATACTCTGAGCACTTACTGACTGCATAAGATCTGTATTAAAAATTTTGCCTTTAATTATTTGATTCAACTCATTTTACTCACATTACAACGCTATGCTCAAAGCATCATTTCAGAATAATAAAAATGTGTTGTTTTTTTCTTGCACAATCATCAAACCATAAGCAGCTGATATGCAGCTAATTGTGTACTACTAAAAGTTTGATGTAAAGTACTGTTGCAGCTACTGAAATTGGAAACCAAGCACTCTATGAAAATTCTTTTAAATAAAGTCAGAAGAAGATATTTACTTAAGAATTTATTAAGAATATTTTCTCTCCTGATTTCTCAGCCACCATGTGATGTTATGGGTACAGCATAAAAAGCAGTTTTAATCCTCTGAGCACAAATGACCAAAGGAATCATGAGTAAAAGTTTGACAAAATACAAAAACGGGAAAGCAATGATAAAATACAACACTTCGGGACGACGCCATAATAAAAACTAAATGACAAACTTGTTTAAAACAGAAAAAATTTAGCCCTGTTGTCATGAGAGTCAGACAATTTCATTTTCCTCTTTGTGTTAAAGGCGAACCCCTCCAGCTGTAGGCGTGTTGGAGTCAAATTTTATAAAACAAACAAACAAAAAAGTTGGTAACCATGTGTACCAGTAAACAAAAACAAACAAAACATTACAAGAGTAACATATCAGCTGGACGGTTAGTGTTATCAGACAGAGTGCACTGTGGGTGCCCCTAACATGGTCTGTACCTTCCATCAACAACCTACACACCCATCAAGCTCAGCTTTCTCATCGTGTTGGTGAAAAACAAAACAAACACCTCACCAAAGGAAGAATTAAAAAAAAATGCATTTATCAATGTTGGTTTTGGTTATTAAACAGTACCGTTACAAGTGTAGTGTACACATCAGTGCTCCTCAGCTTCAGCTTTAAGAATCAAAGCACATTTTCATCATAACTTGTGTGGAGGTAAAAATACTCCAGCAAGCCCACACAATCAGGAAAATAAAAAGAAAGAAATCTCTCATAAAAAAAAAATGCAGACTGAATTCAGATTATTTGTCATTTTCAAACAAGTGTCAGCCAATATTTTACGCACATTTGAGACGTTCCCTCCACACTGTGTACCACTAAAAAGCTTAAAAATACAAAAACGCATAAAATGTGCACTCTCTTCACTCTGATAGTGTTTTAAAAATAAATATGACATGCACGTCTTTACATGTAGTGCATTATTTTCGGAGGCAAACCTTTTTGCGATATGATTATTGTATCCTAAAATGAAATGAATAAAGCTCATGATTTCACAATAAGCTGTAACAGAGGATATGTACCTTCCTGATAATACTACAAATCACAGAAGAAATAACTAATGTGGCAGGTAATATTAACACTCTGTAAATAATTTTTTTGTAGAAGTATATTCAAACTCGTCTCTTGTCAGTCTTACCCATGATGTAACTGTATGTGCTGGGAAAGTTCTGTGGAAATCAAAATAATCATGGTGTCACAGAAACAATCCCATAGTTTACAATTCTTTAAAAAAATCCCAATAAAAAAGGTCTCAACACCCTTTACGGACTTTTTTCCTCTTTAGAAGTTTAAAAATGTCAGCATAACAAAAATCTGACTCCGAAACAGAAAAAGTGACACTGAGCATTAATTTCTGTTCCTGTTGGCTGATTCAGTTATTTTTTTTGCTGCAAATAAAATACACAAACAAGCAACAGGTATGACTGCAATGTGACGGTTGGTCTGATTTAAAAAAAAAAAAAAAAGTAAAGGAAGAATTTTGTGTGTTGAGCTGGAAATAGTGTTTTAAGCCGTTTGTATCCAAAGTTTCTACGAGTCTCTGCACGCAGGCAAACACGCTGCTAGTCGTTAACGAGTCGATACACGTGGTACTGTGCTCCGTGTTCACTGGTGGATACCTCGAACACGAAGGCAATGCACAGCAGAGTCTCCTGAGTTTCTCTGTTGGACACCACCTGATAAAAGAAAGCAGAAAGAGTACTGAGAATGGCCACTAACTCTGAGCAAACTCATAGGTTCAGTCCAACAATATTATTGTAGGAAGAAAAATGTGGGTAAAAAAAGAAGCTTTTACAAGTAAATTATCCTTTAAAACCTCTGAAATGAGCTTGAGGAGGGACAATGACAAACCACTTCAACAGAATGGAGAAAAACCTGTTGAAAATCTACTTTTTGCACAAGTCAAAAATGGAAAAGCAACAAATCTGCCAGGAGGTGTTACGTTTGGCAATACAAACTGAAACAAGTTCCAGTTTGGAACAGCAGTAAAGTACCTGTAGAATAGTGAAGTTCTCCAGGACGCTGTTCATCATGTATTTCTCTGGCAGATGTTTCAGTTTGTGGATGAAGTTGATCATATATTCACACATGGGTGAACGATGGATGCGAAAAATGTACTTCCCTCCTTCCAAATGGGCGTACTCTGTCTAGAAGAAAAAAAAAATCCACACATGTGCAAAAAGATTTCAAACCCAAGCTTGTGCTCTTTTTCACAGATCCAAGCCATCGGAAGCCTTTTCTCACCTCCACCTTCTCCACAACCTGTTTGCCAAAGGAACAGACTTTTGTAGAAACGCTGATGGTGATGTTTTCGGATCCACTGTACTGGCTGCTCACTCCGTAGAACGCACCGGCGCCCTCCTCAATGTCGCCACTCAGGTCGGCCTAAAACAAAAACAAAGTGATGCACACAGCTTTCTAATCTAATATCAAATTAAGTCACGGAAAAGAAATAATTTGTAATTTAAGGTAAAATATTCCCAGTACTTGACATTTCATAATGAGCAAAATCAGTGAGTGCCATGTATTTGACTTATTATTTTTTATTTTTCAAATTTCAGAAGGAATGTTTGTTTCGAGCACTAACCCAGAACTTGACAAGAAAGAAGGAATTGTGTGGCCCTTTCTCATACAGCTCCTTCAGTCCTCCTTTCTTCTCTGAGAACTTGTCGTAAATCTGCCTCACATCTATAGACTCCAACACGGGATCACTGTAGCCTGGGTTTGAGGGCCCAATGTGAACAAAAAGGTGTTTATGCTGTAGGAAACAAACGGGGGGGGGGAAGTGATATAGAGGAGAACAAAACGGATTTTAATTTGACAATTTTGTAAAGAGACAAAAAAAAAAGGCTTGGTGTAAGTACCGTCTCTCTGTCTCTTTGGGTCTCCAGAAAGGCAGAATACTCAAGTAGCCGTAGTTTTGCTGAAGCGATGGTTCTGTCCTGCCATATGGGAACTGCTATAGTTGCAGGCCGAGGGGGTGGCAAGGCTTCGTAGCCTGACATACACCCAAAAAATCAAAATAAATAAACAACTACAACACAATTAAAAAAACTATAATATAATCTTTTTATTTGTCCACTTACTGATAGGTGGAGGGACAGGTGCTGGTAGTGTGGTGTACGGAGGCTGTGTGAAGGGCTTAATGCTGTTGATATAGAGAAGAGCAACAAAAGAATAAAAGAAACAGAGTCTTAGTTTAAGCAAGAATATCAGTCCAGTTTTATACCATCAAAATCACGTAATCAGACCGTAACACTTACTCCTGAGAATGTCCAGGTTGTCCGGGTACGGGGCCAGGCCAAAGCTATGCAATAAAAAAAAAGAATAAAACAGCTTATAAATGTAGTAAAAACTGTGTTTGGAAAGAACAGAACAGATGAGCATATTTTGTCAGAAGCGTGCTCCAGTCAGACTGCTGAAAGCAAAATCAAATGCAACATTTATTTGAATTGTTTGCCTTCTCATATGTCATTTATGTTTTTTAACCATACTCCATTTAGTTTAGTTTGCTGATTGTGCTATACAGTTAAAAACTGATTATTTATTAACATATTATTTCTCTTCTGTCCTCCTAACATTAATTTGATGTCATTCAAGAAAGAAATTATAAGACACTGTCTGATGTTGGAGAGGATGCTTCAAAATGTTTCACTTTTAACTGCAGATGCTGACATTTTGAACAAAATATATGATCAATAAGGCACTTTACTTGCAAATGGCACTACTATAATCTGATTCAGATTCAGGGTATTTATCATAAAAACATATTTAGTCCAAAGCTCATTGAAAAATCTGGTGTTTTATGAGTGAATGTGCTGCCCTTTAGTGGACTACACTGGTTCCTACAGGAGGCAACTTTCCTCCACTAATCTGATTTGCCTTTTTAGTGAAAATCAATCAAACCAAATAAAATGAATATCTGCCAGTAACAATCAGAGGCCAATTTAACTGGAGAAACTTTAGTTTTTGTCTCACTCTGACTGGTGGAGGGAAGGAAGTCTGAGGTTTCATTACAGTCGCAGACACAATCTGAGCTGACGAGAGGTTGGCCACTGTCTGGAGTGCCTTGTCCTTGGATACCTGATCCTGAACAACAAATAAAAAGAAAAGTAATAAATGGAAA
The DNA here is from genome assembly GCA_034783495.1 of Millerichthys robustus. Lineage (NCBI taxonomy): Eukaryota > Metazoa > Chordata > Actinopteri > Cyprinodontiformes > Rivulidae > Millerichthys > Millerichthys robustus. The sequence continues at coordinate 10,416,481 of JAVKLF010000152.1, read as the reverse complement.
AAAAAAAAACATCTTCACATTTCTTTAATATGAAGGTTGGTGATGCAAGTTACAGTTCCGTAGCCAGCCAACTTTAAAAAAAATGATTTTAGACAGCAAGCGAGCCAACATGTGCTGTCAGCAGGATGCAGGAACTATAGGCGGAGAGATGACACGCAGTAAAGCAGACCTGAGAAGAAGCAACAGCAGGAGGCATACAAAACTAGAAAAGCTAACCCTCACCAGCACTCAAAGTAAAAACAAAATAACAAACAAAATAAAACGTTAAAAATAAGCAGAGAGCAGAGTTTAGAGTCTGGTAGTACATCTGCAATGTGGACGAGCAGTAATGTGATGCCAACCACACAGCACAAAGCCTATAGCAGAAAACTGTAGGTCAAACTTACCAAGTTCATGGCCTATGGCAAAAAAGACACGCAATAAATTCATTTTAGTACAACTCAACTGAAAAAAGGAGATATGGTCACTGTTTGGCAGTAATAGAAAACACTGCATGTAAGCTTGGCTGGAAGTAAAAAAGGTGGGCTTTGAAAAAAATAGGTTAGGAACCACTGATTTATGGAATATGTTGCTCTGTTTTAACAGAACGTGGCCTTTTTTGTTTTTCAGTTAAGAAATGAATCAACAAAAATCACTGCTCAATTAATCACTATGTGCAGCAATTTATAAGAACTACTGGTGCCTTTTCATCGTGAATTTTTGGGCTAAAGTTTGGAGAAGTCTACTCAGCATAATTTTACAGGTTTGTATGTATTGCTGCTTTTTATTTACAATTGTTCTTAAAAATTTAGGTCAGTTTTATTTAATGAGATGCAAGTTCAAATGTAAGAATTTTGAAATAAATTCTTTCAAGTGGTTTTATTACAATTCTCCTATACTTGTTTAATTTTTTAAAGAACAATGGATTCAACTTAGTGCCGTCTGCAGTATTGCAATATAAGGTTGACATTGCGGGGCTCTTTTAGCAGTAAATTCACACTAGCATGTACAGCAGGTCAGACGAAATAAAAATACCCATTAATTATTTGCAGTATTTTTAGATTTTGTTATAAGCAGTTGTACAAATTTCCATCACATATTGTGATATTGTGAAATATTCATCCCATGGCCTTACCAATAAAGGATCAAGGGAACGCTCCAAATCTTGGGGTAACAAAAAAAAAATGCAATTCACTATTTATTTACAATGTGTTCTGTCAAGATGCTCTGATTAAAAAAGCAGTGACTTGAGCCTAATTCTGAAGTTTACAATGACGGCTCAACATCTGTTATATTTAAATGGCAACAAAGTCAGGTGATGATTACACTCACAAACAAAAAGTATTAAAACATTCAAGTTCAACATTCGTTTTAAGTTGCATATAAACAGTGTAAAAAGCACAAAAGTAAGAAAAATGTACAACTTAAAGACTTTGCATATGACAGGGTTACAAGAGAAGAAACAAAAATATAAAAGTACTAAATGATTCTTGAAGAACAAGAACACAGATCAAAACTGCAGAATGGTCTAGACTGTGGCCCTCAGTGAAAAGCGAGAAAACAATCAGTCCGTTTGTGTTTGCAGGCATGAATGTTCATTCTCATGCAATTACTCTGTCCATGACAGCAAATATCTAAAAAGGTTCTCATTGCTAAGCATGAAACAAACCTTAAAAAGGTTATCCTAAACCAGAGGTGCCCAATTCTGGTCCTTGAGGATCACTAACCTGCATGTTTTACTTGTTTCCCTGCTCTTCAGCATGTCTCCAAGCTATGCAGAAGCCTGTTAATCACTCATTCACGCAAATCAGATGTGTCAAAATGGAGAAACATCTAAAATTTAGACCTAACTTTTCAGGATAGTCGTCCTTGAAGACCAGGATTAGGCACCACTGTCCTAAACTATTAGATAGTGCAGATAGAAAGAGTTTACACCAGAAGTTTTCCCCAAACATAGAGGATGCAATTCTGAACTGCAGGTCTGCACTCGATATAAACAAAGCACTTGGGTGAAACAGACAAAAACTATGTGGAAGCTTAATTCACATGATGGACCAACATTAGGCTAGCTAGCCTGTGAGTCTGTGTAGGTAAGCAAATACGGCTAATAAGTTTAACAATTTTTAATGCAATATTTTCAGTCACCGAAGTCTGTTTTCATAGGTAAACAACTGTGGGTGTACAAAAAACAGAATTTGAATGTTGATACATATCATCAATATGAGGAAAATATTGTGCAGATTTAGTTTCTTATTTCATGTTGTTTATTTTTTTCCAGTCTTCATGACTATGCAATGAGTACCTTCACTCAATCAATACACTTCTTGGCATACATTACAAATTTCCATATACAAATTTTAATAACTGAACAATTGGCACGCAAAGACATTCACAGTAAGTAATGCTAACAACTTTTAAAATAGGCAGCATGCAAAAAAAGACTTGTGAAGCACACAAGCAAACAAAATTGTGTTTGAAAAAGTGTTTAAATTCACATTTCCAAATGTGTCCTAATGACTGTTATAAGACCATGCAACTAAATACCAATGGCAGAGACTAGAGTGCACAATGTCAATAAATGTACCATGCATTTCACATAATTAGTTAATTATTGGGGAATAATAATAAAGCTTGAGTCTTCATTCACCTAGTTGCAAACAGTCTTGAAAGTGAAAACAATCCAGCTTGCATTGGCCAATTACAATTCCTGTGGTCCCAACTGGAACTGGTATATGTAGTTGATGCTTTAATAAAACAAAAAAGAAGCCAAAACCAGCACACCTCCATCTGTGATGATTAAATGGGTTGAGTTAGATTTGGGCCACATGCAGAGCAAAACCACTAGTACTGCCAAGTCAGCGAGCCTGTGTACCTTCAGCTTAGACTGAATCTCACGAGACTTTCTCTTGGCCAAGACTTGCAGGTGACTAGAGACCTGAAGAAAGACAGGACGAAAGGACAGAGGAGGAGAGGAAGGGGGAAAGGAAAAGAAGAAGGAATATAACTAAAAAGGAAAGGGATTGTGCAAGTACCCACCTTGATGCTGGCCTGATATTCTCGTACCCTCTTACGTGCCAAAACTTGAATGTGACTAGATACCTTTGGGGCCACGGTTGTCCCCATGAAAATAAACACAATCAAAGGACGATATTTCAATTTAAAGGCTCACAGCTGATATCAGGACTGCTCAGTAATATTTGTCCATACCTGTTTGCGGGTACGCGTCTTCCCCGTTCGCAGCTTTATGTAACGAGCAATCAACTCGTTTCGACCTAGCATAGAAAACGTAAGAGATTAAAATCAAAACAAGCACTGCGACACGATTTTTGCCACCTTAACAAAATACAATTAATGGAGTATATTGCACTTTTTTCCCCAGGCGAAACTATTTAAAAGACATGTCTTCCAAAACCCAAGACAAGCTAATAATAACTACTCATCAGCATGGTTAGTTTTCTAAACCAATGGCATTTCAGCAGTACATCAAATACATTCCTAAATGGTTCTTCTTTATTTAAAGCGAGTATTTTTTTATTTTTTTTTTACAGACAAGGAAAGTTTGTCCAGCAAACAATCTTTGGTCAAAATTACAACAAAAACAGCAAGGACACCTTGGGTTTATGTTGAGCTTATGTTCTGAAAAAAAAAAAATATATATATAAACAATTATTGGTAGTATAATTTTCATCAACAATGTTAGTACTGAATTTCCATTTTCTAAATAAAATGTTAAGTTCAAACAATAAATTTGAAGTCACAACTTTCTATTGCATCCTGAATGGTTTTTAAAAACTAGTTAGACATAAAAAGAAGACATGAGTTTTCTGCAAATGCGCAATCAATAAAAGAGGTGTACTTAGTGGTAAGGCACATGTAACTATTTTATCTCCTGCTACATACGGTAATCAAAATAACTGTTGGATTTTCTGTAACTGTGTGTCTGTCTGTCTGTCTGTAACTGGAAATCTAAAGTAAAAGAGTAGAGGTTATCACATGGTTACCAGACTTCCAGAATGTGGTCATTTCAGACAGCATTTTTAATTTTTCCTCCCTCAGCTTTCCCGGCTACATCCTCATAACTGATGACCAGCTCATCTCTGACTGAAAGAACTGAGTAACATGCTAATCACAGTCCCACAAAAAGGACATTAAGTTACGGTGACCCGACTGAATCTACAGCTGTAAATGCTGATCACATCTGTATATGCTCTAAAATCATGAACATCTGTCTTTCTGGGAAGTGGTGAGACACTGCAGGGTCTTTAGATGAGTCACTTTAGTTAAGTTACCAGAACACAAAATTCCCCAAAATCCACAGAAGGGGCTGACTCAAACAAAGCAGGGAGCTCCGATTCCCAAAAGGGGACTCTCACACTCCTCCACTGCCTACCACAGCTCCACATAAGGCTAAAAGCTTTTTGTAATATATTAAAGTATAATTCTCTGTGGTTTAAATGAAAAAGGTGGAAGACTTCATTTAGGCTATTTGCAGCAATTCTGTAAGTGAATAGTGGGGCTTCTGGACTGGTCATCAAGAACACCTTTCTCAACACATACATTTCGGAATTTCCCTCTGGCATCAATAAAGTATCCATCTTATCTATCCATCTATGAAGATGATATGAAGCATGAGCTCGAGTGGAACACAATATCATACACTAACTTTTACAAAGGTTGAGGTAGGGTGGACCACTCCTGGGTGTCTACGTGACGATATCACCTGATCATTTACCACCTGTACATTGCAAAGGGCATACTGTGGATGTTTGGCATGGACACTATCATCACTCACTTCTACAGCTAAATCAACCAGAGTGTCCTGAGCAACAGCGTTGCTGTGTGGTGTGGGGGCAGCACGGCGCATCCAAGCAGCTCTGTTGTAACTGCAAGATGTCTGTCTCGTGGGGAGTACGCTGCACAGGCAACCTTATAATCTGTGATCCTATTCACTCCCAGGAAAAATTGTGCACTCCAATAAGTTTTTGCAAATATGCAACCCTGTACACGTATCGATGTATTGTACTTCAAATAGAAGTTTAAAGTGGTTTTACTGCATCTACACGCGTTTTTAAAAATCGTGAGAATATTGCTTGCAAAATAGAACGACCACCCCTGCCAAGAGTGGCAGTGAAATGTTAAGTGACATCTGAGTTAAGTAATACAGACTACCAATTAGAATGATTGACTTTATTGTGTTTCTCTTTACTAGCTAGTAGCTAATTTGTTGTCATGAAGGGTTCATATTTAAATAAATAAAATAATAAATAAAATAAATAAATAAAATAAATAAATGTAAAAAACAGAAAAACAAGCAAACTTAAATAAACAAAATAACATTTACTCAATTATAATGAAACTGTTTTCCAATGATTCACCATTTTTTCTTTTATGAATCAACAAAAAAAAAATCCCCCTAAAAAACAACTTTAATTTTTAGGTTTTATTTAGATCATAGACGAGTTAGAAAAGGTAATCATGGGTGTTGTATTCAGAGTCAGAGTAGTTCTCAATGTTTAAAGGTGTACACCAATTGGACTAATCCTTGTTTATAGAAATGGAAATGCAAAAGATCAACACAGCGAGTACAGACTTCCACAAAAGGAGAAAATACTGCGATGCTAAAACAACGTTTCCAATTCAGTCACATGGGTGTGTAGTTTCCCTCACTACACGACCATAAAACAAACACAAATTCATGGCACAGGCTGAAGCAGATGAGAATGCCAATCCATGGCCAAACAACAATGCACTGACTTGTGTGTCAAAGTCAACACTTTTAATATGAAAAAATAAACTTTCGACATACAACACTCTCCTTGGGGGCAGCATCATAGGCCAACCCTAAAAAAAAAAAAAACCCAACAATAAACACATGCACCAAAACTGGTTACTCCAAAAGATAAATGTAAACAAATCTTAGGCAGTCAGAGCTTAAACAAAGCAATCAAAAATCTTCCTCACACTTTAACCCTAACCTGACCTGAAAAAAATCACTTTGCTCTATCCTTTGATCCTGTTACTGCTGGCTGCAAACTGAGCCCAAAGCTAAATAGATTTGATCAAAAATACCTACAGGCACAAGTCCACAAACTCAGAATCCTGTGCAAGAACCGATAATAAACAAGGATCCAAAGTGCAGACACCTGATCAATACCAGCATTTATGGAGACTCCTTAGAGAGGAAATGTGTACAAGGAATCTGTGTCCAAAAAACATCTAAAGACCTAGTTAAGATAGATTTTGAGTATGTTAGGTTAATAAGTTTTTGTCTTTGGGCAGGTGGTTGTGTAATATTTTGAAATTAAATTAGTTTATCCATTCATCGTTTTACATATTTTAAAATTCATAGCATGTTAGAAGTGCAAAGAGTATGTTTTTGCAGAATGGGTTATACTAAAGCACTAAAATATAAACAAATCAAAATAGTAAATCTAAACCAGTTTATTTGAACAGAAATGAAAGACAGTAAAGTAAGAACTGCTGACTTATTGCTTCACACTAACCTGATTAAATCACTGTACTTGCATGTAAACATTAGTGCCATTTAAAGTAGTAAGCTGCTTTAGATTGTGTTTAGCAGAAACTATCTGTACAGCGATCCTTATACCATGTCTTGCAATTCTTTCACATTTTCCCATAAAAATCATTAAGAACTGTTTTTTTTACATTTACTTAACAGCATTAAGACGCTGAATAGAACAGGAAAAAGAATAAAAGAGTAAAAGGAGTGCAGGACAACAATAACTATTTTAGGAGATACATTTTTTTCCTTTCCCCTCACCATACATCTTGCCCTCATCTGAAAGAATGATCTTTCTCCTGCCACAAGGAGGGTAGATGGCCAAAGCTTCCTGAAAGCTCTGTTCGATGTCTGGACTCCACACGCCTTCGGGGTCCCCGTCCAATCCACGGTCGGCCCCATCTGCCAGCCCCTCTCCATTGCCACTCTCCTCCTGAGCCCCGTCAGGGCTGCCACGGCAACTCCACTCCGACGCAATGATGACGGTTCCAGCTACAACACCCTTAGAGCACACAGAAAAAGTACTTTCAGTCATTGTTAAATGACAATTGGGGCTTTTATACACTAAAGCGGTATTTGAACAAAATCTACCACAATACTCCAGGGATGCGTTTATTTTTGGTAATTTTGGTATTTTTATGTACTGCAATCAGCAAAATTTAAATAAAAGAGACACCTCAATTCCTCAGCAGCAACAAGTCACAAGTTATAACAATAGCTGCCAAAACACCTGCCAGCTTTCAAAGATTTTATATTACAGAACACACAAAACTAAGTGTGCAAATGCTATTAGAAAATGAATGTGACATGAATCATTTAAAAGATTTTTTGCAAGGCACACGGTCTGTAACTCAACCCTGTTATGTTATTTTTTTAGTGCCAAAGGAGGACAAAGTCAATGATGCAATTTGAGTGGATTTTTGAAATCTAATAACTAGCACTATTTTTATAAAATGTTTCATTGTATGTATTGTATTGTATGTTTCATAAAATGATATACTAATTCCCCACAGACAATATCTATATCTAGATTTACCATGCAGCTGGAGGAGAAACCTGTTGATCCAGTGACAAAAAAGGAGAAAAAGTATCTACAAGCCATACAAGCTTCTTAGAAGCCAGTGTGTAGGAAACATGAGGACATTGCACATTATTGTTGTGGATGGTCCAAGTCTCTTATGGGTCTCAGATGAATGTTGCCTGGAGAGTAATGTTTTCCAGAGTGTGGCAAGCATGGTCTGTGCCACAAAAGAGCCACACGGCATCGGTGTGGTTGCTAAACTTCCCTCTGCTGCAGTGGGGTTCAACGCCATACAGTGTTGTACAGCCTTTGTTGTGCTTATGTCCAGCAGTCAAAGTGAAAGAAGTGGGACACACACTGGACAGGTCACAAGTCCATCACAGGGTCACATCGAGACAATCATTCACACCTAGAGACAATTTAGGGTTACCAATTAACCTAACATGCATGTTTTTGGTAAGTGGGAGGAAGACGAAGAATAAAAAAAAAACATGCGTGCACAGACAGAACATGTAATGTCCTCTCGGAAGGTCACAGGCCAGGATTTGATTCAATGATTTGGTTTTGTAGACACAAAATGGGGAAAGCCTTCAGGGCACAAAATGCTTTAATTTAATCGCTGAATATTCCAGGTTCCATGAAGCTTGACAAAAATAGAATTAACACATTGTATAATGTTATAAGGTCTGTAACAAATCTTAAATAATGAGTAAGTAACTTAGGGCTTTGATTAAATAATCAGTTACTGGTGTCACTCTTAAAGCATTCAAATGCAAAAAAAAACTGTTTATTTAATTTGAGAAACACTTTTATTTTTCATTTTGTTGTGGAACAGTTTGTCCCCTGGTTCTCTTTCACTGACTTGAAACAGAGCATAATCACGACATGGTCATCATAATCTGAGCTGCAGGACCTCTTTTATGAACTTGTGTGTTCCATGATCATTAAATACAAATCTGTACAACTCCTGAGCAAAAGAAAGACACTGAAATTAGATTTATTACAGTGAAAGGCTTATACAATATTAATGAATGCATATCACTGACAGCCTTTCATTTCACAGTTTTAGACTAGTAAGACTATTTTATATTGTGAAATGAGGAAAGTATAGATGTTACAGCAAACCTTTAAATAATGTTATATTCAATCTCATGCCAGACTGTGAGATGTTCAGCTCAGAGTCGGTGCTGAAAATGACTCTCAGCCACTACCACGGCTCATTTTTAGCTCAGGCCTATAAAATTGAGTGAGCTTTATCCATTTTTTTTATTTGATTGAGACTGATTAGCTGTGGTATATCCGTTTTATGTTCCGATAAAATCTGCCCAGGGTTTAATGAGATATTTTGCTAACAGTTTTAACGCAGTTAATGCAAAAGTTTTCAGACAAAACTTTGCATGAGCACACTTGGTGCAAGTCTTGAAACTGACTTGCAGTTCCAACCACACCACATTTAGCAAAACATCTTTAAAATTGTATGAATTATAAATATTATTTTTATTTTCTAGGAACTGTTGAATGTGGCAGCCATCTTGAATTGGATTGGTTTCAAATAGGATTCAGTTACAGAGCCATATCCAATTAGTATTTCCTGAAAGTCTCATTAAAATCCATTCAATGGTTCATTTAAACAGACAATGTTGTCTCAAAAAATGCAACATTTTTAAGATTTTATGCAAACTGCTAGCCCTTAAAATATTGATCATCAATCTCAGCTACCAGCTAAATAACTCTAAATCTATGGACGTTTTTAAAGTTCAGTTTGCTGTGGCGGCCATCTTAAATCAAGTTCACTCTGAAAGGTAAATACATCACAGATTTACGTTCAGTGATTATTTTGAGCAAGTTTCATTAAATTCGTCTAGTGGTTAAGAATATATTTTACTAACAGACAGACACGCACGCGCTCTCGCACTCAGTAACGTCATCGCCCGCCTTCGTCTTAACCTCAACCTCAGTACTTCTAGAAGCTGCGGCGATGCAGAGTTCGGACATGATCGTGCTCGGATGGCTCATGTGGCTCTGCTAGTTTCAATATAGCTCCCAGCGGCCAAAAGGTCAGGTGTTTAGTGCAGTGAGAGGCCAGTAAAGCATCGAGCTAAATAAAACTATGAGCTCAGCAAACTCTGAAAGGACACATGCACAGTACTCCTGCGCCAATGAGAGCACCCGGGACACGATTGCCCAAGTTCTGTTTCATCACAGCGCCTAACACGGATTTCCATGGCAACTTCACTTCGCCACTACTACGCTTACTTCTTGTGTTAGAAACAGCAAACCTTTACGTAGACTTTATACGACGTGATCACGAACCTACAGTCAACACGGATCTAGAAATCAGAGTTTAAGAGGGACAAGCTGTGCGTCAATAAATACGGCCTCGTTTCTGTTTATCCTTACACGACGTTCCAAAAAACTTTGTGAATGCTAGCAGCTAGCATGTACAGTCAGTGGGAAAGTGAAATCACGGTCGGTTGTACGTTAAGTCAAGAAACTACGAGCTGGCAAAATAGACCTCCTTCCCAGACATATAAACTTTTTAAAGTTTTTTTTTAAACACAACACGAAGGCGTAAAGCAGGATAGTAAAGTTGCTTGTCAGCTTTTATTGATTCCCTTGAAGTTGCTAACACTCTGGAACTGCCATGCTAGCTAGTTAGCTTGGAGGCTAATAAAACCTTAACAAACTGAAAACTAAGTCCGAGGGACGCTATAAGAAAAAGTAAGCAGTTGCAGCAAGGGCGGTTGGTTAAGCACAACAAAAGAGACTGTCTGCTAAACAAACGGGACTCTGAATCAGCAACGCCGTGCCGGGAAAATGCAAAATATGTCAAATATCCCAAAACTTCCAGCGGCAGCGCACACGAAGCGAAGCAGCTGCTGCTGAGGCATTAAAGTTGTTGCACACAACAAAGAAACTATCTGGGAGCGCACTCACCTCACGGCGGCCTCCCCTGCTCTGCTGTTACCACCACAAGCTCCTCTCGTTTATTAAAACCCTCTGTCTCTGCAGAGAACTTGCCCACTTATTCTACATTAAAAAAAAACAATTGTCTGGGAGAGAATAATAAAAAAAAGATGGAATGCGAAGTATGACTTCGGTATGAAATCAACGCTAGGGTGAAAAAACGCGCAGAGGCGTGGCGTCGAAACACACCACAAGCAAAAGTTTTTTTTTTGTGACTTCCAGCGCAAACTCCTCCCATGACATCAGACTCCTGATGTGGGAGAGGAGCAGGAAGGAAGATCGCTGCTTTAGTTATTTGTTAAAAATGTAGAAAATAACTCTGCTCACGGCTTACAACGAGTTGTTTTTGAGAGAAAGGGCATAGACGATGGTGTACAAGAACTTTTGGAAATGCAATACAGCAGGGGCGGAGCTAGACTTTTATGCAAAGGGTTGGTATTTGGGTGGCCAAGGCTTTTCATGGTGGCACGTACAAATAAAAATAATTATTTTGTTTCTCTGACCTGATACCTTCATGACAAATTTATTTCTTTTTCTGGACAATTTTCTTGCATTTCTTTACTTATATAATCATCTCAGTCACAACATACAACCTTTGTTACCACGGATGAAGTGACTTAAGCTGTACGTTGTGATGTCACTAATTGTTTGAAACTTAATGACTCTTTGAAAAGAACAGCTTTACAAGATCTGGCTCAAGTTCCTATAAAGAGCCATATATCCCATCTGTATAAATGTTGAAAGCTGGAAGTACAACAAGGAAATTTGCTCACACATAAGACATTCAAATGGATCAACAGGGAGATATGTAAGTGGTCAGGGTGCAGTTGGGGATTAGGTGTGTTGTTCAAGGGACACTATATTGGCATGATGAGATTTGAACCTGAGACTTCCTGGTCTCCAGTCAGCTGCCCAACCACTGCTCCACTGCTCAAAATCAGTATTTTCCAATGCATTGTGGTTTAGTTAGTTTCAGGCCTACTTTGGGTCCTTTGAAATACACTTAGTTTAAAATATGGTCGTAGTTACTTATGTTTCAGATATGTCTAATTCATGCTGGTGATTTTGCACACCTGCTGAACCTAGACACCGATGTTAATATGAATCTAATTTAGTATAATCTTGGCCTGACTTCTTTATAGAATTGCACTGAGTAAAGTGTATTTTAGTGACGATGAAATACAGAAACATAACCGTTGACAAATTATTTTTATGTGACAAACAATTTTACAAATGAAAAAAATTTGGAATGTTTTTTATTTTCTCTGTTGGAGAAAATGTAGTACAGTACACAGATAAGTTAAGGTCAATTGAAACCCATAAACTGCATTTATAAGAGTTTGGCACTAGAGGGCAGGCTTTATCTTTTTTCAAAATCATTCTCTTACGGCTGTTTAGTTGCAGCGGCCTTTTAAATGTAAATATTGGCTTGAAATTCTTAAACTACAAGCGTCAAACTCATTTTTTTATGGGGCCATGTGTTTTTCGCCCAGCCAGTCAGTGACCACAGTTTTCAAATGACTAGACCTACTGAATCGTTTTGCTGTTGTTGTTGTTGTTTTATTATCAGTGAACCAAAGCCAATGAACATCGTGAACTTGTTTCTTTTTTAAGACTTTAAACTTCAGTCCAGATTCAGTGGACTAGAAGACAGAACCGACTTTTCCTAATTGTGAGGCGCTTGAACGCACCACTTCTTCTTCTTGTGTTTTATTATTGTTTTGTTTTTTTCACACGTCGAAATCAGCATCTAAAGCTTCTGAGAAAAGTAAGAAGACACATTTATTTCAAAACTAAACGCATACGGTGCTGATCATTTGTGGGCTTAAGTTTAGTTTTTTTTAGAGAAGTAATGTTAACATTAAAGTTACTTTTCAAGCATGTTAAGAGATTCTTAAAGTAGGCGGCAAAACAACACTAAAAATACTTTCCTAAAACAGGTGCGTCGAAGAAGAAAACGTTGAATCAAATAGGCCTTTCTATTTGGAATAGCCTAGGCCTATATGTGGAAGTACTTGTAACACAGTAATGCAGAATTTTTCACTGTTTATTGTTTCAAGACTGAAACTATTGACAGCAATGTTGATAAACCCCACCAAGATGAAGGCGGCGTGGGGGGTGCTAAATATTTCATAAGTTGACGAATTTCACCCGCCTAAGATTTTGTTCTTGATTTTGAAGAATTTGTTTTGAGGCTGTGGCTGTACGTGTGAGGTGTTCTACAGCAAAGTTTGTTTTTTTTAATCTACTTTTCGTGATCTATGATGTATCTACAAGGAAAACTGTGAAAAATAATCACTTTGTTGAACAGCTTTTACACTAATGTACAGTAAATATCAAAATGTAGACATGAGTTATGGCATTAAGAAAAAGTTTCTATTATTATACCTTGTTTATAACAAAATTCAGGTTTGCTTGAACAGGGACGGCGCATAAAGCAGTGTCACATTTCTGAATTGTGCACATGTCTCAAATATTTGAACTTTGTGAATAAATGAACACAAGTGTTTGCTAAGAGTCACTGCAACAGCTCAGCAGTTAGTAAATGTGAGTAAATCAGTAACAGAGTCTAGAGTTTCAGACAAAAACCTACATGGGAATTATATCGAAGCTAAATGATGAAAAGAAAAAGGATGCCGAAGAGGCTTTTTGTATGCTAGTGAACACATGACTGTACTTGTAGTTAAATGAGCTGCTCAGTATTGACACGAGGAAAATGAAGACAGTGCATGTGTGCCCCTGTGTGAATGGGGTGTGAGCAATAAAACACACTGTTATCACCTGCGGATATCAGGGTCAGTCAAAGATAGGCAAACGTCACGGTGTGGGACAGCTTTCTGAAACTGTACCGTATCAAGTTTTGCATAATCCTTCCTGAAAACAGACCATAAGTGCAGAAGAACAAACTTTTCTCTTCCTGAACTCAAGCGATCGCTGTGCATCTCCCTCTGCAACTTTACAGTACAGTTGAGCAGTGACTATATTTGTCCTCTCTTCCTTCTCCTGCTGGCGTAGGGACAGGAGAGTCGACGGTTGGAGCCCTGCCAAAAAAGGCTGTCCCGCCATGCAGCTGAAACTTTTACAAGCCAAGCAGGAAGAGACAACGCTGAACAATCGAGGAAGAAAATAGAAGGAAAAGCAGAAAAGGAAAACAGTGAGACATCTGATTTTTATTCTCTAACTGTTCTCCTCTCTCCTCTCTGTGTCCTCCCCCCCCACACTCCTTGGTAAAACCATACTGTATTTGCCCGCCCTTCGTTGGCAGGGGGTAAACGTAGGGCTCTAGGACAGGACGGGAAGAGAGCAAATATTGGGAGGGGTGAGGTGGTTGTGGTGGTGGGGGGAGCTGAGGGGGCAGGGTGGGACTTTGGGTTCAGTGAGTTCAGCTGAGGAGAGAAATAAATTCATAAACAACAAAAGGAGACGTGACGTCAGGTTGGGAGGCCATCTAACCTGCTGGCTGAATCAGAGGCTCAATGGACGAACCGGATTGTCCACACCACATGTGTTTGTGTGTGTGTACAGTACGGTTGTGTGTGTGTGTGTATTGTTCTAGCTCTATCTAGATTCTTGTGAACTTTATGCAGAGAAGCTGGACTGTTTTAGAGTTTCAGGACAGGCAGAGCCATTCAAATCGGTGTGTTGTTGTCAGCTTGAGAAAGTTTCCCTGCGTCTGCAACAAGGAAACCATTTCACATCCCAAATGCAAATCAAGCTTTGTCTTTTCTCATAAGATGACTAATGATTAGTTTGAAAATGTAATAAAAAAGGGAAACATTTGTTTGAACTTTATCCTAGCTTTCTAGAAACAGGACCAGCTTTTTCAACATGGCTCAGAAACAAGCTATTGATTGGTTGGCTCGTCTCAGGATAGTGGCTCAAATGCACGCGATTGGCTGCGCAGGCATGCCGAAGATGAAGTCGGCCATTATGTAGCAAACAGATTTATTTTTTTCTCTCCTTATGACTGAGGTCACGTACAGGCTGCAACTTGCTGATTTAAAAATGACATTTAGTTGCGTCTCTGGAGTCAGGGAGCAACAGAGGAAGGTCTGAGAAGGTGACAAATATAAAACCAAACTAACCAAAAGTTTCTTCCCGTGAATTGCCCACCCTGCCTTGCATTTTTTATTCATTTTAATGAACTCCCCCAAATCCGTCCCACTCAGTAGGGCTGATATTATCCCCGGATGGAGGGAGACGCGGAGAAAATCAGGCAGAAAAGAGATGTCAAAAAAGACAGTGACTGCTGTGGGACTCCACTTTCTGGCAAGACAACTTTACAAAAAGCATGCAACCGCTTTAACTTTTAGCTCAGAGCCGTTTTGGGCTTTATTTTTGTTCGGCTGACTGTAAAAAAAAAAAAAGTGTGGTTAAATGAACAATATGGCAGAAGTGTCGGGACCTGCTTGTCTCTCTCGCCATCTGTCTGTTGCTGCAGTATAATATACTTGCGGAGTACACGGCGAGAGTTGTGTGTGGTTTTTTTGTTTTTCATGTTGGATGACTAGCATTCAGATGTTAGCAGTGCTCCTGGCTGCTGCTGGCTCACTGCTTTGTGTCACCATGTCTGCTCATGACAGTTCATGCTTCCCCTCTCTCTTTTTCTTCTCTTTCTGTGGCACACTGTCTTTCTTAACTCCTCCTCTTTCTGTTCCTCCTCTCACTACAGCATGTCCCTCCCTTCCTTCTTCTGTGTCTCTGCTGCCCCCCTGCTCTCCTCCTTTTTCTCTCCTTCCCTCTTGGCAGCAGTGCCAAAGTGGGCAGGCAGAGCGAGGCAAACGCATCACAGGGCAGAGCAGAGGGCAATCCAAAGGCTGGCGAATTCATCACGTGTACGTTTGTGTTTTGAACCATCTTTGTGTGTACGAGTTAGACTTTGCTGTGGGTGTACATGGATGCGAGTGTTGTGGGTCTGCTGGGGGCCTGATTTGGAGGGCTTCTTGTTTTTGCTGTGTTTGATATCGTGGTTTGTGTGTGTTGCAGGAGCTGTGTGTGAGCAGACGTCTCTCTGTCACAGTGTACGGACAGACGCACTCACGCCAGTAGGAGGGGATTGTGGGAAAGGGGTGTAGCTCTCAGAGGGTGTGCTCTACTCCTCTCGTTTCCCTTCTTCCCGCCATCACGGCCCTCTTCTTCGCCAGTCCTCCAAGCCCAGCCCGCAGCTCACTCGCAGGCTTCAGGTATTTTACTCTTACCGTGCGACACCTCTTCCTGTCTTATTTACTGTCCCCTTATCATCTTCCTTCTGCAGTGCCTCTCGCCTTTTTCTCTGTCCTTCATTGTGGTCTTCGTCCCGTGAACGTGTGCGTCGTCGCTGGATGCCACGCCGCACTGAACCCGCCGCCATTTTGGCTCAATGGACAAACTAGAGAAACTTTTCTAGAGCTGAGAGGGGACTCTGTCATTCCTGGCGGACCATCCTCTTCTTTTTCAGCTCACGTCTTCGTCTCCTCCTCCTCATCTTCTCCCCTCTCTGCTCTGGGACAGTGAACAGTCCATTTGTTGCTTTCTGAATTGAACAGGTGTCTTTTTTGAGATAGGCCAGAGAAGTGAAAAACAGGCAATTTTGGTTACTTTCTGACCTCAGTAGTTCATCTGAACGAGAGAGCCGTTAACGTGCTCAGGTCAGTTTAAGAGTGTTAAAGATCCGCTTCAATTGGACAAGTGATTTGCTCGTCACGTCTCTTTTCCCTGTGCTGCTGCAAAAGGTAATATTTACTCAGTTTCTTGGTCATCTTTGCACACTATTTGCACTTTCTATCACTCTCTGGTAAGTGGCCGTTGTTTCACAGAGACGTGTTTGTGCGAACATGTGCTAAGTTTTATCTCTGCAGTCTAGGGGTGTGGCAGTTTGCTACAACATGGTAATGTTTGGCTTGGAAGTCATATGCAACAGTGTATCGGCACGTATGTGACACTTAAGAGGAAACACGAGCAGAAACGAAACCTGGTTCAGGTTAACAGTCAACGTTGTTAAAAACCAGCACAGCAATGTTTTTTTTTAGTTTCAGTGTTCCTCTGTTTATATTTAGACATTGAAGTGGTTTTGACTTGCTGTTGAAGATCTAAAATGCAGTTATTAGTATTTATATGTTTGATGTTCGTCTTTGCCATCTCCAGGAAAACTAAGACAAATCTAACTATATGGAGATTCCTGCATGTCTGAAATTAGACTACCCTAAAACCAAAGCAAATATTACTGCTACTCTTGACTTGAATTAAACTGAAAATGCAAACCGAACACCAGCTGCTTCTACTCTTAAACCTTCTTTTAGACAATTAGAATAGTATTTGCATGCACAGTTAACTACAGTAGGAGTCTAACTAAATACCTTTTTGCCTCGCTGTATCTCGGTCTAAATAGAGGTTGGTGTTAAAATGGCGCCTACATGCCACGTGTAAACATGAGCAGACCCTTTCAACATACCCTCACAATTTGTGGATATGCCAGTTTTTTCCTTTATCCACTTATGACAATTAACTTTGCTCTGATCTCAGTTATGTTGCAAATAAATGCATGAAAGCGCCAAAAAGTTTCCCCTAAAAAACGGTTTTCTTTTTGCTTGAAATGTGACAAGCAAAGAGCGGAAAATTTGAAGAAAGAAGCTTGAGGAAAATAGAGAACAAGAGTTACAGTAGAGAGACAGACCTAGAAGTAGGAGTGGGAGAGCTCTTTGTCCCCGCCCCTCTCTTATCCTCAGATGAACTTATCGTGTTGCCTCATAATGTTTCTGGGTTTTTCTCCTAGAGGCAGTCAGGCTAACTTCCTGCATTCAGCCTCAGCGTAGCTGATTGGCTGATAGCTTGGCTGACCGGCCACAGTGTGCAGAGAGGCAACAGGAAGTTTCTCCTCTCAGGCAGGAAGCTGCAGCTGTTCCATCCTGGCATACGCCACTTTGCACTCTTGCACACAAACTTTCTGTAAAGATGCACACACACTCACGCTTTGAAAAGGAATAGTTGCATCTACGTGCTGAATATGCATGTTTATGCTGCATGTGCGTGCACGTTCGTAGAATCAGTAAACGTTATAACACGTGGGCGTGTAATAACACATTGAACGAGGACTGTAAGCTATCAGAAATGTTTGAAACCATGGTGATCACACATTTCATTAGCAGAAAAAAAAGAGAAGAGAACGGGAGAACATTATAGACACTTTTATTTCTTCATTTGCTTGTTTAAGAAATATGCTGACCTACAGGCTTGCATGCTTCACAGAGATTCCCTGATTTTTACTGTCAGCTAATATGTTTTACTCTCACGTGACCAAAATGTGTACATACTTAAAGAAAAGCTTTGCAAGTGTATGACAGTACACTCTAGCATCAGTTTAATTGTTAACTTTTTACTCGTGGAATGACTTCAGGCCTTTTTTTGCCTTCATATTTTTTGCATAGAAGGGCTTGGTTTTTATTTTACAAATATGTTTACCCATTATTTAATGAGGCAAATTATTAGACAGAATTTCTTATTCAAAATAATTACTTGGTAAAAGACAAAAACTCCTCTGCAAAATACAAAACATAAAAAATAACACTTTGCATGTATTTGTATTCAACATGTTCCTGTGAGAGCCAAAAAACAAGTAAAAAAAAAGTGAATATGCATAAAATAGCTTCTTTTACTTTTAAGCTCGTTGAATTTATTTGGAAATGCCAGTGAGCTAGAAATAGCTGTAAGTGTGTGTTTGTGCGCGCGCGCGCGTGTGTGTGTGTGTGTGTGTGTGTGTGTGTAAGCAGACTCCTTACACAGGGTCCTTTAATGCAAACTGATGAATAAATCTGTTCACTTCCTATTTAGGTCCTATATAGGTCTTTGGCTTCTGTTGTTTAAAATAATTGGGAGGCAAATAGTTATTTACATATTTAACTACATGTTCATTTATATAGTTAAAAAATGTAGCTGAACCGTAAATGCAGCAGCTCATGTTGACCTGGCTTATTTACACATCAGTCAAGTTTTTTTTTTCCATTTGACCAGACAGACATTATTTGAATGATTTCCAGTTAAATTATCAATCAGTAAATCAGTGGTTCCTTAAATGCATAAAAGTGAATGTTATGTTGAATGTTTGCACGTAAGCAAATGCATATGGCAGTACATCTCTGTGTACATGCACACATATGAGCGCGAGCCGTGCGAGTGTTATTCCCGGTTAATGAGGATATACAGAACATCAGAGCAGGCAACATGCCAAGTGGGATGTAGGAGGCTCAAAGCTCGTGTCCTTCTAAACGGAGGAATAAAGCATTTTTCTGGGGGTGGGAGGATAAAGAGAGCTGGCTTGAAAAAAATCACCGTAGCGTTTTTTTTTTATTTTTATTTTTCTAGAGGATTTGAAAATCAGGGCCTGAGCAAGACAAGAGGTTTGTTTGCATCTTTGCAAGGATGGGATTTCTTCATCCTGCCATCTATTGTGTGGCATACTTCCTCTGCCAACGCCAGCTCCCCCGTCGAGCCTCCTCCTCCTCCTCTTTTTTTTCTCCTTCTCCCCACCACCTCCTTACTCCCTTATTGAAATTCTGCCTGGCACAGAGACACTGCCCATTCTTGGCACAAAGCTCAGGGACAGGGAAAGAGTGAGAACAGGAGAAAACACACAAGAACCTGTACCCATCGTCTGATGACCCCTCCTTCCTCCATGGCGTCTGTGCCAAGCATTCATCCTGTCTCGCGGACGAAGAGATCAGGCAAGCCAATAGGTATTTCCCTGCCTCTGCTTCCTGTAATAATGTGCTCCGAATTTGAGGCGATTTTTTTTCCCTCCTTTTTTTGGCAACCGAGTGTTCTGTGTGTGTGTTGTAGGGTTTGCTAATTAATTTGTACATTAGATTAAAGAATGAGTCGAACAAATTCCGGCATCCGGAGCGAGAGGAAGCTCAGGCCTTTTGTTTTCTTGTTTTTCGTCTTGAATTTTTTTGCATGGGTTTCAGTTCGTTTGACAACACAGAAGTGACTTTTTTATGTCTGGACAGGACAGAAAGTTTTGTCTCGTGCTAAATCTTTACGCTGCATTAATTTAATGTTTGCACAAGCAGGGATAATTTTCCTTATCAGCCATTAAGATGGCATTTGGTCTTAATTTAAAGAGAGAGTTAACAATACTAGATAGACATGCAACACGAGTCTCTATCTACTCAACATTTTCAAATCTTTCCACCTTTTTTTCATCAACCTTAATAAATAGTTCTATCATTGCATTGTGCTATCACTGGGTTTGTTCTTTTTTTGTTTTATTTTTTATAAAACAATCACCTGTTAGCTCCACAGCTATCAAAATATATAACATCTGATAACTTCAGAATAAATAAATAATTGTCACCCAAACATGTAACTGTCTGAAGCAGGAAATTGCTTCCTGAAAAACATACTCTGCTGTTATCAGAGTAGTGTTATCGGGGCAAAAGGAGACGAGGTTCATGTTTCTGAGCTTACTGCTGATTTAAATCCATTAATATTTAGTCATAATTCTGCAGTGACAGAGGCACATGCGGTCACATCAACAGTTAAAATTTAATCAGCGGGGCACATTTCTTCCTTTTCTTGTCCGAGATTCTCCCAGCTGCCCCTCGGGCTTCCGGAGCATTTATTTTGTAGCTGATGACAGATAAAAATGATTTGCCCCAGCTGAGCTGTGCGTGCCCCCTTCATGTGGCACAGAGAATGTTCACAGTGTCAGACAACAGCACCCAGCAGAGCTCACATGACTGCCTGAGTTTGGCCTCCTTGTTTCCAAAACAGTCGAGAGAACGGGATGCCAATTTTCCGCCTTTACCAGTCAAGCCTTTTCATGTTTAAAATCCATGTTTTGGAATGTTCCTGGTTTCCACTGAATCTGTGCTTTCTTAAAGACACTCTGTCGTATCACCACAAGCCTATTTGTCTTGTCCTCCAAACACAGCCGGAGTCATGGGATGTTTCTTGGTGACCAAACAGCTCATAGATCTGTCACTAGCTTGGTGGCAGAGGTGGGCATCGTGCCAACCCACCCCCCACCCCCCTCCATTCTCTCTGTCTGGTCGTCTGTAATCAGGCTAGTGGGGTCGACTGCATACTAACTACAAGCTAGTCTGGACCAACTCTCAGGGGTTGTGGCTGTATGCTAATTTATGCAAGCGGTGTACCCTCTAACCCATTCTCTCTGCCTTCTGAGGCCCAGACCTGGCATTTAGTCTGGCACTCATTAACCCTTCATTTGCTGCTGTGTTAACCTACTGGCACACTTGAACCCTTTATGCTCTATCTAGCATTACTTGCACAAGCTGTATGTGATCACGCTACTCTCTGTCAACTGTCCAGCTGTTTGATAACGAATATCCCCCCCCCGCTTCGGCACATGTGATTGAGTGTGTTTGTCTGGGTCTGTTGGCTTTGTCTCAATGCTTGGCACAAGATCGATTCCACATAACTTGCGATGTAACAGCTGTTCTGTCTTCATCAAGAGGCAGCAGGGTCAAAAAGAAAAAGAAAAGTGAAAGGTGGACCGTACAATGTTTTTAAGCAGAGCTAAAATGGCCGATGTTCAGGACGCCATTTTGTGTTTCCTTGTTATGTTTTAGGGGGCAGAATCCCAGCTTTGTATTCAATCAGAGGCAGCTGTTGGAGGCTGCATTCGCAGACATCTGTGTGTGTACCTCTGCCCGAGAAGCAGCAGCCAGCCTACACAGGGATAGCCCACTGCAGTAAGCTCCGCGTTATTATCATTTTTATTATTTATTTTAATTTTTTTTTGCCAAAACAGAGAAGGATTTCTGGCACAGAGTCGAGCGGCTCTTTTTCCTCTTTCGATCACATGCCACATTCTCAGGAAGCCAGTGAGTTGTTTGTTAGGCTTTCACACTTTTGTGCACCCACTTTCAAATGTCTGCTCACTGTTAGATAGTTTGTTGATGTATTTTTTTTAAGAAACACAATTCTTAAATCTAATTTTGCACCAAAAGAAGCTTAAAGGGTCTGTGAGGTTGTGCAAAATTTACAGTATTACTTCGGTTTTCTTTTTGTTTTAAATTGATAGATGTTTGTGCCCCTTAAAGACCTGTTGTCATTATACACGAGCAGAAGGTAAAAGAGAAACAAAGAACCAGAGCACGAGTTTGAAACTAGAAATCAACATTTCTGAAGCAACAACTCCACTTGCTGTATCCAATCATGTGTTTAAAAACTGAGTTAATTAAGACAATCCTCTCTGTCTCTCTTTTTTATCCTGCAGAAAACACATCTTTGTGGCCTTTTGCTGCTGAAGCAGGATGAATGCTGTCCTTGGGGCTGAGGTAGTAGATTGAATAGTTGTGGGGGGTTTAAACCTCTTTGTCAGATAACTATACAATCTACTGTCTTTCCCAAGGAGATAGCTGAACCAGCCAGTCATCCACTGTCATCTCCTGATGGACAACTATGCTGCTCATTTAAAAGAAAAAACAACAAAGATCTGCTTTCTGACAGATGTAAATTTTCTTAGCTTTAAGAATGGAATTAGGTTCAATGCTAGGTAAAAATGTGATGTTTGACTCAGGTTCTGTCAGGGTGAGGTAGTAGGTTGTATAGTTTTGTTGGTGGGACTGCACCCTGCTCAGGTGATAACTATACAGTCTATTGCCTTCCCTGAGGAGCTTACTGGACACCAGTGGATATTTAACTCGGCATGTTGGCTCATGAGCAGGAACATCAACTGCATCTTTGAAGGATCAGTGTTTACCCAATTGTTTTAGTGTTTCTGTTATGTTGTTTTTAAATCTGTACATCTCAATAAAGTTGCACTCTCTTGTCTAAAACGTCACTGAATGACATCTTGAAATTGTCAAACAAGTGTTTCAGTTCCGATTGAGCAGCAGCTATTGAGTTTGTTAATGTGTGGCACCATCTAGTGGAGCTTTAAGAAACCGTCTTGACTCACTAAGTTGTGTGTAAAAAATAGAAATAATTTGCTGGAGAAACTTTTTCTGCCTGCCTTATTTGAATCAAGTTCCACCGCCTTCATGAGTTCTAACTCAACCTGGGGCCAGAAATGTGACAGACACAGCGGTGTTCTAGTTTGTTTTAGCAAAGTGTCAAACTTCTGGATAAAACATTCAACAAATCTCACTCACACCTTTTGTTTTCTCCATCTAAACATGTGTAAGATTTGCTGTTCCCATGACAACAATTAAGCCTTACTAAAAGGCATCCT